>GL501782.1:67043-84657 GCA_000149185.1 Mayetiola destructor
GGCTACTGGCAGTTGTAAGTTCCATTCAAACGATTTTATTTGCTCAATTAATTTAAATTCAATGATCTTTTTCTATACATAGGTTTGAGTCGGAGATCCTCGTTCGATTATGGCGAAGGTTCAAAGGAGTCGGAAATTGTTGTTTTGAAAGAGCGACGATTGATCCCATTGAAACCGGTGAAAGAGGGAATGCAGCGTTTCAGCTTTTTGCTTGAAGTTTGTGTACCAGGTACAGTGCCTGATGCTCAATTAATAGGTGCCATTTTGGATTTGGTATGTGCAATATTCTTGATTAACGGAAAAAATACCACGACTTTGAACCTAAATTATTTTGATTTTTATTATTCAGCCAAATGCTCCGGTGGTCACACGAGCCGCCCTCTTGTTAGAATGTGCTCATTATGTCCAAAAAGCAAACAACAGCCAATGGGCTTCTTGGACAAAACCAAATGTGGTACAGAATCGTCAATCTGGAACGAATAGTAATGCACGTGCGTCAATCCAAGCCAATTCCCGTCGAACTACTATACTACAACGAGCAGCCGGAAAAGTTTTCTATCAATGGGGTGAAGTGATTGGTATGCGATTAGAAGAAATGCTCAATAGAGAAAAACAAGATTACGATAGAATTGATGCAACGCTCAACGACCCAGAGCGACAAAATGAACTGGTGCAAGAGGATGAGGAAGAGGATTTTCTTGATGAGGCGTCTGTCAATCCAACTGGGAGACATTGTCCGCCAGCCTTAAAACTGATTGCATGTCTATTGTTGTATGAAATTACTTCATTTTTACGTGAAACGTATCCACAATTGCCCAAAGTATCAAAAATGTCAACAAAGGAAAAAGCGGCACCCTGGGAGAAATTTTACAGGGAAGCGAATCGTCGTTGGTCGATGGCATTGAGTTCCATGGGTCATTCACAAACATCGGCTCAAAGCTTACAAAGCATTGCTGGTGTCGATACTGAACGTAAAATTTCATTTGTTTTACATGAACCAGACAATGAATCAGAAAACAGTAGCAATACAACGGTTACGATGCAAGGTGAAGAACAAAATAGCGCTCCGGTTAATACATGTAAGATTTTATATTTTTTATTTCGACATTTGACTGTCATAGTGCACAGTGCACAGTGAACATCAGTACAAACTCTGACTAATCAAAAAAAAAAAATTTCAGCAATTCAACAAAGGCGTCCGATCACAAATGTCCGACCATTTTTACTACGCCGTGGAACTCAAGCTCCAGCGCCAGCTCCAGGTGGTTCCTTTAAACGTCGATCTTTGAAACTTAGACGCGGCACGAAAGAAGGGAAAGATCTTGAGAGCGAATGTGAGTAAAACTAAAACAATATTTCAATGGCCTGGTAATTCGGGCAATTTGTGATGCTACATAAAAAACAATTCAATTTTCAGTACGACGAACCGATTCGATTCAATCCAAAAGAAAAGTGTCATCGATTTCAGATCGTAGTGATACATCTGAACCAGGTCTCGCCAGTGGAGGCGAAGAATCACCAGGAATATTGAGGTAAAATGGCATTTTTAATATCTTTTGTGCAAAATATTTCATTCAGATAATTTTTTAGTGATGAACCACCACCAGAATCTCCATGTGATTCAAACGAAACTGATGACACTAGCAAAACAATGCCATGGACAAAATCAATTCTGAAAATGATTAATTCATTTCACTTTTATTGCTCACATCAAAACTACTGTCATCCTCAATGCTATCGACGGCACATTCGAGCTTCGTCACGATTAATGAAAGCCGTTCGCAAAGTATACGGCGATCAATTTGGTGTTGAAGAGCCAAATCAAGAGTTTTTGCCGGAAAACACCAAAAGCGCAGGCCGTTCTAAAGATCGTCGCAATCGAAAAGTGTCTGATCATAGCGCATCGCAAACATCATTACGGCATAAGGAGAATTTGGCCAAGTAATTTAAAATGATACGTGTTCATAATCTAGTCAATCTAATTAAAAGAAAAAATTAGCTATTTTCATTTAAATTTTAGAATCATGAGTAATTTGGGCAAAACTATCGAAAAGAAACCAGAAGAAAATTCACCGGTGCTGAAATACATAAAGAATCATGTGCGTGAATTATTTCACATTCCGATGGCCATTTTAACAAAAAGTGCGGCTATACTGGGAGAAGATTCATTTGTTGAAGTAATACCGGCTGCCTGGGAATTATTATTGGATAAAAATCAAGAAATAGCAGCATCAGCGGCTGCTCTTTATATCATTGCATCGGCTAGAGCACCGAATTTTGCTTCTGAAATTATGCAACGGGCATTAAAACACAAGGATCCAGAAATACGTATTCAAGCAATTTTGCGTTATCAAGTCTTATGGAAGAATCGATACCAAGTTTGGCCTCGCATGGAAAATCTTGCACACGTAACATTTAAAGTACCGCCACCGGGCATCGAATTCACATTACCATCACCGAAAATTGGTATCGAAAGTTTGCCAGTAGTTGATCCACCGTGGTGTCTTCATTATAAAACAAAAGATATGGAGGTTACATTGAATCAAGAACGACATCGATCATTTGTAACCGCAACAAAAACTCGAAAAAAGCAGCAGGCTGAGGCCGTTGACTTTGCCATCAAACAAAAAGAGGATAAACAACGTAAAGAACGCGAAGAATTCAATATAACAACCATACCGATTACAATACAAGTATCAAATGTTTCTGGTGTCGAGCATTCCGGTGATGATCATAACGAAACCGAAGATGAAGAATCCGGTAGAGCAAACTCTCATGTGCATGCAGCTCAAACTTTATTTCCATCGGTTTTGTGCTCATCAGCCATGCAAATTGTTGCTTGTTTAGATGATGCTGCCGTCAATTCGGACGGATCTGCTGTGTATGCCGTTGCCTATCAAGTACATTTTGAATATTTTTCCCATCATTTTTGGTAAAAATCTATAATTATGAAAAACCATTCATTTTTATTTCAGGTCATTTGGGTTTGTTTAGTAGAAGATTCAGCGTTGTTTTTGCGATACGTTTTGGAACGTTTGACTCGAGATCGACAAGATCAAATGTTCAAATTATTGCGACATTTGATTAGATTCGTTCCAAGATTGCCCCAACAAGCCGCATTCGCACTTTATAACTATATTATCGGTTATATCATGTTCTATGTTCGTTCGTCACATGAGGCCAGCCAAACGTTGGTCGGTTCGGCCCTCTCAGTGTTGTGGATGGTTGTTCATAGTGTTCATGGAATTATGTTTAAGGATTTGAAACAAATATTGCGAAAAGAGCAATGTGATGCATCAATTCTTTTGACAGCCAATGTACCATCGGCTAAGAAGATCATTGTTCATGGGCCGGATGGTAAAAAAAAATTCGATTTTTGAATAGTTCAGATTTCCAAATAAGTTCATTATCTCAATTATTATTGTTACAGAAGAGGGAGGCATTCCATCACAATTTCCAGTACAAGAGGAAACCCAATTTTTACAATTGTTACGCGAATCATTAGACTTTTTTAGCATTGATGAGAAATCCCATAGTCAACATGTTTTGATTGACTATAAAACACGTACGTAACATCAATCCCATTCATTTCAAAAATTTTGTTTCTTTGATGTGAATATTTTTTTTTTTTTTGCAGAAAAAATATTGAATCCGAATTGGTTTGTGAGGGATTTATATTTCTTCAAACGATCTCAATATCCTCAGTTGAAGCTTGTAGAAATGCCACCAAATGAAGCATTCCATGCACTCCAAAAACATGAACTAGTTAAGAAATTTGTTGAGATTGGAAAGGTTCATTTGACATGGGCCATTTTGAAAAACGTTGATATGGTGAGTTATTCAATGGCTTAATCAAATTATGAATTTGAGACCTGAAAAATTTATCGTAAATTATTTGATTTAACTAAGGTTGTTCAACGCGTTGTGTTTTTGCACGAGGAATTGATGAAATTGCCTTTTTTCCCACGTAAAGCGTTGGAATGTGATTTGGATTTATATCGAGGTGGTGAATTGGGCAAGGTAGTGTAAACGATACGGTCTATAGCCATTGAAATATTTATTTATTTTTTTTAATTTTCTGTAGGAACTATTGGGATTGGATGTATTGCATAAGTTTATGTGGGTTCGATTAATTGCCCGTATGTTTGAGGCGATGTCTGGTAATTTTGCCTATTCAGGTGACATCCATTTGTTTTTAAATGTTCTTTCGGGTGCGGCAATACTGCATTCAGAAGATGCTTGTATTATGCGCTACGTAATGGCAACATACATAAATGCAGCTTTTAATTTTAAAAATATTTTCGCAACGAGTGGCTATTTTCTTATAATGCCAACATTATTGCAAGTGTATTCATTCCATCAAACCAATAAATTGGTTACAACAACCATCGAATATGCTGTGAAACAATTTTATTTGCTCAATCGCAAACCATTCATCATGCAAATGTTCGGAGCGGTGTCCGCTATTTTGGATACGGACGAAGAAGGAATTTATGGTGATGCATCGAAAGTGCAATCGAGTTGTTTATTTAATTTGCTATTAAGTTTGGAAAATCCATCACCTGATCCATTAAACATTGAAGAATTGATAAAACAAGAGAAGCCACTCAAAGCCATCGATTTTTGTTATCATGATGAAGGCGAAGATGTTACGGTACTCGACTGTATTACATTGTGCGTAATGGTTGTTTCTTATTCCGCTGAAAATACACGTGGCTATCAAATGCTGGTAATAATAATAATCGTAGTTTGCTATTATTTGTATTGCTCCGAATTCTAAACAGAAATCGATTTATATTTTCAGGTTATTTTGGAAGCAATTCTACCATGTTATTTGCAACAAATTCAGTCGCCATCTTATATCTATACAATAAATAATCCTGAAAACAAGGTGGAAGGCAAATCGGAAGGTAAAGCTGAAACAAAAACAGAACGTGACATCATACTTCAATTAGCCGTGGCCGTTCGTACGATGGTACACAATAGTGAAGGACTTGCAAAGTAAGTTCGGTTGAAAGTTTTTGAAATATGGACAAGATCAATTTTATTATCCATCTGTAGGAGCTACAACGGCCCATATAGAAATAGTCCCGAACACAAAGGATCCAGCCAAAGGAATTGCAGTCGTGGACCACCATGTTCACCGGGCTTAGATTATGAGGAAGAATCACATTCAAAATATGTTAGCGACGTCGGACGAAATAAAAACTATGAAACCCCAGAAGACTCAGAGGTAATTTGAATGGATTTTCTTATCTAAGTGAGTTTGATTAAGTGAAGAAAGACAATTTTAGGCAATTCGAACGAACTTCCGTCGGGCGAGGGATGTCTTACTATCGGTCGTTGGAGAGTTTATAAGTCGGGCGTCTACACGCTTAACAGAATTGGCTAGGAAGCCGCCAGTAATTGAAAATAAAAGCATTGAATTGCTCGATGTAAAATGTCATATACGACTGGCAGATATCGCACATTCTTTGCTAAAAGTGTCACCATATGATCCGGATACAATGGCTTGTAGAGGATTACAAAGGTAAATGATGTTTCATTTTTTTTGAGGAAAAATTTATGTGTAAAGATTATAAGGACTTTACTCTAAACAGATACATGCAATTCATTTTACCGCGAGCTGAATGGGACAATGATGCATTACGAGCTGCTCTAGTTCAGATCTTAAGACGATTGGATAAAGTGTTTTTGAAAATTTCGAAAAAACCATCAATTCGGGTGAGGAAATGGAAATAGGTGTCAATATTTTGGTGAATTTTATGAAATTTACCTTTCTTTTTTTCGAATAGCGAAATACGGATTGGGAAGCGGCATCGGGCCTCTTAAAAGGAGTACATGAGACAATTATTCGTCATCCATACGTTTTGCACTGGCAACAAATCAAAGCATTATTCAGCACAGTACAAAGTTTAATAGTCAACGAACCAGGCGCCACAACCGAAGGTGTATCAAGTGGTGCTGGCAATGCGGCCGTAACACAATGTCCTCCAGCATTTTTCTGTTCAACAGTCGTACGATTGATTGCATTACAAATAATTAGTCCGGTTCAGGTGCATTCGCTTGAGCACATTTGTGGAGGAAACTCCGAATTTCCAACACAAGAAAAAGCCGAAGGATTTTTACTTCATTTGTTAATGCCATTATGTTTAAAATTGTGCAGTGGACGTGGTGTGTCCGATGTCAGTTTATTACGGCAAACTGATGTATCATATTTGGTAGCTGCCACATTGAATGCAATGAGTCCATTGGCCGGGCGAACTGGTCAAGTGAATACGAATCGAGTGGTGGGTGATTTAAGAGCCGGTTCCTTGACATTTACTGGAAGCCGTGATGCCAAACGTCCGGCACGAATAAGTGGTTCTTTATATCAGGCTGGATTTTTGTGTGAGTACTTCCGCATTGAATCCAAAACAGATAATTTCAATCAATTGTAATTGATGCTTTCTATTTGCAGCATTGCGAATACTTAGCATTTGCTTCGAACAACGGCTGGAAAAAGAATGGCCAAGAGTCGTTCGTGTAATGAGGGATTTGGGTCGACGAAATGAAGCTGCACCGGAACTGTGGAGTTTTTTGGAATTTGTCGTGACACATCGAACTCCACTTTATATCTGTTTAATGCCATTCATTTTGCATAAGGTAAATCTACAAACAAAAATGCGAAATCAAATGAAGTTTAGCGAATTTTCTAATTTTTTATCGAAACAAATAGATATCTCAACCACCGATCGGTGATCATGAACGACATATGCAACATTTGATACGTGAACGAATGAGAGGACCGCCGGAACCGACTAGCATTAAATCACGCGGTGCACTGCTTCTTGAATTGGCTCGAGAATTACGTGAACTAAAAGAGGAGCTTGAAGAGCGCCGTTATGGTTTGTATTCACAATTTACATTTCAATAATAATTCCGTTTGATTTGAACAAATCTAAAGATTCATTTCCCGTTGTAGAAAAAGAAGCAGAGCCACCCAAACGAGAAATATCCCAATTACCAGCACCAACTGAGGCACCAAAACATCAACAACGTCCCTCATTAATTTCATTATTTACCGGCGGTCAACATTCATCCTCACATCTTTCCTCATTATATCACATCGATTCACGTCCAATTGCCACTCTATGCTCTCAATTAACCCAACAAACATTGCAACCACCCCGAAATGAATCATTATCAAGTAGCTCAACAACAACTACCAACAAAGATATAATCAGTGAAGGCCAAAGCTCGGAAGTGATTACAATAAATCAACAAAATCCTGGAAATGGTTCATCCACATTAGTTATGGGCGGTTCATCGTTCGGAAGTATTTCAGAAGCAACGGCTGTTCCACATTTAACACATTCATTGTCATTACAACAGCAAAATTCATGGAAAATCACATCTTTCCTCATTATATCACATCGATTCACGTCCAATTGCCACTCTATGCTCTCAATTAACCCAACAAACATTGCAACCACCCCGAAATGAATCATTATCAAGTAGCTCAACAACAACTACCAACAAAGATATAATCAGTGAAGGCCAAAGCTCGGAAGTGATTACAATAAATCAACAAAATCCTGGAAATGGTTCATCCACATTAGTTATGGGCGGTTCATCGTTCGGAAGTATTTCAGAAGCAACGGCTGTTCCACATTTAACACATTCATTGTCATTACAACAGCAAAATTCATGGAAAATACAAACACCAAAATTAAGATTTGTATCGTCAGTGGAATTTAGGCATTCATCCGGTGAAACATCAATCACACCATTATCACCGGACTCAACAACTGAATACAGTTCCGGCGAAAATAATAAACCATCTCGATTACAACGTTCGAAAGCTTCAAGTCGAAAAACATTCCGTAACCGGCGCGGTAGACAAAATACCACTGAAGTAGGCTTTCATTTTGTGCCTAGTTTTTGTTTTTGTTTTCAATTCGAATCTTTTTTCTGACATTTTAAATTATTCATTCAGCAGAGCATCGTCCATTCATCCGATCAAGAAGCACCAAAGCCAACAGCTATCCCTGTTGATTTATCTTGGGATTCTGTATCACAAACATCATCAACATCTGGCTATCGTGATAATAACAATAGCCTACACACGGGTCTCCTTTCACCAGACAGCTCATTTACTTATCCAGTTTCACATAATATGCCCCGATCCATGTCACAGCATTCGCTTTTAATGCTATTTGAGGCTCAAGATGAAGAAGACACGCTGATTTGAAAAGAAAAAATTATCTCGAAAAGTAATTTAAACACACCAAGTTATTTATAGAAAGTATTAGATGGAAGATAGCTTGCTAGGCAACAACAAAATATATTAATATTAATTAGTTATTTATATTCAACGCAGTTAACAAATTAGTTATAATAATAAGCACAAATAAAAATAACATACAAAATTATTATTATTATTGAAATTAATACAAAACCAATTACTATTATTATTATTATTATTATTATTATTATGAAATATTCATAAATGAATTATGAATTATGAATTTTATTATTATGATGACATTAACAATGACCATAGCACAAACTTTTGAAACAAATAAAAACGAAACGCTATATAGAAATAGTAGATCATCGTTCGTGTGTTGTTGCTAGCTGTTGAATTTATGATATCGTTAAACGTTAGATTGTGTGAATGATAATAATAAGAATTGAAATTTGAAGAGAGAGAAAAAAAAATGACAAACATGAAAACAGAATTTAGTAATTTTGAGCAAAATTAAACAACAATGAACAAAAAAAAAGAAGAAAAATTATTAAAGATGTAGCAGATTGATTGATTTGATATTGGGTGCTGTGGTTTACTCAATTTATATACTTATTATCTATTTTATTGAGAAATTGGTTATTGAACAATTGGAACTCGAAACTCGTACATCATCCGACGTACATAAATATTATCGTAGAAAGTAGAATTTTTAACAAATGTATCCAGGAGCATCATTGCCAATTTACGTATGCGCTGGTGATTTCCGAAAAATATTACGTTCAACCATATATTCAATGGACAGGAAAATTTTTAACCAAATAGTTGTTAAAAATAGTAAAAAATTGCAATGTTAGCAAAGTATTGACGAAACAATGACCGAAAGAAGTGAATTTTAAATCTTATGCTTCAATCGAAAACAATGAGAAATAACATGCTTAAATACAATTTTGTAGCAAATTTCATAAAGATTTGTTGATGTTGGTATTACATTGTTTGTTGGTCATCTTTGAAATACTCATTCAATCATCATTTCCACAAAATAACGCCTACACTTCCGCCATATGTAAGGAATAACGGAAAAATATTGATTGAAATTGGATGTCCGACCAACAGTTTTGTACAACCAGCCATCCCTGATGGCTCACAGCTCTCAATTAGTGAATGGTGAACACAGAATATATGTGTTATTATATAGAAATAAAATTGTTGCTTGAAGTTTTGAAGTGACCAAAAACATAACATTGACTTCTATATTTTAATTATTTCAATTTTTCCTGTCATTTTATTTCGGATTTTGTTAGTCTTTACCAATTAAATCGTAAATTTACATAAAAATCTTATACATATTATCGATTGGATGGTTTAGTCTCGCTTTGTGATTTTCACTCTCAATCCATGTTTCGGCCGCAGAATTAACTCACCCAAAAGTGTAAGATCTTCACGTCGATCGATGGCTTCGATTTTATAATTACGTAGCACTGATGAAATGACTGATTTTTCTTCTAACAACGCAAACTTTTGGCCAATACCTAAAATGAAATGAAAATGTTATAAAATTAAATAGAAATAGCATTAATTGTTGGTGATGATCAAAGTTAAAAACGTGCACTTACAGTTACGTGGTCCTGCACTGAATGGAATATAAGCATATGGATTACGTCCGGTACAATTATCCGGCAAAAAATTATCTGGATTGAAATGTTCTGGTTTTGGGAATACTTTTGGATCACGATGAAGAACATATGTGGATATTAAGGCAGTTGTTCCAGCTGGAATTAAATATTCGCCTAAATGTCAACGGAAAACAGAATTTTTTTAGAAACATTTTGAATGTGAAAAATATTGATCGATTTATCCAATTACCGATTTGAACGTCTTCATAGAGATGACGTCCGAGAAATGGAACACTTGGGTAAAGTCGGAGCGAATCTTTGATAGCACACTCCAAATACCTCATTTCATTCAAGTCTTTCATGGTGGCGGATCTTGTTCGATCCCCTTCAAAAATGGATTCAATTTCTTCGTATACTCGTTGTTGAATTTCAGGACTGCAGCCCAATAAAAATAATGTCCAACAAATCGATGCTGATGTTGTGTCGTGACCCTGTAAAAAACATCACATATAGATCATCACATTTGTTTTACTTTATGGTTTGCAATGAGTGGCTGGCTCACTTCGAACATGAATGTGTCGACTTCTTCACGAATATCTTCATCGGACAGCACAGTACCGTTTTGTGAGGCTTCAATTAATAAGTCCAGAAATGCTAAACGTTTCTTTTTCAGACTATCGATAAATTCGAAATTTCCATTATCGATATCCCCTTGAATGTTCAAATTTTGCATACTTTGGGAATTGTTATTACAATTATTATTGTCTATGATTTCGGCTTTGCGCTCACGAATGACACCATTTGAAAATCCATGCAAAACACTAATACAATGTTGGTGTTGCTGATACAATTTTGTCAAACGGAAAAGAATATCTGGATGGAGCCAAACTTTTGCTTGTCGACTTTGAACAATTTGGCCAATCCTACGAAATAAAATTATTATCATTAATCAGCAAACGAAATCAATTTTAAATGCAAAGCATTAAAAAGTAAATGTCTCACTTATAAACAGCTTTTACATATTCTGAATCACCATTGCTTTGTGCATTAATTCTTTGTCCCATAGCCGTTTCTAAGCAAATTAAGAAAACATAAAAAAAGTGATATTTTTCATTTGACCTTTTTGCTATTACGAAAAGAATCAAAACTTATTTCCGGGTCCGAATACACTAATGACTACATACCACAAATGATATCCAATGTGCAGAGTGTTATATATGAGAACAGGTTAAAACCATCGTTATTATTAACTTCTTTCTCCAGCTTGGATACTAATATAGAACTTTGTTCTTGAAAAACATCAATAAAGTCATCCAAAATTTTGAAATGAAACGCTGGCGTTAGAATCTGGAATATGGACAAAAAAGAAAAATAATACCCGCGATTATTATCACGCACACTTGATGCTTAGCATACAGCATTGAGCATGCCGATTGCCAACGTTGATTTCGACATCGAAGCTTCTTTCTTACTTACTTTTCGGCGAGAATGCCATTTTTTACCGTGAGATGTTAGAAGACCGGTCCCCAGCCAAGGTTGCAAATAATCATAATCTTGACTTTTGTCAATGTATTTCGAAGTGCTCATGATTACCTGCAGCCAATGAATAGAATTGTCATCATTTAAAATCATTTTTTTTCCTCGTTTAATTTGATAAATTTTGTATGTCAACCGTTTTTATTATTATTATTGTTAGCAATGCAAGTTCCATACCTCAACTTTAGATGCTTCGGTCAAATAGATGTATGGATCGAATAGTAGCCATGCCCGACAAATACCTTTATTTCGGCCCCAGAAATTTTTCACACCAGCCAAACGGACAAACAATTCTGAAAAATAAAAGAATCAATAAATTTTTTTCGTTGTCATCACAACATTTGCATTATTAACTATTAAATTTTTTTGGTACTTGAAATTCGATTTCAATCAAAATCTGTTTGTTCAATGAAAGTGTTTCGAATGTTAGTGATCAATCATCAGACATTTCCAAATATACATTCTACATAATACATATATGATACAATATCAGGTTTTCCATTTTATCATGATGATCGGCCATTGGTGATATAAACGAGTCGATGCGATACGATGAATGGACAAGAGATTAAACAATTTTGATATTTGATTTATATAATAATAGGAATGAATAATTTATTGAAAAAATTTGCAATATTAATAATAGTTGACTGAACTTCCACGAATACACTTTTGATGGATTTGATCCGAAATGAAGGACGAATAACAGAGTTTGCGTTGGGTTTATCTAGGATAAATTTCCTCTGGATTTTCAATGATATCGATTGTTTGATCAATGATAAGATTCAAATTTACTTGATGCTAACTAATCATCAAATAAATATTGTCATTGACTGAGCTACAGGAACTGATTCAAAATATATTTATTAATCGCTCAGATCTAATAATAGCAAGAAAGCCATTTTATGATATATTTTTTAATATTTCGCAAAAATCAAACCGGTTCACAATTTTCGAACTTCATATAGAATAAATCTCCTGGAAATTGTTACTTTTTCTCAAACATTCCATTAGAATTTAGATTCAATGAAAAAAGCATTCACAAAAAAGTAAAACTCGTTTCGCATGCGAATTGGCTGATAAATTTCGTTGATTCATAAATAGCAACAATCTTTGAACTTTTTAAATTTTCTCGTTTTTTGAACATAAAGATCCTTTATTAAGTATACAATTCGAATATAATTTGTCGTCATTCTTCACTTTCCATTTCCATTTTTCCATCTTGAGCTTCAAAGGCTGATTAACCTTCAACTTTTTACTATCAACGCTACGATCATCATCATATTTATTGAACGATTGATGTCCAATAAACAATAAATTCGTGTCGATCAAAAAGAATATCGTTCACAAAACAAATGCTCTTTGAATCTGGATTCAGAAGTTCTCGTTGCCCGCCATTATTCGTATATGCTTTAACGATATGCAATAACTTTGTAATCATTAACATCAAACTTCGAATATATTGAATAGAAAAACAAAACGCCAAGAAGAAGGATTAATTGTTGATTAATTTTTTACCATCGAATCCAATTGAGATCTCAAGAACATTTCCAATAAGTGGCAGTGCTGTTGGGCCTGGAACCTTTTCAATAAGTTCTTCTAAACGACGTCTACGTGACTTAAAGGCAATGTAATAAACCGCCGATACAGCTAATAAAATCGTCGTTACAGGCGAAAAATATGTAAACAATGATAAGATGCGCCGCAGTATGAAACTATTCATTTTGATCATTTTGATACGTCAATAAAGGTACTAATTATAACTTTTGAACTTAACAATTTTCACTTCCATGAACACAATTCAATTTCGTTAAAAATAAAATTTTTGTTTTGCTGCACTCTAAACTTAATTGATCAAGAACATTCAAAAGTTCGCAAATAATAAACAACAACGATTCGATGAGAAATAAAAAAAAATATATATTTTTTTTTCTTCTCTTTTTTCTCTAGTTCTTTGTTTCCATTGAATTGAATATGTTGTTCGCAAATCACTGAAACCGTTGATTCAATCACGATCACTTTGGATCTGGGAATTTAAAAATCAATCCGTTTCAATCAATTGTTGCGACATAACTAAATTCTGGTCCAGCATTCGATTCACCCTGATGGCATAGATTGAAGAGTTCTTCGTTGTTATCCTCACCACTTTAGTCATTAAAAATAATTTTCAATAAGTAGGAAAGGTGCAAGCCAATATTCAATACATAAACACCATCAACGCACAAACAGAATAAACGCTGAACCTATTAATAATTTCCGAATAGCACGACACATTCGGATAACACAACCAAAAAACTGCTTCGAAATACAACTTCCATTCACTGTTGCTTTAGCCGAATGGTATGCTGTAATCTGTAATCATTAAGCAACGGATCCATCTACAATCGTCATACACAAAAATCATATCGGAAGCAACACATGCTAACAAATGTTAAACCGCGCCGAAACTATAATTTTCAATTTATCGTTTCATTTTCTCGCTCCCTTTTTCTCTTTATCTTTCTTTCTCGTTCTCTCTGTCTTCACCTTTTCGTTTTCAATAAGTCCAATGCTATAATATTATACTATGCTATGGCACCTCATAGCCTGTCATGCTACCATAATTTTAGTGTAGATCAATGATACACAATCAACGTCAAGTTCAACCAATGTGATATTGAATTCTGCTGCAAACGCTTCAAACACATTAATAACATTTGGTGTTTGGTAGGGCAAATTACGAATATGGATTGAATTAGACGCACCAAACAAATTTCAAGACAAAATAATACAATACAAAAAATTAATAACTGAAAGTGAACGAAGGATGACAAGAATTGAATGTTTCAATGTTCGTTATTATTTTCGGCTCATTTATTTCTTTGAAATTCGATTTTATGATTGTCGCCGTTCATTGTTCATCGAATGACAAAAACGAATTCAAAACATTTTCATTCGACTACTATTACTATTAGCATTATAAACAGTAGTGGTATTCAATGAAAGATGGTTATTTTCTCTTCAGAGACATCCGCATAGATATAACACATTCTTCAACATTTCGGAAGTGTAAAATTTCTTTTCGTCAAGGCCGCGTTCGAATTATCAGTGATTATAGTCGTCACATAAATGTTGTGTATTTAAACAGCTGTTGATTCAAGCCTTCCACTGATTAGTTGGTTGATAACCTAATGATAGATGCCGGTTGTAATTGGAGATATTGATAAGGATAAAAATAGAATGTGATATTTTCAGTTCTTCGTCCGTAACCTATACATTAGAACTCCTATGCCGACATATGGAATTTATCGTATTTATATTTGGATAGTTTTTGTTTACAATAAAAATGATTGAAAATAATTTATTAATACCAACAACCAGTTCGGCCGATCATTAGAACTCCTATGCCGACATATGGAATTTATCGTTTATATTTGGATAGTTTTTGTTTACAATAAAAATGATTGAAAATAATTTATTAATACCAACAACCAGTTCGGCCGATCAATCGTTGAGAATCAACCATTGCTTTAGTTTCGCTTAGGCATTAGTTGATTCTCAGAATGAATTCGGTTCGATAACCACAGAATCGATGGATAAATTTATATAATTTTTACTTTTTACTCATCAGAAAGAATGTTGTTCTTTCATTAATCAATTTGTCACTAAAAACACAATTTTACGTCAGTAAAAATGTTTCGAGAATACAAAACGAAAAAAAGCCGGGACCTTACACTGTGTAAGTTACATATTGCGCATTTTATAATGATGTTAGTTGATATTTTTGTTTACGTTTTTTTTTACAAAGGTCATTATTTTGTTTAAATGGTTCGCGTTGACGGGGCTTGTTTATTCATAAATTCGCTCTTTAAAAAAAGTGAAAAGAAAAAAATTATCAAAAAAAAGTAATAAACTTGTTTTGTTTTCCTTTCTTCGACCTTCTGTGAACGGTTGACGATAGTTTTTGAACACATATAGCGTGAACTAAGTTTTCAATGTCTTTGATAGAAGATTAAAATAATATGTTCAGAAGCTCACGTAGTTTTTTGCTTCTTCTCCTTCTATTGGTTCCAGCGATGCTGGATGGACCTCTCAAAACCGAGCACCGATTCATATCGATTTACATTTCAAAGCTGTCAAATTCCAAGTGATATCATATATCATAGAAACTGAAAATAAAACACAGCTGAATTCAATGCTTTACTTCGAAGAAAATGAGACAACCAGAAAAAAAAACTCATTATCGCATGTCTACTTTAGTCTGTCTCCGTTACACAATAATTCGCTACGCGTATTAAATAAATTTTTTTTCTTCTCTTTGGAATCCGTAATGATAATTCCGTTATAAACAATTGGCATTAGAAATAATTTGACATCGTTTGCGATCAGCTACGATACGGGGCCGCGATCGAAATGAGAGACAAATGGATAGGATAATACGCATCAAATCGTATATGATTCAAAACTCAAAGTTACCAATCTCAATTAATGTTTTTGTGTTCATAGAAAATCTATTTTTCAAACTCAATGTCAATCCATTGAACATAAACACTGAACACTGAACACTGAACACTGAACACACCTGATTTACTTTCGCTTTCTCACATTGATTTTCTTTTGGAATCACCATATTCAATATTCAACCTTTGAATACTTCTTAAACGATTTTCAAGTTCAAATGCACGACGGGCAATCAATTTTTTTCTCCTCTATCATTGCTATCGACCATTGAATCACCGAAAGTGCATGTTTATAATAATGAGCCATACGCCATACCAAATCGGATGAGTAGCTTAATCATTGTTGTCATCACTAAATCAAACGAAAAATATGTCGACCATAAAAAAGCACCATTGACACTCCGGACGCTTCGTCTTGCATCCGCATATATGACGAATTAAGATTTTAACACCATTCGTTTCATCCAATATTTATGGCCAAGCCAAAAATGGACGAAAATTGCAATGGGCCTCGAGCGGTTTACGTGCTGTAAAATCACACAATTTGAACGATCACAATCCGTCATCAGATTCTTTGTATTCTGTTTATGCATCGTGCACGGAATGAATTATTTATTTATTTACAGTTACAATTACTCCTGTTTAATTGCACATGTAAACAATATAATTTTCGATGACATTTTCGATTGACTCGACATTTCCGAATCGAGGCGGTTGTTAAACTGAAAATGTTAATTTAATTTCATTGCGATGGTGTTTTCGTTATTTTATAGAGTTGAACGCAGCATAGGCACTTCCTAAGCATCAAAGTCAAATATTGTGGCGGCGAAATTATAAATTAAAATTCATAAATCAAATCACTGGTGGCAGCGAGTCAAAGTATCAGTTTGTTTTTATATTTTATATGATGAGCACGAGTAAATTGTAGCCACCATGCATCATGCATCACACATCACGCACCACACTTAGATTGTGCGTATTCGCAATTAGCATTTGAATATATTTTTTATGTAAAGTAAGCGCCGCGGAATTATTCAGCTCCAATGTGACCGTCCGAAAGATATTCCATATTCAACATTAATATTCATTTGTTTCACTGCCATGGTTTTTATTTAAATTTACGTCATCGTGCATTCAAAATTCAACTGATAGGCCAAACGAAATGTTAAAAAAAAACTGACTAACACCTCGTTTTACGGTTTTTGATTTTTCTTTTTCGTAGTTTTTCTGTTGTATAAAATACGGAAGAGATTTTGCGGATTTTTTTTTTTGTTATTTTCAATAATAAAATCTGAAATGATAAAACAGATTAAACAAAGAAAACATCGTGATGCTTTATCACCAATTCGTTTGCCTTGGTCAAGGTCACCATTAGACCGTGTTTATTGATGGCTTTACCACAACATAGAAACAACCGAGGTGTTATCTTGAAGTAAAGCACTGTCAATGATGAAAATGCTGGAAAAAAAATATTTATTATTTCCGATCGTAAATAATTACATAAATAATTCATGAGTCCAATTTTGGGATTTTGTTTCCATGTTGCATTCGATTCGGTTCGTTAACACGTTGATTTTCATTTTATTTTTGAGCATTTTGTTGATGTCGTTCGTTTGTTCACGTATTCGCAATATGAATCAGATAACAAATGAAAAATGATCACTAGATTCACATCACATTCAAATGGCATTTATCTGTCGCTCATGAATGCCATATGGAACTTGAAATCCTGTCAGCGTTGACTGTTTGACACATATTTGATGATTGAATTCGTTAATGATTCGGGTTTTTTT
>GL501782.1:114222-136365 GCA_000149185.1 Mayetiola destructor
TCATTCAGCAGGGACTGTGAATGGGTGTTCAACGGTAAATGTATAATAAATTCTTAATATTTTGATTAAGTTAATCCAATTGGGATCGTTCAGACGGGAAACACAATGAGAGTTGCGGCCAGCGAAATTTATTTTCGGTATATTTTGCACTTTGTGTTCAAACAAAAATCAGCTGTACGGATTCGTTATGCCTTCCTATGCTAACATTATTTATATTTATTCATTATTTTCACGAATTTTGCGCGCATTTATTCAACTACTGAATTTTTCAATAAATTAAAAACTCATTTCGCTAATGAACTTATTAAAAATACAGAAAATCTTTTAATTCGAAAAATGTGACAACGATAAACCGTCGCATAATATACTTTTTATTTTTCATAAAAATTCAAAAAGAAGAAAACGGCGATTTCGGATTTCGATGTTTTCACGTCGTTTGCATTCCAAATTCAAAGAAATGATCATTTCCTATTCGATTCCGAATTCTAAATTGACTAAGGCTACGTTGACTTTTGACTTTGCTCATTAAATTACTATTTCCACAGTTTGTTTCAATCTTTGGCTTATGGGCGCCATGAATTGACTTTATTTCGCTGATTTTTGAAATTAATTGACATCAAAAATAGCACGGAACGTGACAATCTCTTGAAATTTGTACCGACGGCAATTTCATTTGTGTTTTTTTCTCATTCGAATTCGATCGCGTAGGCCAATCACATTTCATGTGGTTATTTATGAGACGGAATTTCTCAAATTCTCATCGTTCATTGTTTATGTGCAATACTAAATTCTGTGCCTTATTCTTCGAAACACTATTGTTTCAAATAAAGAAAAACGAAGTAAAATTGATTGTGAAAATGGTCGTCGGAATTTAAATACAATATTTGAATTGATACGAATATTCTTATTCATTATCCACAATCCACACCGACCTCTGATAACTTCTTCAAACAAACCTTATCATTTTTTTTTTTCATGAATTCTCAATATTTAATGTTCAATTTTCATTGACCCGAAATTCCCAATGAATATTTACCTTTAGATTTCAAATGTCACACATTTTGAAACCTGTTTTTTTTCCTTCTTCGGAACGAATTTTGATGATTTTTTGTAAAACAAGAAAAAACAGGATCGGTTCTGATGCATCATACTATTAGTAACATAGATCAATATAGATGAAGCAAGAAATACATTGGTAAAGTTCATGTGAACAACGAAAAACGTCATCATCTTTTTCTGGGCGTTTAAAAACCTTTTTTACATCCATTCAAATCGGCTGTTAAACGCTAACATTGAACATATAGTTCGAAAAAAGGGCCTGAGCCAAATCTATGGATCTGAGTAACTATAAAACATGTGCGATGTTTCTATTGCCTAAAGTTCGGTATTCCATTATGACCGAATGAAAAGGAACTGTTAAAACTTATACACGATATGCATGTAAAATGTGTGGTGTGCGTATGGTCGATGCACAAACATAAACGATCTAAACGATGAGAATAAAGAAATAAAAATGCAATAAATATTCAAAACTTGACAGAATCGTTAGTTGTTATCGGGAATAACGATGGTTTTTATTGCGATGCAAAATACAGAAATTTAAATGCTCAAACTGTTGGTGCTGGGAAATGAGAAAAATGAAATATAAAGGAACACGAATAAATAAAATGAGTCTGGAAAGAGCATCCAGTCCGTTAACACCTGTCAAAAATGCACAAAACAAATGTCATTTGCTTTAAATTATTGCAGACGACGTGTGTCAACAAATTGTTCGAAGAAAATTCTCGGCATAGACCAACATCAATTATTGTCATATAATTGTCAAGCCAAACTACCGAAACCATCAATAAAAATACTTCAGAATCCGAATTACATGGAATTGATTTAATGTTAATTGGTTTGCGGTTGACTTTCAGCTATTTCAAGTTTCTAATGAATTCGTAAATGTTTTGTTTTTCAAGCGTCGTCGTAATTTGTATTTTTTTCCATTGAAATTAGTTTATGTTTCGCCTCATTTAAATTGAATCATAACCGAAATGAATTTATATTTGTTCTTACTTGTTACAGTGTGGGCTGAAACCGGTGATTTTCGTGACAATGGTCACAATTCAATGACCAGCGTGGCAAGTAGTCTGGATATCAGCCAATTGCATTTCCAGTCATCGACAAATGTACGAAACAATAACAAAAACAGAGATCGAAAATCCGATGGTAAGTTTTTCCTGGTCCTACTCACAAATCCGGGACTCCTTTTTCCGGGCTCTTAACCATTAATTTTGACTTATTAATAAGATTTTTGTTTCCTCACAGCTAATCGATCGATGAACGAACCAAATGTTAAGGTGGAAAACACCAATCTAGCTATACACGATGAACAAATAGTTGCGAGCGATGAAACAAAAAATGATAAGAAAAACAAACGGCAACGCCGTCAACGAACACACTTTACATCACAACAATTACAAGAATTGGAGCATACATTCAGCCGAAAGTAAGTATATTATTGATTTTAACTATTCAAAAAATTTAGAGATCAGAGAAATTCAATGTTGTCCTTTATTTGTTTCCAAAAATTTCTAGTCGATATCCAGATATGTCAACACGTGAAGAGATAGCTATGTGGACCAATTTAACTGAAGCTCGAGTTCGAGTAAGTACTTTAATCCGAATGGCTTTAGTTTGGGATATTTTGTTAGGCAGAGAAAGCGTTCTCTTTTTAGGAAAACTCTGTTGCGCATCAATGAATGTTGCATTTTTCCGTCGCTATTTTTGTTTCATGCCGTTTCGTAAAGAGACAGTTTGGCTCGTAATCAACCAACCGACGGCAAATTCACATCCATTTTCAATCCGATGCTATTATTTCCGCAATTCCATTATGTTTTTTCTTTCTTTTTGCTTTTCATTCTGATCTAAGGATCATATCATTCACTCTTTTGTGCAAGCCGAAGATCTGAAACTGAATCCTGATACAATTTCGCTTTGATTTTTCACGTGTTGAATCGGGCGACTTTACATATATTCTTTTCCCTGTTCTGGGTTTCCGTCATGCTCATCTGAATGACAAAGTCTCTCAAAAGCATTTGATTTAGGTATTAAGTTGACTTAACCTATTCGAAATGAATCTCGGAAATACTTTAATGCGATGGCAATTTAAAATTAATGCAGTACAACATCAACGAAAAAAAAATAGAGGAAACTGAATCAGAATCACCACAACGACGAAGACGACGACCACGATACAAAATAGCAAAATTGAATATTATTATTATTTTTGCACTATTGCCATCTGTAATGAATATCAGGCGGTCTCATGTCTGGTCGGCGTGTATTTGTGTCACAAGTGGCTTTATTTAGTAGTTGTTGAATTATCATCATTGGGGCTCAAATTTTGGATCAGAGAAAATCACTTTCGATACTTAAATAGTTAATCTACTCGCCTTGGCATTGGGATCTCAAATGAATACTCTTGAATAAACAAATCAATACAAGTCAAACAATCGCACAGCACAATATCCTCTATAATTTATACATATACAATGTGGAAGCCTTTTGCAGGAGCTTCGGTCTCTGACGCACCGGCTTGAATTCATTACTGATTCTTTTAAACATTATTATGAAGACATCAAATCATTTCAAAGAAGAGAACCAAAAAAAAAAAAAGAATATTCTCATGCAAACGACAAACGATAAACGATACTTTGATGACAAATTCATTGAAATTGCATTGCATTTGGTGTTCGACATTCGAACCTAATTGATTTTACGCCAATTATCAATGGCTTAATGCGGGCTAATTCTATGGGAATTCGAACAATTTTATTAGCATCGTCATCCATAAAGCAAACAAAAACACCAATTTACCGATGAGAATGAGAGAGAGAGAGAGTAAGAATAATAATCGAGAATCCTGTGTGAACTACGTGAAAATGTTAATATTGAACTGGTGCACTGATTTAGTTCCGGCTCATTACAAAGCGAAACACATTGTTTAAATCTAATTTAAGCATAAAATTACCAATTAATGTCGGACACACGTTACAAATGATCCCTTGCAATCAAAATGTATATGCGACTGCAGCGTTGCCATAGATATTTGAACATGCATTGATTCTGATTCAGCCTACTACAAACTATTTCAAAATTATTGGCGTGACATAAATATTAGTTTTGCACGTGCTAATTCGGGTCGAAATCGAATTTTCAATTCGAATGGAATTTTTCTTTTCCAGCAGTCAGTGTTCAGTGTTAACCGCTCATTCATCCTTTTTTGCATTTCGAGCTATGGGAATATCATGCGGTTCATTTCATTAGTTAATGCAATTGGGGACCAGATTTTCCCATTTAATTTTTAGTTTTTCATTTGTTTGTTATTGTCGGTGTTGTTTTTTCTCTCGCCACAACCAGTTAATGGCACTGGTTGGGTGGAAAATTATTACTTTTTCCACATATTTAACAACAAACACGTGCCCATAATGACATTATATACAACTCTCACCAATGTCTGATATCATTTGTGTGAATGCATATCGGGAGAACAAATATTTCATATGATTGCTGCTGCTGCTGTTGTTGTTGTTGTTTTTGTTGTTCTTGATGTGCTTTTTCCTTTTTCGGCATTTCATTCATATTGTCGGTTGCAAAACGGTTATAACAAAAGTTTATTGTTTATAACTGGAGCTGAAGGAGATTACCAGCAAATGCAGTCGAAATTGTCGTTCACCATTTTGTTGTTTGTTAAAATTGATGCTCGTATGCTCAATGTAAACTGTGCACATATGAATGCGAACGAGTTATCTGTATTTGGAGTTTCGTTCTTCCCTCAGATAATGAAGACTGAGAATGAGAGAGGAGATGTTGGTTTATAAACTCAATTTATGGTGAATATAATTCACTGAAATTTACAAATGTATTTATTTTAAACTTGAAATGGCATTCGGTGTTCGCCTTTGACAATATCTCTCTACATTGTTGTTTTGCAATTGGCTCGAATATCTGTGAATGTGAATACGATTGCGTATTTCCATTATTTTCGAATTTCAAATAAATTGTGCGTCGTGGCTCAATGATTGCTTTGTGTGTAGTGCACAGTGCACATTCAACATTTTGTGAACTGAAAGAGAAAATATTATGATTATTATTGAAATTGATGTAAATACCGGATTACAAAGTTAATCCGATACAATGCGTGTGCTCGTGTCTCGAAATCAGCATATCGAAAACAGTGAAAATTTATATTCAGCCCAAATTGTCGGCAACTCATTCATTATTTTCGAATTTCAAATAAATTGTGCGTCGTGGCTCAATGATTGCTTTGTGTGTAGTGCACAGTGCACATTCAACATTTTGTAAACTGAAAGAGAAAATATTATGATTATTATTGAAATTGATGTAAATACCGGATTACAAAGTTAATCCGATACAATGCGTGTGCTCGTGTCTCGAAATCAGCATATCGAAAACAGTGAAAATTTATATTCAGCCCAAATTGTCGGCAACTCATTCAGTTTATTTGTCGGTTTGAAAGAGCCTCCAAACCAGATTCGATTTTGTATTTTAAATTTCCATGGAATATGTGCATACTGCGTACCTCAATTGTATTATTTTGCAATTTGGTTTTTGTATACCAAGTTGGCCATTCTCTACCTTCCATCTCTGTGACATATAATTGTAAATTATTTACGCCAGACATCCGAATGTAATATACAATTTGTGTCTGGACATTATCGCAAATTCCGAAAACATTCATTTTTGACAAACCAATTTCATTTCCAAATGGAAAACCCCATCGATCAGGGCCCAAAAGAGAAATTAGTTTATTTTTTTGCTGCCATCGAGAGTCAATCGATAACAGTTTTTGTATCTGGACATTGTCGATAATCTTGATTGATGCCCATTTCGAATTCAAATATATTTCATCGAACCAAATCGTGAACACAAAACTGTGAATATGCCGGAAAAACGTTTAAAATTAGTACAACTTGCCATATCTGACGATTTTCTGTTTTACAAGTCACAATTTTTCGGCAAATGCTCCAATTAATGCGAAAACAAATATACTGAAAATGTCAATCTATTCAAGACATCAATGCAGTGTGTCCAAATAATATCAATTGGCTAAACTTATTCGATGTCATTACATCATCAAATTACAAATCAATTTGTAGTTTATGCGCGTCTGACATTGAGCGGCATTTAAAAGAGCAATATCCAAGCAATAAATACAAATCATTCGGGCGATAAATTGAAGTATTAGCCGAAAAAAAGTATGAGGGAGAAAAATGTATTGCGCCAAACGTTGAAATAAAAACGGCAAAAAAACACTTTTCCTCTCACTGACTTCTGAAATACCCAACATTGAACGATGTAATTACATGTAATTTCCTTTTCATTTCTTTCTTTCTTTGTGTGTATGGGTGACGAGCGATGAGCGGCAAACAGAGATGCATATTCGCTTTCAGTTTGTTCACTTGTATCAACGTAATGCCACATAATTATTTTTTCACCCCGAAAATTATTCATTTATAAATGACTAACGTATGGGATTTTATAGTGCGTCATCGAGACAGGGAGTATTTTATTATATTGTATTTCATACATATACGGAAATGGGTGGCAACAATCATCTTTGAATCAACCAAACAAGAATCGAGTAAAAGTATTAAGAAAATTGTTTTTGGCAAAGATATCGCGAAAGCAAAAGAGATACAAAATTACTGACTCATTGTCAATTGCTAAATATATTTCGAATGTACGATGGCCGCATACTGCTTAAGACGTTCAAAATATATGTGCCCGTACAAATCGAAAGTGTAATTTCTTTTCGGCTCGCATCAGAGTTGAAAATTGTGGAGGAAAATGGAACCCCTTTTTGTGCCAAACTTAATCTGCTTTATTAGAGCTAATCTTGTCGTTATAAAATCAGCCGAGTGGAAAAGTACATTGGGACATTTTGTTTTTGGTTTATTCACATTTTATCAGCAACGAACGAACGAACGAAAGAATGAGCGTACGATACAAATGACGTTTTCATCTCAATATTCAAGTCAAGTCAAGTCATAAGTGTATTTAATCTCTTCCTAACTAGTTTTATTGTAATAAAAATAAAATATACGCAACAATTCAGTTTATGCGATGCATTATTAGACTGAATCAGCATGTGTCGAGAGACAAAATGAGATTCTATCTCGATAAGCAGAAGAGGAAAAAAAAATTGCATAATCATCATTCGTAAATGGAAGAATCAGTGCTTTGATTTGATGTCAAAGTAATTGTTATTATTGCCGAACAAAACTATTTGTGATTGTCCCATCTGTTCTATCAGCCAGCCCAACGAAATGGCTCATTCTAATGGTGCCGAAGATCAATTTTCGGTCATAAAATAATTTTTCAATTGAATTCAATTCCAATGCATCATTTAATTTTCCGTTCAGAGTCTAGAAAAAGTCATAATTCGCCTACCAAAAATCAAAAATGGATGTAATTAAATTATGGTTTTAATGTTTTGTAGTTATTGGTTGGGCTTAATGGAGCTTTTAAATGAAATTAATTGTCACTGACCAAATATTTGATGTATGGCAATCATTTAAAACAATTATTTATTTTCACCGCTTTATTCCCGCCGTTGTCGCTTCGCTGAATTCAACGTTTTGAATGAAATATTAAAATCGCTTTCGATTTGTCGGAACATTAAGCAGCCGCAGGAGCAAGAAAAATGTCTTCTGAAATGAAAATTATTCAAGCGAACGATGGTGAACACATTTTCTTCTAACAATATAAAGAAGGTGCCGCGCATCACTTTTGATTACCCATTTTAATAACATCCATCGTGTGTCTGACACAATCCAGGAATGGATTTTTTCTTTTTAGATTTCATTTCGGTTCGGTTTTCGGGAAAAAAATCGTGAATAGGCGAAATTAAGTGGATGCATTTCAGTTCAAACTTGAGTGAGGAGGGGCACAATGGCCTCAAAATCTATTTATTTTTGCCTTTTCAAGAGTTGCTGTGTAGATTTTGTTATCCATCCAATGTGCGTTTACGTCAGTTGATGTCTGAATAGACGAGGCAAAAGTAATTTATTTCGACGTTTTCTTGGCATCGATTACTCCAAATAACAATGATAATAATAAAAATAAAGGGAGATAGAAAAGAAGATGGATCCATCGACCGTGCAATGAGAGAATATAATATCACGAAAGATGTTTATTATTTAGAGTGCACAGTGCACAGTGCAAATACATACATTCGAGTATGAATATGCCTCCGTATGCTGAATACGTACGATATGGTATTGTATCATCCTGATTTCCTTTGTCAATAGAACTTTTATTCGAACTGAATGGGAACATAATATATATTGAATTTGGTGTATCCAATGGATGTTTGAAGCATAAGCAGCCATTGTTGTTTATTTTTCTTTCGTTAGCATTTTCTCTATTTCTCATTCTCTATATTTGGGCCTTCAGCCTTCAGTATCAATTCAATCAACCACTAAATACTAAACGTATAATAATGTTTTCGTTTATGTGCGCAACCATGTAGATAATTGTGTGGATGTATTGGTTTGGGGGGCTAAAATGAAGATAAACGACGTTCGCAATGTATTTAGACATATTGTTGCGTTTCGTTGGTAAACGAAGGGAGAATGTTTGATATGAAAGAGGAAAATAATATGTAGCATTAAATAAAAAAAGAAAAATGGAAGAAAATGTGCGTGTGTAGTGCACAGTGTACACTTGCAGATATACATAAAGCCCAAATGTACTCTTAAACTTACAAGTAACTTTAGTGGAAGGGAAATGGTAAAGAATGGCCTCAATGTTTTTTCTTTTCGGTCAAAAGAT
The DNA here is from genome assembly GCA_000149185.1 of Mayetiola destructor. Lineage (NCBI taxonomy): Eukaryota > Metazoa > Arthropoda > Insecta > Diptera > Cecidomyiidae > Mayetiola > Mayetiola destructor. The sequence goes on from GL501782.1 coordinate 123,064, forward strand.
AACATTTCTACTATAAGAGTTTCCATCTTTTTTCGCTCATCTTCTGGTTTTTGGTCTTATTCTGACTGATAATCGCTACGCATGTTCCCTGAAACGAACGAAAGAAACGTTCAACGTTCAACGTTGTATATAATACAAAATTTTGCTATTTATTTAACAAAAGGAAAATAATATGTAGCATTAAATAAAAAAAAGAAAAATGGAAGAAAATGTGCGTGTGTAGTGCACAGTGTACACTTGCAGATATACATAAAGCCCAAATGTACTCTTAAACTTACAAGTAACTTTAGTGGAAGGGAAATGGTAAAGAATGGCCTCAATGTTTTTTTCTTTTCGGTCAAAAGATAACATTTCTACTATAAGAGTTTCCATCTTTTTTCGCTCATCTTCTGGTTTTTGGTCTTATTCTGACTGATAATCGCTACGCATGTTCCCTGAAACGAACGAAAGAAACGTTCAACGTTCAACGTTGTATATAATACAAAATTTTGCTATTTATTTAACAAAAGTGCCACCATTACGGAGTCGCTTATGTACATATCTCATCTCATATCTCTATAGATTCGGTTGTTTCTTTTGCCGGCACTGGGCATATTATACATTATACATATTCATTAAACCAAGGCCAGAATTCAGTGCACACAAAATAGATGAGTTGGATATTATTTGAATAATATCTTGTGGGGCTGTCAGTCAACTTGGTTTCGGTTTCTTTGTTGTTGCTCTTGTATTCGAAATTCAGTTACCATGATGCCTGATCATCATTTTATGGTTTTGACAAAATGGTGAGCCAATTTATATACATCATTGGCATATTCAATGCCATCAACCAAACTGACGTTATAACGCTAAAATATAAACATGCCGAAAAACGAGCAACAAACTCATTCATTTTCCATTTTCCATTTTCCATTTAACATTCATAGACATCATTTTGTGGGGGGCATCATTATATAATATGTACAATTTATTTAGCCTTCACTTTTCGCTGCCATTGATAATGATATGCCATAGCATACAGAAATTTATTCAACCCCGAATGAAGATGAACGATCCGAAAAGTTTTTCCTTTGATAAAATATTGAAACGCATTGTCGACGAAATATATTCAAACAATATGTCAAGCGCCAAAAACGCAATCATTATATGAATTTATGACTGGGAACCTTTTCCACTGAATCAAGCAATAAACTAAACACAACAAACACAACAAAAAGCGATGCAAGATTATTTTCACAAAGGATGTCGCTGAAGCAGAATGTAAATTAAAATTTATTATTCTGTCTTTGTGTTGATGTAAACGACTAATTAGGAAAATGCCACACATTTTAACCTTAGAAAAGCCCTTTTTTCACTTCCTCATTTTCTGCACTCCCGCATTCCGATCGCCGTATAAATACTAACAATAAACTTTTCTTTTTCATTTTTCCCCCTTCGCAGGTTTGGTTCAAAAATCGTCGTGCAAAATGGCGTAAGCGTGAACGCAATGCAATGAATGCTGCCGCTGTGGCTGCTGCTGATTTTAAAAATGGTTTTGGTACACAATTTATGCAACCATTTGCCGATACAGATGCATTATATTCATCCTATTCACCGTACAATAATTGGGCAACAAAGGTGCCATCACCATTAGGTGCAAAAACATTTCCATGGCCAGTGAATCCATTGGGATCGGTTGTTGCACCGAATCACCATCAAAATTCCGTTAATTGTTTCAATACAACGTCATCCGGTGTGAATATGAATTCGACTGGAATGCTGGCCACCGGAATGAATGCACCATTGGCAGCAACACAAACACCAGGAACAGCTTCTTGCCCATATACCGGTGCTGGTAATCCATATTCAATGTATCATCGTACACCAACCGAACCGTGTACGGCCATGAGCTCAAGCATAGCAACACTTCGTTTAAAAGCAAAACAACATTCAACCGGATTTGGTAGCCCATATTCAGCACCATCACCAGTATCGAGGTCAAATTCAGCCGGTCTATCAGCATGCCAATATGCTGGCATTGCAGATGTGTGAGATAACGGTCTTGGGACCATATTTTCGAATCATTCATTGTATTACATCAACAATAATTTTAAATTCAAACAAGAATATAACAATGGTCCCAATGCGGCAAACGCATCCGCTCAGGAAACTGATGATGAAGATGCTGTCAATGCAAACGATAATAATATGCGTAATTGAAAAATTAAAGAGAAAAAAAACACATACTTACAAATAGAAATCATTTACAGCAATTATTTTCATTCGTATTTTGGACTTTTTCTCCTTTGTTGGATTGTTTTTGCATTTAAAATTGGAAAGAACGCTTTGAAATGGTTCGTAGTTTGAATTTATCAAAGCAATGAATGTCGATGACTTTGTAAGGTTTTCAGAGAAAAAAGCTTGAATAAGTTTTTTTTATCCGTAGTGAGTTTTTTCTGCGTAGAAATTATTTCGTCGATTTTGAATGTCAATACGGTGTTGTATGCATTTGGTGCAATTTATCTTTTAGTTAAGTTTTTAATTGTATTTTTTGTAATTCAGTCAGTGTAATTGTCAACATTGAGTGGTTGGCATTAGCCTGAGTACAATACAAATTTATAATAATAGATTTAGGTGAAATAGGTTTGTTTTTAGTTAATTCTAGTCTGGCAATTGATTCGGCACGCAGATTGAATCGTGTAAGGAAATAAAATCGAATGGACTCCATATCGATTTTTAGAATGTAAATGAATGAATGAATTTCACGGTGGAAAATGAATTTTAGATTTGAATAAGATTTAGTCATCGACTTTCTACTCCCGTTCGGGATCTGTGACGTCGATATGTTCTCATACAAAAAATTGCACATCTTACTTAATAACAAGAAAACAAAAAAAATTAAAAGTTCCAAACGAATAGGAAAAATGGTCATCCTGATGGTAGCTAGTTGTAAATTTCATTGAAAATCATGGATCACTGGCGCAATGTCTTCAGCATTTCTAGTGTCTGCGGATAATTATTATATTATAATATAATGTAATTATTTTTAATTATTTTTTTTCATAAAGCTTGATATCAAGTTAAAAATATGTGTACCAAGAATGAAGTCCTAAAAATCTTTTAAAAAATAAAAATAAATGAAAACAAATTTCGGAAGGAATGAAATGCTATCAACTAATTTAATATGTAACCTTGAATGTAAATCTAGGCCAGAGAAAAGACAATACTTAAACATAACATTTAAAAGAAGAGTAAAAAAAACACCTTAAACTATCATATGTGAATATGTTAAATGTTTACGGAACTTAGTTTTAATGAAAAGAACCAAAACATCATTTTTTTTTTGGATGTCATAATATTCTTTTTGATTGAGAGAAAAGTTATGGAGTTCCGGTGTACGCCCAAATTCATGGAATGGATTGTGACCACGAAGAATTTATAATAATAACGATAATGGGAAAAATTTATTGAATATGTATGAACAATGAACAGCGGCATGCTGTTATTTGATTCGGTAATCAATAGCATCGTTGTTCATCATCCAACACTCATTAGTCAATGGGAAAACTCAATCGATTGACCCACAAACCAAACACATTAATAGATTATTCACAAAAATCTCTTTTTTCCCCATAAAAAGTCAATGCATTACGATCATTTGGACTCCTACTCAATCAAAATGCAATACAGGAAAATAAAACAAAAATTTATTAAATGAATCTTCAAAACAATAAAATTCATCTCTTCTTCTCAAGCACGAGCACTTACCTTAGGAATAAACATATAAATGAAAAAAAAAATAATAATATTATAAATTTAATTCCGTTTTATGAATATGAATAAAAATAACTTTCAATACCAAAATCCATTAATGAAATATCACACGTTTGTAGATATGTGAAGAGATGCGTTCAACTCATTTCAAAAGTGAGAAAAAAGAAGATGAAGAAAATGAAAAAAAAAACAAAATCAATAAAAATATGGAGAAAATTGAAAATTTGAAATAATGAGAGGCAAGAAAAAAATGTTTTAAGTCTGAATATTAATTAATTCACGTTTATAATAATGTATCTATGTAAAAGTAGTACTTAATATATCGATGCTAAAATTGCTAAGTATCAGGTAAAAGATTCAGCATAAAATAAAAATTATTATTGAAATGAAAAAAATGGAAAGAGTGATTTTCAATCTTTTTTTTTTGCCTTTCCCTTTTGATATCGGTCCGCTATTTCTATCGAACATCAAACACCTGCAAAAATACAAAGCAGTTTTGCGAAAAGATTCAGATTCTTGAACGAATCAATTCGAAAAATTTAATCGGATTTGCACATTGGATAAGCATGGTAACAAATGATGCCAGTTTTAATTTATTTCATTTAAAAATGTTTAAGTACAAATTTTAGAAAAATATTGGCCAATTGTTTGCATTTCACTTTGGAGATCGGAAGGGCGCATAATGTCTGACACACGTATTCTTCTACATAGAATAATATTTATTGTGCCAACGGAAGAAAAATAAAAGGTATGCGGTTTATGCGTTTTGTATTGTTGATTCGGTGGCCAAAGACAATAATAGACATCAGTTTAAATCAGTTCGGAAGGCGGATGAACGCGTAGCGGTAAATGGATAACCAAACTATAAAAACATTCACACCAAATTTATTCATAATATCGCTTTAATCGCATCCTATTTCGCCTATTTATTATTCACCCCGAAAATAAATAAAAGACGTCGATCTACGAAATTGGTATTTTAGCTGCGTGCTATGGAACGAACCAACCCCATACAATCGCAATATGAATGTGTGATGACTATATGGACAATGTTTCTTTTCAACATGCATGGTGTTAAAGTAATAACAATATGAACATTTTATTAAGGGTGACGAAATGAAACGCGTACGCATTTTTAATGCTAAATGAGCGGTATGCATACACCCATCACATTGTACGAAAGTAGTTTGTAATGTGGCTTGCAATTGCCGTGATTTTAAATAACAAACAAAATTCAAATCGTGATGAATGGAAATGGAGCCCGGCATGCACATTGATCACGCCGAGTTCGATGTGTGCTACGTGTGTGCAATACGTTTGATGGATGTTTTGAGTTCGACATTTATTTGTTCAACGTTTTTTTTTTTTTTTGCATTCTATGAATGATTCAAGGGCAACGGTCTTTGGCCGTGTGGATTCAAAGTTTGACATTTAATAGGTGTGGGTGCGAGAAATCGTAACGATCTGGTATGTTTGGTGAAAACTTAATTAAAATCACAGCATTCGTAGCATTTTTCATGTTTTATGTATTTCGCATTGGATTTCGTTTCATCATTCATTGTAACATACATTTGGCGGGTGAATTTCTTCGAACCTTAGATTCCCAATTTCTTAGCAATCGGAACAATAGTTTTTACATTTGCACAATGAAAACGAGGAAAAATAACAAAGACACGCTTACCACTTATTCCATTCACATTCCATTTCCACCCTCTTAATAATATTTACTTTTTATTCAGCCTTCAAGCACAATGTATGGGATTAAGTTTGTTTTTCATAGAATTATTTATTTACACGGTTTTTGCTTGGCCAATGAATAGACCAAGTTACAATAGACTAACCAACAGGACTGTAGAGCAAAGATTGTGTTGTTTTTTTTTATCTTCTGTTGTTGGTGTTGACGTTGTCGTCATTATTCTATTGTCAGTTTGATGATGATTCCATGTTTTTGTTGTTGAGCAAAAGAATTTCCTCATTTTGACACACATTTTCTCTATTTCTCTTTATTTTGTGACATTTACCACAACCATGGGATTAGAATGATAATAAAATGGTCGCTAATAATATATCTAATATTGTTTTGTTTAATGAATATCGTAAAATGTGAAATGCGAACATGAGCCAGCCAGCCAACCAAGAACCATGAAAAAAAAACGCAATAGCCTATATAGTTTTTTTGGGAGATGGAATAAAATGAAATGCGCTGCAACAATGAAGTGAAAAATGGATTAGAAATTTTGAACTGGCAGCATTAACAAGCCGGAAAATGACGATAAACAAATGGATTCTTCAACAACGTTGCCAGTTTAATCAAAGGCCTGGCCTCATTCATTGCAGGACAATGTTGTCATATTAAATAGATTCCATTAAGAATGTTTAAACTTGATTAGGTCTGGTTTCGGTTGTTACTTTGTAATTTATGATTCAAGCATTCATTTCAAAATCCAATTTTGTTGCTGAAATTTCATTTCGTATAATTTCAAATTATGCACCACCACGAACAGTGAATGGAACAAAATGGCAAGGGGTGCTCAGGCACTCTTTGTCAAACTTTTTTCATAGTTGAATAATTTCATTGATTGATGAAATTGCCTTTTCCTCTCCAAAAAAAAAAATGAAAAAATCAACGTGGTGGATTGACAATTAATTTTTGAAATTATAATTTTCTTTTCTGCATAAACTTCATCGCCGAATTTATCACACATATCGTTGGTTTTTATCAGCTCAGCTGGACCAAATTTATCATTTGTGCAGCGAAACGAAACGATTTTTTTTTTCTTCATTTCAATTTTCAAACATCGACCGTAAAATGAGATTAAATTTATATGGCGTGAGGTGAATGTATACACTTTTATAGTTCATCCAAAACCAACGTAAACCACCAAACCGAGAACAAACGAAAACGTATCAAACTAAACTTAAGTAACTGATCGCTGTTTTCGAACAATCTGACATCAAATTTAAACGAAATCCAATTTATCAACATCGACGCTTCAACCTTCGGAAGACCCCGATAAAAAAGCAACCAACCTCAGCAACCAAATACAGTGAGCACCGAAGACAATGGAATAATTGAAGATTGAGAAGAAAAATCATCAAATTGTTAATTGATGTGATCAATCATAAAACCACAAGCGATGCCGAACAATGTGTTCAGTCTATACGTGTGTGCATTGTGCACTGTACGCTGTGCGTTGTAATATTTACCATTCAAAAGCCAATTTAGAGTTTTTCTTGCAGTTTTAGTTTATGTCTTTAGCTAATGCAATGTAAAGGTGCTGAGCTGACAGTGTAACACATAGCACATTCGCATATTTTGTAATTCACAGGTATGGAAATGGCGTAAGCAGCAGTTTTTTATTTTTTGCTTTTTTGCCAATCTAAAGCAAATTCATTCGTTTCTTTTTACTTCATTTCTTTGCATTATTATTATTTATTCATGCATTCATTGCATTCACTGCAGATTGCAGGTTCTTTGTTTGGCAAGTGAATATTGTATTTGTTTCCCATTGAATTCCATAGCCAATTGTGTGATTGCATCAAACCGATTGAATCATAAATACTTTTTCAGTAAGCTCAGCTCGGGTCACGTCTCCATTGTCAATGAAGAGCTACGTGAATGTAATTTACGTGAAAGGGTTGAAGTAAAATTCAAAGAGAATTTGACGGAATGATGATTGATTCATTATTTATTATTATTAATGAAAAGATTCAAAGCATTTTTCTACTGCATATAATACACAATGCACACTTTTTATTCGATGTTCAATTAAAAATTGGATTTTCCATTCAATTTCGATTTTTAATTTTATTTTCTTGAATAAATAAATAAATAAATATTTAATTTAATTGTATTCATCGACCACATTTTTGACACTTTCAAATGAGCCTGCCGATGGATTATTGCTTATCAAATAAATTTAATGATTGATTGTGCGATAAATGAATAATAAAAAGATTATTTTGTCGTTATAAATTCCGTTGTTTCGCTTAAATCAAACAATTTCGGATGAACAATGAACTAAATAAAAATGGCCGATTTGTATTCTTTTCTTCGTTTGTGTCTTTTGTTTCTTCGTCATAGCGGGTACATTTGTATCGTCTGTCGGCGATTCATTCATTATTGTTGAGCGTTGTCAGTTGTCAGAGTGTTTTTTTTCATTTTTATTTTCATTTTATTATCAGGTTTTCTCTATCCCGTGGCCCATAATTTATTCTCAGTAGCCCTAGTGACCTTATGATCCCGTGAATCTCCAAACTTAACATTTCCTAAGCGGCTATTTCATTTGATGATGTTGTTTCTATTGATGTTTTTGAAGTTTCGATGGGCCAGGAAAGTCAAAAACACTCCCCACCATAAATTGTGAACCCTTCCAATTTTCATATTGAATAGAATGAATAAATTAAATTAAATTTAATATTTTGATCGCTCAGTGTCTTTAAATAATATACTTTGGAATATTTTATATCCTAATCTAACGGTTTAATTAATCCTCTTTTTTTATCTTTTTCACTGGCGCCTATTTACACAAACTGAACGAATCCAGTTGAAAAGTTCCCCATTTATTTTTGTCAATTATTATATTTTTTCATCTTCTTCTTATAACCAACTTCCATTGGTTCGACCCAATTGGAAGTATCGCAATCGCTCTATTTAGCTCTGACCAAAAGGGAACTTTTAATCGCTACATTCCATTAACAATCAAATTGGTTCAATAACATGATTTCATTGATTATAATCATTATTTCGAATTCTCAGTCTGTTTTCATTAAACTTGTTTGTAAAAATGTACTAAATGTTCGGTTGTATGTCACTAAACAGTTGTTTTTTGCATCACATTACCGTACATTATGTGCACAAGTTATTGTTATGCTTAATGTTTAATGTTTAATGTTCACAAATTTCACATAGACACAGGCACACAGATATACACATTGATCATCAATTCGATTTAGTTTGCAGTGATCCAAATGAGGGAAAAAAAACTGTTAATGTATTATTATTTCATTGGAATCATTTATGTACACTGCAGTGTGTAACGGTTCAACGCAATTTTCTGGCTTGAACCAATTTATTGATGTCGTTGTATGTGGTCAGCATGGCTGGTTGTTCTGTATCAGTGAAACCGGAACATTTTTTATTGGTATTATGGCAATTCTTTCCATCCTGGCCATCGCGAGCTGCACGCATATATTTAAAGAATCGCAATATTTCCACATTGTCCGATGTTGGTTTTCGCAATTCGTTCAATTCTCTGGAAATAAATCATGGCAAAAAAAAACCAATATAAATTTTATAATCAAACAGTTGCCGAAAATAAAGAGAACCGGATTGGACCTCATATCACATATGCTGTATCTGACACACAAAGTGAGAAAGTTTTACAATGGAACCAGAGATGAAGACGTTACTGATATAATGATGGTGCTTACGATAATAATATTTTGTCACAAATTCTAATAATAACGTTATTCATCATGGATCAGAGATGAAATGTCATTGAATAAAATCAGCGATGCATCACAATTTGGGGAACTTTCGCTTTTTTGCGTTTCTTTCATTCGCTCGTTATATTTGACTATCGGAGAAATGAATATATTGTATTATACTTGTATATGTATCTCTATTCATCTCCTACGTGATTTGCATAGAAATGACGACAAAGATTTTCAAAAATAAATTCCACATGCTTTTGAAAGCTGAATTGACGGATCTAAATATTTAGTCGGTCTTTTTGCTTCTTCTTCTTCTTTTTCTTCTCTATTTTCGTTCAGTTGAATGCTGCATGCATTATTAGAAAACGGAAAACGGGTTCAATAATGGAAAAAAATTCAAACTAAATGTGTAAGATGTGTGTGATATGAAGCCGAACTGATTGTTGTCACATACTTAAATGAATAACAACAATGAAGCAAAATTGAAATAAAATCTTATGATAAATAGTAATTTTCTAATTAATAGATTATAACTTGGGCGGTGAATAGTGAATAGCCATCAAATATGAATGAACATCAAATTATATATATTTTAAAATGTTTTATTGTTTTATACACAAATCGGTCATTGACCGATTTATCGAATTGAATGCAAAAGCGAATAAAAAGTGAGACGGAATCATTCGACTCTGTGTTCCAATTTTAGAATAATTTTGAATCTTTCAAAACATGAAATATAATTTAAAACTGTAGTTCTTTCCGTTTCGATGGATGGACAATGAACAGTGAAAAATGGTAAAAACGATTGTTCTTGCTCAATATGAACAACTTGAAAAATGCGGTTGCTTTTGTAAAACTATCAATAACCGTCGATAGTACATAGTAGCTGCAAGCGATGAAGAGCTTGACCGCTTTAATCATATAAGTGAATGATTTGCCACGTGAAATGTGTAATTGAACATAATTTTTTAGATCGTTTATGTTCCTGTCCAGCAGACTCACATCATCGAACATCAAATATATCAACATTGTAAAAAATCGTCTTTAACTTCCTCTTCAAATACAAATACTTAACATTTATCGGTCGAAAATTCATCAAAAATATGTAAAACTTTCATTCGCTTTATTTTCTTCCGATAAATATATTCATGGTCTTCGTGCGGGCATTTTATGAAGTTTTTTTTGTGGGAAAAACGAACACAAAAAAGAAAATTTCGCGGAAGAAATTACCAAACGAATGCGATGAGATATTCGGGCGTTCGGTACGTGGAATAAAATTCGAAATATTTTTATTATTATGTGAATGTGGGTCAGATTTGAATCGGTTCTGATGTCGATAGTTGAACATACACACACATATATATGCGTATAAATTTGACAGATCCTATACTGATTCCGTACAAATTGGCATTGTACGTATTCTGTACAACCGATGTTCGTTTTATACGTATTACGTATAAGTCAATTAAATGCGCCAACGGCTTTGAAATGTCAGACTGTATACAGGCGTGGAATGAAGAGATATCGAAAAAATGAGTGCAAACATTTTTATATTAAAAGTTAAATTTCCTCGATATTCTGATGAAATTAAGTTCATCGAAATACCACAATGTGATTTTAGTTTAATAAAGTTCTGTGAAATTGGTAAGCATTCTATTGTGCAAACATTTTCGTGAAATTAACATTGTCTTTGCCCCTCTTGTTCTTAGTGTTCCATACGTTTCATGTGAACAATTTCTCCCCGTCTGTGAAATTGATTTTATCTGACACAAGTATAAAACGAACATCGGTTGTACAGAATACGTACAATGCCAATTTGTACGGAATCAGTATAGGATCTGTCAAATTTATACGCATATATATGTGTGTGTATGCTCTTTGGTGATTGCCATCGACATGAACAACGAAATGAAAAATAATAAAATTTCAGAAAACTTCTCCGGTCGCTGATTAAATATGAGCGAGCCGAATTGATATGAAAAACAATATTTGTAATATGCTCTTTGGTGATTGCCATCGACATGAACAACGAAATGAAAAATAATAAAATTTCAGAAAACTTCTCCGGTCGCTGATTAAATATGAGCGAGCCGAATTGATATGAAAAACAATATTTGTAATATGTATCATTGCGGTCGGAATGTATGAAACTGGTATGAAACACGGATTATAATTGGAATATATAATCTGTCTGAATTTTGAGGCTTTTTTAATTGATCCAAACCCGAAACTAAACTTACCGACTCAGTTGCGCCGAAACTAAATTACTATACGGCATATATTTGGCTGGACTGGCGTACATTAAACAAACCAGTTTTTCTCGACATGTTTCGTCATCGCTACCTAAATTCAATTGATTGAATACCGCATCCAGTCGCGATAATAACGGACTATAAAATGGATCATAATTGGTAAGTAGCATCGATGAGGCTGGTATATCATGGAACACCTTAAAATCATCTTTTTTACTTTGTAACGATTCTTTTCGGCCATAATCTGGCAATGGATATGAATTTCCCATTGTAAATTGTGGTTTTGGATCAGCAATATCATACAATGATAGCATATTATTAGCAGCCGGTGCAGTATCATATGAACCAGCCGATGATTCAACATTTGCATGATTTGCCGTTAGTGTTTGTTGTTGATAATTATAGCCCATTCCATTCATTTGATCATCGGTTGGTGTATTATCTTTGAATTCAAAATCATCAATATTTTCGGTTGGATGACCAAAACCAGACGATCCTACAAGACCTGCAAACACACAAAAAAAGAAAAATTCCAATTGGAAACCATTCAGTAAGTTATTAGTTGAAAAGTTACGATGAATGTAAGTTTACTGTCAAACATTCGCATTTAATTTACCTTTGCCAACCATTTTGCCAATTGAACCGAGTATACTAGGCAGGAACATGGCTAACAAAACGGTCTTGGCCACTTGTATTCCAATAAAGATGGGCCACATTAATTTCTTGAAGCCTGCAAAATATTCAATTAACTAGTGACATGAAATGGAATTTTGGATTTAGGTACGAACCTTTGAAAAGGAAAAAACGACCAGCGTGTGGTGCCAAACTTTGATATACTGAACCACTTCCCGCTTCAAATATGTACCTTTCGGTGAATTTTTTCACACGATTTATAAATTCCTCGTTTAAAAAAAAATCGGTTATAAGTGCCCGTTGACCATCCGTTGAACGTTTCACAATGGAACCTTTAGCTTTGTTATTTTCTTCTTGTAAAAAATCCGTCAACTGGTTTCGAACATCTTGAAAACGAATAGTGATGCTGCGCTGTTCGTTTGCATCGTTCGATATATTCACTTCACTTGCTACATTCTCATCATTCCGATTTTTTGGATTTTCTTTTATCACCGGCGTGGATGAGACTGGTTTTTCGTCAGAAATCAATTTGTTGTTTTTTTCGTCGATTGGTATCGTTTTAACCATTTTCGAAGGCTGAACAATTGATATAAAACGATCATTTTCATCGCTAGCTAATCGTGAATACCGAAACTGGGTCGGACTTATCAATTTTTCTTGATTTGAATTCGATATCAGCATAGTCATCACTACCAATATTAGTGCAACTAAATATCGTTGATGGCTATTACTTTGGGCACCCATTCTTTATGAACTCTAATTTTTCTAATTTATTTTTTATCACAACACATGAAAAAGGTTCGCAGACTTTTGGGTTTTTCAATCGATACAATTTTTTTTCCGACGATGATTAGCTGCACGTATGCAACAAATATCTGTATCTTTTTGTACACAAATATTTCGAACACGTATCAAAACACGAAAACCAAAAACATAAAGCGTACACACAAACTTTCTCTCACTGAATATATTTAAATAAACAACTAAACTGAACCACTGACTGAATGTTATTGATACGTCATATCTTTGAGAGTTTATTTTTGTTTTGTTTTTTTCTTTGTTGTTGCTGTTGTTTTTATGTCTGCTTTCAATATCCACACACACAGCACTCGGTACACATGTACTAAATCTGTTTGATTTTTTTCCTCTTAAAATCGGCATGCGTGTCCGATGTTAACGCTGTAAATTGTTATCTCGCCTCTTTTTTGTTTCTCGCGATTAGAATAGA
>GL501813.1:18007-36317 GCA_000149185.1 Mayetiola destructor
AGCAATTTAGCCGAATTGCCGGCACATGTACATTCCTTAGCCAGTATCACCTTTAATCAAATGAAAATGTCCAACCGATCACAATCTATAGTACTTATGGGTGAAACGGGAACTGGAAAATCGTATAATGCCAAAAAATTAGTGAATTTTTTTTGCCCACCTTCGACGACAAACAATATTGAAAAATGCATAAACGCGGTTGGAATCATTCTGGACATGTTTGGAAATTCAAATCTTTGTACGAGTGTTGATAGTTCACGTATCAGTAAAAGAACAAAAGTATTTTTTGATTTTTAATTGCAATAATATTTCGAAAATAACATTGAACGGCATATGTTGTAACTTTGATTCCAGATTTATTTCAACAGCGACTCAGAAATAATTGGGGCAGAAATTTCATGTAAATTGTTCGACGTAACTAAAATCTACAAACAAGGCGACCGTGAGACGAACTTTCACATTTTTTATAGACTCAGAGCAGAAGCAATGAGACGAGGAAAATGGAGTCATTTACATTTAGGTGGAGATGATCATAAGGTTTAACTTATTTATTGCATTTGAAAAAATGTTCACATTGAATAATAATAATAATCAAATATTTGTCATTTCAGTACATGACTCAATTTACTCCCCCACACTGGTCTACTGACAAGGATATTTCAACGTTGGATGAATCGTTGTCATTATTTGGGTTATCAGAAACGCAGCGAGGAAAAATATATGAAATCGTTGCTGGTATTCTTCATTTAGGAAATATTCAATTTGAAGAAAAGGAGAATCGATGTTTTATAGTTGATGAAACCGTAAAATATCTCAAATATTCAGCGAAATTGCTTGGCATTGATACGGAAATTTTGAAAAACAGTTTTCTCGAAAGAAATGTGCTCGTTGGCGTTGATGTCGGGAGTCCATCAAACGTTCGGTAAACTGTGATGCAATGATTTTATTTTATAAATATCCTATGTAACGTTTCAATGAATTTACAGTATCATTTTAACAAAAGAAGCCGCTGTAAAATCAAGAGATAAACTAGCCGTGAACCTGTATAGTGCGGTTGTTGAATTTTTAGTTCATACTGTTAATCAGTTCTTGCGATGTGACGACTCATCATTGTATATTTCAATAGTTGATGTAACTGGTACCGGTAAATACAATTAGAGATGGATTCGAAGAGAATATTTCCGATAAATTTGTTTATCATTTACAGGTTCCTTCTCAAACGATAGCTATGATAAGCTATGCATCAATTATTTGAATGATAACATTCAGCATTTTTTCGATCGAAAAATGATAATTGATCAGATAGATGAAAATACGGATATTTTACAGCTGGATTTCATCAACAATAGTGACATCAAAAGTTAGTTTCCATTATTTATTTATTTTTTATAATCAATCATTTTCATTCATACTTATTCATTTCAGATTTGTTCGAGAATTCAACGGATGGAATTTTTCGAATTATAAGCAATGAACTCAATTCTCAACATCCAAATAAAGTCAACCTATTACATAATTTGATGAGACTTGGAAATATATCAGAACGTATCAAGCTATGTGATGGAGAATTTACTTTCCGACACACTCGAGAACTAGAGAAATATTCGACATGCGATTTCATAGACAAAAGAAACATTGTTCGGGATATTCCACCATGGATGTCCTCTTTAATTGTTCAGGTGATCAGTAGTATTGGCAAATTGAATGGAAATGACGACATCAATTGGGGTGATTACAATCGAATCATTGATGATCTCGAAAATACTGTAAAGATGAAAATTATCAATTTAATTTTTATGAGTTAGTTTTGAAACATTATTCCAATTTTTAATTTAGGAATGCCATTTCATTGGATGCATTCTGCCAAACAGAATGAAGCGGTTTGATGTTTTCGAGAATCATTACGTCATGAGTCAATTAAAAAGTTTGAACATATTGGCTCACTGTAATGCACTCAATTCCCAAAAACTACAAACAAATTCGAATAATGACGGTACTACTGATCACAAAAATGATACGTCTGACAACAAAAATGATAGCGGCGTGGAAATTGAGCCGCAAAACGAACCTCATACAAAACGACGGAAACCATCTACAAAACAAGAAAATCGTCCCATCAACGAGATCCGATATGATAATATCGGGCATTTGCCACATATCGATGAATTCAAAAATCCGACCAGTGAGTAGATTCTCAAATCTCACAGTGAAATCTTTTCACGCCGCAAGACCGCCGCATAGTATGATGCGTGCGTCGTTCAAACGAGTATATTCGGATGTGTTGTATGTGTAATGTATACTCCATACAAAAATTCAACCACACACGTATGGATGAAATTCATGTCAAACCGAAATATTTTTGTATTTGTGTATATTTACGTTTGGATTTATGAAATGAGTAGGCGCGCAATGTAAATATTTTAACAAAAAAATTTCATCCATTCTTAACCGCAAAAGTATCCAGTGACAGTGATTAAAAATGAGTCTATCAAACTCAAAAAAAGTATCAAGGAGCCAGAAAGACATTATTGCTGATTTTATGCTCATAAATTACAAACATTTGTTTGGTAAATTTGCGAATGGGGCCGGAATATCAAGTAAAGAAAATCTGTGGCAAGATTTAGCCGGCAAATTGAATCGAATCGACGGTCCAACGAAAAATGTCGAACAATGGCAACGTTGTTGGGCTGATATGAAACGAAATGCAAAAGAAAAACTTACAAAGATTCGACAAAATCGAGATCAAACCGGTGCTGCTCCAATTGGAATGGATTTAACATTCACCGAAGAGAAGATCATCAATGCATGCGGAAAAGAGTTGTTAGACGGCGATGAAAATATTAATGAACTAGGGTTTTATCCGCCACGCAAAAACTGTAAACAAATGCATGCTATTTTTTGGTCGAATTATACTAATTTTATGCAATTTTTGAATGTCTATTTCAGCCGGTTCAAATTCAGTTTATCAAGAAAGAAATACGATGGGCGAAATCATACTGAGTGATGATGATGAAATGGAATTTTCAACGGGTATTTCGATTTGATTTTATTGATTATCGACCTCATTTGATATTCGTTTGAAACCATTGATTGAAATTTGAAGGGAATTTGGTTACATTTGCTAATCTTCGGTATGCAATTCTTAATTTTAGATAATTCATTGTTATCCCCATCAATCAAAATAAAGCTGACGAATGACACACCATTGAAACGTCCATATCGTTCACAAAATGATCAAGTTGAACGAGCCATGAGTGCCCAGGATCGAACAAATATGCTACTTGAAACCATTGCGAAGCAAAATAACGATATTTTGACTGAGGTTCGATTGATTCGTGAAAACATCGTCGATATGACAAAAACTTTTGTCCTTTTTCAAAAGTCGATTCAAGATTTTCTCAGCACAATGCGTTAAATCATTGTTTAATTGCTTTGCTCTATCTCATTTTTTGTTTACAAATAACAATTAAGGGTGAAGTGCTCTGAATGAATAAAGTTATAATTATCGGGCAATGAATAAATTTCTCAGCCGAATGTTTAGTCTAAACCAATTCATCTTTGATTTTTCTTTTGAACGAATGAGAGAAAAAATATCGAGATCATTGAACATATTTTCATTCTGAGAATCAATTAAATGTTGTAATTAATGAAAAACGCACATTCCATTTATTGATATCAGTTTTTCAAAAATAAATAATCAGCCACTGAATTTTCTTCAAAAATTTCCATTTTTCGAATGAAGATGTTTGTTTACATAATACTTATCTCAATAAAAACTCTCCTGCAATGGTATAATTCGCCTCCTAAATTTAAACAATGTCTCATCAACAAGATAGATAATTGAGATTTTTATTCCAAACAATAAAAAAGAAAACATTAACGAATATCTTATCAAATTCTATTCAAAAATTGCAACAATTCATTTCGGCGCTCTGCACCCAAATCCAAGTTATCATTTTCATTGATATTTCTGTAATTCGCAATCTCATTCTCGATTTCATTCTCGTTGATGCCATACAAAATGTTGAATTTCTTATGAATGAGGTAATTATGTAAAACAGCACATGAGTAAATAATACGGCTTGCTTTTGTGGGCATGTATCGCGGGGAACGCTCACTCAAAATGCATCGAAAACGAATTTTAAGAATGCCAATCACTCGCTCAACGATTTGGCGTACTCTTCGAATGTGTCGATTGAAGTTTCTTTGATTTTCATCCAAATTTGGCCCCAAAAATACTTTCATCAACCAAGGTGTGAGCCCATAAGCCGAATCACCTCAAGAAAAAGATTGATTTGTTAAATATAAAACTCAATTCAATTCATTTCTATTCCAAATTACCGAAAAGAAAGTTCCATTCATTAGGCCGGTCATTATGAACATTCAATAAGTGTGTAAACACTTGGCTATTGCGGAAAACAAATGCATCATGGGTTGATCCGGGATACCGAGCGTTTACATTTGTTATCATCATTCTCGAGTCGCACACTATTTGCACATTTAGAGAATGAAGACCTTTACGGTTTACATATGCATGCTCAATATTGTGTGGCAGTGATGATAATATAATGTGTGTTCCATCGACGACCCCGACTATTCCAGGAATATTATATTTTCGTTCGAAATCGTTTTTGACGGCATTTAATTCGATTTCAGTAGCTGGGAATCGAACATAAGTTTCTGCCAAATTATTGGCAAAAATTTCGGTATATTTTGCAATGTATCGGCTTATTTGTGGTTGGCTCAAAGATGTAAATGCATCACCACCTACACGACTAAAAACGAATGAAATTCACTTTGAACAATTGGCGATATAATATAAAATGAAAATTATTCTTACACTTGATAAGAGCCTGACGCTAAGAAATTCAATACAGAAAGAATTTGAATTTCAATTGGAACGTATCCAATGTAATCAACAAAAGGTCGAATTTCATCCACTAAGTCGAAAACGAATTGTTGAGGCATTCGGTACAGTCCAATAAATTTTTTTTCGGGTAAATCAAACGGATTCATTGTATCACGCAGTGTTTTTTTTATCACTCTATTTACTTGACTCCTTTGTCGATTGATAAAGGGAACAATGAACGCCATTTCGAAATAAATTTTCAATTCAATTTCAATAAATGAAACGTTAACAACGTACACTCTGAGTTTTCAAATCAAAAATTATCTCTCTTAGTACACTACATTCACTATTCAAAATACATTCACGCAGGCATCATATAGAGCAGTGAGTGTATGTAGCACTCGCCTTGCGCTACATTGGCTCATTAATACTTAACATAAAGTGTTGCTCATACGTGTGTATTTGTGTTTTTATACACAGTGCGGACAACACATTCGAATACCGTCTTACGGTGCGACGCTCTTGCGTTGTGAAAAGATTTCACAGTGAGATTTGAGAATCTACTCACAGATGTAAAATGGAGGGCTGTACACTAAAGTCTCACATTTTCTGCGATAAGTGTAAGGTCCATTTGTGTTTAAAATTGGACAAAAACTGTTATTTAAAATTTCACTGTGAAACATCCGATAAGAAATAAATAACTCATCGTATTTATTTAAGTTTCTTGATTTTGGATTCAAATAAAAATGATCTATCATAAAGAATTAGGCTTTATTCATTTTTTCCTTTAGTAAACCGTTTATCCACTGATTGTCGTGATATTATTGGTAAAGTTCTTACAACAGAAATTGTGCCAAATATGAGACTTGTGCCATAAACGACACACGACACATGTCACATGATGATGAAACAATGACAAT
Source organism: Mayetiola destructor (assembly GCA_000149185.1). Lineage (NCBI taxonomy): Eukaryota > Metazoa > Arthropoda > Insecta > Diptera > Cecidomyiidae > Mayetiola > Mayetiola destructor. Next base: position 23,777 of record GL501813.1, read on the forward strand.
CCAGAACGCAGAAAAACTCGTGTCGTGAAATTTCTACTCTTTTTAATTTGATTTTTCTGGTAATAGATTTACAGAAAATACATAATGCAAATAGTGTTATTTCAAATTGAGATCTGCGAATAGTTCGAAATGTCTAGTTCAAATCAAGACGATTCGGATAATATTCCAGCATCCATACAATTGCGAGATATCGAAAACATTCAAAATATGGAGGCTTTGATTACGGCAGGTCGGTCTGAAGAGCCAAACTTCAGCTCGAATTTAACGTTGAAAAACGTCAACAAAAAATCAAATGCTGAAGTTTGGAAACATTTTGGTATTTTGTATCAATCGGAACCACTCAAATGCCTTCGATCAAATAAAATATACTGCCGTCCATGCTTCAAAGATCATAAATTCAAATCGTAAGTTTTATTTTGCATAGAATAAACCTTGAATTACGATTTTTAATAAAGAATTTTAATAAATGAGATTTAACACATTACATTTCTGCAACCCAGCTACGCTGAGGCTACCAGTGCAACAAATTTGAGGCAACATTTGATGTTCGAACATAAAATCGAATTGAAAAAACAAGATGAGAGTTTGAAGCAAAAAAAAATATCAGATGCTTTATTCGGAAATGTTGCTGTCAAGTCAGTGTCTGGTGCGAGAGACAAGACGTTTATTTTCGCCCGCAAAATCGTTTTGTGGATCTGTAGGGATCTTCTCCCATTTACAATTGTTTCAAATAATGGATTCCAAGATTTTTGGAGCTCGGTTAATAGTGACAATAGCATTGCAAAACTGCCAATGAGAACAACAGTCAGTTGTGAAGCACTTAATGATGTCTACAAATGTGTAAAAAGTAAAGTAATCGCATTTTTGGATATTGCTCCGGAAAATGGACATATGACGTTTGATGCATGGACTGATAATCACAAGAAATTATCATACTTAACTTACACTTATCATTTCATCGATAAATCTTGGAATATGAAAAGTACAGTTTTAAAGACTTCATATTTTCCACATCCACATAAGGCGAGCGATTTAGTTAATGATTTCAAAATTATGAGGAGAGAATTTGGACTCGAAGAAAAATGTTTAACAGCAGTTACTGATGGAGGTTCCAACGTGAAAAAATGTGCAGAGCTCCTTGATATTCTTCGTTTGGGCTGTGTAGCGCACAGCTGCAATCGACTCATCCAACATGATCTATTGAACTGTGAAGATATTGAGATCAACGAGCTCAGAATCGTTATAGCTAAAATGAAAAAGGTACAGCGTACCTTGATTTACAAATTTGAGCAATTGAAGAGCATCCATGAACGAGACCAACACAATAAAATTCAGCTTATAATTGACGAGCTTTGTGAACTTAACGATATCTGCGAGGCAGATGATCGTTATGGTGAATATATTGATTCAATAGATGAATGCGAAGCAAGAGCTTGTTTCGGTGGACTTAAATCGAGGAGCTCAGTTCGTTGGTGTTGCACAGAAAAATTGGCAAAATGTTTCCTTGAGAATCAAAGTAAGTTCAATTTACCTGTTATAACCATATGATGTTCATTCTCACTTAATGGTATGCATTATTCTTTTCAGGCGTTATTCGGAAATGTTTAGAACAAAATTCAATGTATGATTCTATTATGAGTAATGAAGAAAATCAATTGATTGGCGGCTTAGTTGAGCTCTTGGAGGTATTTAGTGTATTCACTAAATATATCCAAGGAGATAAATATCCAACAGTGAACATTTTACCCATCTTCTATTCAGAAATTGAAACGCGTCTGAGCACAATCATTCTGATGTCACCAAATGCAATGATTCAAAGAGAATGCGTTCCGTTTTTGGAACATGGTCCGTTTTTGAATTATAAGAAATGTGTCGAATTTGGCACATCTGATTTTCGATCCAAGTTACCTCATGGTTTTGAGATGAAAAATATCCCAAATCACTCTGTTCCCAACTGTTCTGTTGATCGGTAGTAAAATTGAAGAAAAAAATCGTTTTTTGTAATTACGATTTTCGGTCTGCATTTCACTTTGAAAAACTTCGATTTTTTCATCTTATCCTGCAACCAAGTTTAACTAAATATATTCGACAAAAAAGTAGAAATCTTTCGGAGAATGGAATCGGTCACTCGTCGTTCAAAACGAATCGCATTGAAAGCCACACCACTTACGGTGAATCAAAAAGCAAAACGTATTTGCTCAAATCAGAATGCAGTTAATATCGAAATTTCATCAACTGACGAGCAAACAAACTTGTCTAAAATGAATTCAAAAAAATATCGTGGCAAAAAATCCAAGGAGCAGGTGCCAGTTGCCATTACTAGCAAAGATTTATCCAGCATATCGACACATAATTTTCCAACATCGATTGGTCCAAATGTCGATAAAATTCTGTTGAGACGATCTGAGCGTATAGCATTCAAAGGATCAACATTAAAAAGTTTTGCACCGAAAGAAATTCAATTGAATAGATTGCCGAGAAAGGCGTGCAAACAAAGAGAGTCAAAACGATCTACAGATGTGAACATTGGCGAATTACCAAAAAAAAAACTTGATGATAACGGATCAAACGGTAAAATGAATGCAATCGCTATACCAACGACGTATGAAAAACATGAAATCGTAATGGCGAAAATGAGCGGTCACGTTATTTGGCCTGCCAAGGTAAATTTTATTTCTTTTTTTTAAATTCTACTGATTGAAACGAATTTTTTGATTGATAACATCCGAGCCAATTTTTTCAAAAGTTTTTAATTCAAATTTTTCGCAGATTTTGGACATTGGCAAAACTTCAGTTGATGTTTTTTTCTACGGTGACCACACAACGGGAAGAATTTCCAAATCTAAATTGGTCAAATTCCAAATGTTTGTGTCAAGCTATACATTCAACGAAACAAATGCATCGAGAAAATTAATTTTGAGACACAAAGGAATCATGGAGGCACTCCAAGAGCAAATCGTTCAATTATCAAACAATCAAAATGTTCAAGAGCTCGAAAATGCTTAGTAATCCATTTTTTACATTCGTCGAACTATTTCAATTTTCGACCAATCTCTAAATTGATCTTTTAACATTTATGCATTCGTTCCACTGTTTAAAAATGCGATTGGAATTTTGGGATAAAAATATAAAATAAAATCTTTATTTCCGTTGTCCAAATTTTTTGCTAATTTATTGTTTCATTCAAATGTGCCAAATAAAGAACACATGGAATATGTGCAGAAAATGGAACAATGTGACATGTGACAGCATGTGCAAAATTTGGAACTTGCAACACATGATCTGCTTGGCAAGTTCGGCAGGTTGTAGCAACTTGAGCAGCAGCAGCAGACAGAATTTTTCCTGCTGTCAGCAGCAGGTTAAATAAAGCCTGCTTTCACCTCCGCTATCGGGTACCTCTAGTGTACGAATCTACAATTCATAAAGTTGCCTCAATTTCAAATGCTTGAATTCAAGTGACTATAGAATAGGCCTGATGGATATGCCAACCGTCAAATCCTCACAGATGATAGAGCTGGATGAGTTCTATCCACTCTCGAAAGCCGAAGGCTATTAGGAGCAGATAAAATGGTGGCGTACACATTTCAGTGGAAAAAAATCGTCAAAATTATGAGATAGCATTAGAAAAAATTGTCAAAGATCAATAGCCAAAAGAGGAGTGGTCCGGCGAAGTAATTGAAGATTATTTTTTTTAAAGCGTCAGAATAACTTTAACCAAAATGTCCAACACATCAAGCATTCTGTCAATTAATTGGCAGTGTATTTTTTTTCAATGAGTTTGTTCCGTTATTACTTCGGCTAGTTCAATGTAAGAATGTTGTTGTCGTGGCGCTATTGGAGTTTTTGGAAATACTCGTTGCACGAATAGCTTTGGAATAACTTGTGGATCAAGAGTTTCCAAATAACCGGTTAATTTTTGCCATGTTTGGACATTGAAGAATTTTCTTTGGACATAGCTTATCGCGATAGCCACAATGATAATTGCAATCACAGTTGATAGGCCAAACGATGATCCCATAGAGATCCAGTCGCCGCTATTAATTTCTTCCATTCTTTTTTCAAGATAAATTCTGTCTTTCGCGAATTTTTCGATGATACTATCGAAACGTTTTTCCATTCTTGTTTTTTCAATTAATTTATCAGCTCTTTCTGACAATGCATTAAAATCCGCGATATGATTTTTTACCAAAATTGTCGTTTCTGGAATTTCAATTGTGATGTTTGTTAAATTCATTGTTTTTTTCCATAAAAGTGTCAATTACAGTGTTCTCAAAACGATTACCGAGTTCAATAATGCCGTCGCTGTTAATTTTGTAATTTGTTCTTGGTCTTAGACTAATTTTGTCCGTATTAATTCGACAGTCCTGTTGTAATTTTAAAACGCCACTTCTTTCGAAATGATGGCTCTCTGATATTTTATTTTTACCACAGATCGAGAGCATTTCAATTTTTCCATACAATGTCAAAGCACAACAATCAACGCCAACTGGAGTTCTGTGACTGAGCCAAGTATTGTCGCCTAACGTTATGCAATAAGCTTGTACTATGTGTAAAGTTCAGTTCCACACAGTTCGTTTGACAGTTTGACATTTGTATGAAGTTTGACTTGTGTATTTGGCTGTGTTAATTAAACGATTTTCAAACTATCAATTATTTTCACTGGTAAAACTATTCAAAAATAAATATTAATACCAAAAGAAAGAGGTGGGAGGAAAAGTGAAAAATGGCCAACGAATTCGAAGTAGAAGAGGTTTTGAATAAACGTGTGAAGAACGGCAAAGTCGAATACCTTTTGAAGTGGAAAGGTTTTACATCAGTGCACAACTTGTGGGTCATTGAAAATGATGTAAACTGTCCAAAATTGATCGAAAAATTCGAAATTGGCCAATTTGAAGAAATATCAGGTATGTTCAACTATTATGATTGAACTTAAATTATTTTTTCAATAACAGAACAATAAATAGCTGCAAATTTGTTCAATTAGGTGTCCGCCGAGATGATGTTGGTGTCAACTATTTGGTTATGTTGAAAAATCAAGAACCAAAAGTGTTTGCATCGTACGATATGCGCAAAAAGTGGCCAGAGGCAACAATCAAATATTTGGAAAAATTGATCGAATATGTATCAAACGATGACCCTAACTTACGTACGATTGAAATGACCAATAATACTACGGAGGCTCAAATCGGCAAGGCGATTCAAGTTTCATGTAAGTTTTGTAAGAATATGATATCAAACTAATAATAATTATTATAGATAATTGTAATTGTTCCTCACAATCGAATTTCTCTAATTGTTTCAGACGTTGCAAAGATCGGGCTGAAAAATGTGTATTTTGTACAATTTGAAAAGGCCAACAAGTTCCTTACAAGTGAAAATGCCAAAGCACTGTATCCAGACCTGGTTTTGAATTATTTGGAGTCCAAACTCGTTCCAATTGATAATTGAAAAAAAAAACTCAATTGATTGTCTTACGTTGTCATTTTTTATTTGAATTTTGGATTCTGTGAAGAAATAATCGATGGAATGAATAAAAATGTACATACTATAATGAGTTTTTTTTTTCAAAGTTTCCAAAGTCTTATCGGTCTGAACGTAGTCGAACCAATTAAATCTTGCCAAAATCATCGTCAGCATTGAAATTGATTTCGATTGAATTTCCTTTGTCGACATTATCATTCGGCATCAAGTATTTTTTAGCGTCGTAGTCAGCACATGCAGACGCTATCATGTTTGCAGCATTCGACAGTCTTCTGGTGCTGGTATTAGCTTTCGGCTTCATCGGTCGGACAATATTACCAATTGGGAGCAAGCCAGGAATCGGTTTCTTCACCGGTTTGTTGACGTTTTGACCCATAGGTACCAATGTTTGGGTATCCATACCTGGTGTATCATTATTAAAACCGAATAATGTATCAATCCAACCGATCGGAAGAGTTTCGTTAGCATAGACGTTTCCATGTTCTTCGATTGGATCGATATCAAGGAGATTCATTGTTGGTACTTCATCCTCATTCAATTCAGCTGGTAAGCTATTTTCAATTTCTGCATGGATCATCGGTCGAGTGACAGTGGATGTTTCCTGTATTTCAATCGATGAATCAAATACGATCAGTTCGACATCTTGTTCTTGGTTCATCGTAGCTGGTTCAATGGAATCATTGACAATGTCAACTTCATTTTGGTGTACATCCTCTGTCACATTCTTTGCATCGAATTCAATTGAGGTTTCGGTATCATTTTCCAGCAATTTTAAACATTGATTATCATTTTCCATTTGAAGTGGTGAGCCATTTTCAGTTTCTTGTTGAGCCATCACATTTGATGAACTTGGCGTCAATGATTCCTGATATTCATTCGATGAATCGATGGAGTCGACCAAAGTTGCTTGGTTAACTGAAGCTGGTTGAATTGAATCGTTGACGATAATCGTTGACCCATTCATTGGGTCAGATGTCTCCGATTTCTCCGAATTACTTCCGAACCATTTTGAACAACCTTCTCCGCTTAGCGATGCTAAGCTTGGACGGCTACGTGAAAACGGAATATTTTTCTTTGGAAAATTCGTCAAGTCGAAAACTTCAACTGTTGGTTTGAATGAAACTGATTTTCGACGAGCAGCAATTTTACGCGGTGGTGATGTTATTCCAACTTCACCCACCGAACTTTCTCCAACATTCGCGCGTGAATCAGTGTCATTGGCAGTAGTATTTCGGCGTTTATTAATTTTACCCGATGCGAGTTTTTGGTCTTTTTTACGGTGATCAACTTTATTCATCGGTAGGCTGTTTTCATCTTTCCCACGAGAGTTTAAATCATCGACGGTAGTATTCCGACGTTTTTTGACTTTATCCGGTACAGATTTTTGTTCTTTTTTTCGACTATCGACGAGGAATTGACGGGCCTTGATGTTCAATTCTGAAGACATATTTATACGAACGATCCATTTTTTGCCAAAACCGTAGTTGTTATTCCGCGATGTTTTTCGTGTTACTAAAAACAAAATACAGCAAAGAAACACAAATTACGACAAAGAATTTCTAAGAAAATGACACAAACACGAATATATGAAGAAAATTTTACTTACCGAATCTTGCCATTTTTCTATCGTTCAAATATTGTTGAATAACAAATAAACAATTTATTCAATCCGGATATTCAATTTAAAAGAATCAAAATGAAAAATCGCTGACCGATTTGTTTGAAATTTGAGAAGGGTACGGGTGGTATGTTTTAATTCGACAGCAAACGTTTGCAAAGTGTGTGGTCGAATATAGTGTGCAACTGATGCGGTGCAATGTGAGAAAGACAATAGCCTATTTTGATCAAAGTCGGCGGTGCATTTTTGAATGACAAGTCGTCGAGTTAAGTAGTATTCAAAAAACGCACAAATCGAAGTGTGTGCTGCAGCCATCTATTGTTTCAAATGTTGTACCTTGAATAATATCAATCTAGTTCGAAAAGATTCATTGTTCTACAATAGCTTAAATTTAAATACAAATTGATAGATGACGTTCATTTAAAATTTTAAATTTGGGATAATTTGAATTAATTCGTGAAATGGTACGCAGCAGATATTGTTGTATCAAACGGTGTAAAAACTTCACGGGTACAACAGAAAAAAGTATACATTTCTTTAGGTAAACTTTGGCTTTTAAAGTAAATATATTTTCAAAAATAAAAATTGAATCTGTCGTTATGCACATAGCGTTCCTAAACTACCTGATGAATTTCGTGCAGAGTGGATTGAGAAAATAGAAGCTGTAAACGGTTCGGCTTTTAACGGAATTGGAAGATTATGTTCATTGCATTTCAAAGAAAACGATGTGTACACAAATGGGATTGATAGAGTGAAATTGAAAAATGGAGCCAAACCAAACATATTGCCAATCGATTCAGCTGTTTCTGTTGATCCAGAGTCAATGTCATTGTTTATGAATGAACTCAGCCCATGTAGGAATTGTTTGGACTTATCGTGCGAAAATAAACAATTGAAAAATTTGATGGATGAAAAAGAAAAAGAGTACGCACAGTTGAAAGTTTGTTACGAAAATGCCTGTAAAGTGTTGCGGATTGAACGCGAGAAATCAGAAACAAAAATCAAATTACTTGAACAGGCAAATATGAATATGTCGGAAAAATTGTCGATGAAACAAATGGAATCAGCTGCTCATCAAAAGAATCTTGAAGAGCTACAGCGGATGTACCAAACACACAAGAATGTAATTTGATCTCAATTATATATAAATTAACTTTGCACGATTTGAACACTTTCCTTTTATTGCTTGATGTGGAACATTAAGTTATAAAATCGTTATATATATATATATATATATATGTGGATTCCCGCTCTAACTCGGTGTAGGAGGCCTCTGATGGCTTGTACTATGGCTCATTCGAAAGCTTGTGAAAATACCCCGAGCCCATTTTTTTATTTGGCCCTAGACCCCACCCCAGTCCCGGGATAGGCATTCGAATTTTTTTTTCTCTCATTTTGAAAAATAAAAAAATTTTTTTTTGCGCCAATCGATCGGAAATGATCAGAAACGCGTAGACAGATCGAGAGCATTTCAATTTTTCCATACAATGTCAAAGCACAACAATCAACGCCAACTGGAGTTCTGTGACTGAGCCAAGTATTGTCGCCTAACGTTATGCAATAAGCTTGTACTATGTGTAAAGTTCAGTTCCACACAGTTCGTTTGACAGTTTGACATTTGTATGAAGTTTGACTTGTGTATTTGGCTGTGTTAATTAAACGATTTTCAAACTATCAATTATTTTCACTGGTAAAACTATTCAAAAATAAATATTAATACCAAAAGAAAGAGGTGGGAGGAAAAGTGAAAAATGGCCAACGAATTCGAAGTAGAAGAGGTTTTGAATAAACGTGTGAAGAACGGCAAAGTCGAATACCTTTTGAAGTGGAAAGGTTTTACATCAGTGCACAACTTGTGGGTCATTGAAAATGATGTAAACTGTCCAAAATTGATCGAAAAATTCGAAATTGGCCAATTTGAAGAAATATCAGGTATGTTCAACTATTATGATTGAACTTAAATTATTTTTTCAATAACAGAACAATAAATAGCTGCAAATTTGTTCAATTAGGTGTCCGCCGAGATGATGTTGGTGTCAACTATTTGGTTATGTTGAAAAATCAAGAACCAAAAGTGTTTGCATCGTACGATATGCGCAAAAAGTGGCCAGAGGCAACAATCAAATATTTGGAAAAATTGATCGAATATGTATCAAACGATGACCCTAACTTACGTACGATTGAAATGACCAATAATACTACGGAGGCTCAAATCGGCAAGGCGATTCAAGTTTCATGTAAGTTTTGTAAGAATATGATATCAAACTAATAATAATTATTATAGATAATTGTAATTGTTCCTCACAATCGAATTTCTCTAATTGTTTCAGACGTTGCAAAGATCGGGCTGAAAAATGTGTATTTTGTACAATTTGAAAAGGCCAACAAGTTCCTTACAAGTGAAAATGCCAAAGCACTGTATCCAGACCTGGTTTTGAATTATTTGGAGTCCAAACTCGTTCCAATTGATAATTGAAAAAAAAAACTCAATTGATTGTCTTACGTTGTCATTTTTTATTTGAATTTTGGATTCTGTGAAGAAATAATCGATGGAATGAATAAAAATGTACATACTATAATGAGTTTTTTTTTTCAAAGTTTCCAAAGTCTTATCGGTCTGAACGTAGTCGAACCAATTAAATCTTGCCAAAATCATCGTCAGCATTGAAATTGATTTCGATTGAATTTCCTTTGTCGACATTATCATTCGGCATCAAGTATTTTTTAGCGTCGTAGTCAGCACATGCAGACGCTATCATGTTTGCAGCATTCGACAGTCTTCTGGTGCTGGTATTAGCTTTCGGCTTCATCGGTCGGACAATATTACCAATTGGGAGCAAGCCAGGAATCGGTTTCTTCACCGGTTTGTTGACGTTTTGACCCATAGGTACCAATGTTTGGGTATCCATACCTGGTGTATCATTATTAAAACCGAATAATGTATCAATCCAACCGATCGGAAGAGTTTCGTTAGCATAGACGTTTCCATGTTCTTCGATTGGATCGATATCAAGGAGATTCATTGTTGGTACTTCATCCTCATTCAATTCAGCTGGTAAGCTATTTTCAATTTCTGCATGGATCATCGGTCGAGTGACAGTGGATGTTTCCTGTATTTCAATCGATGAATCAAATACGATCAGTTCGACATCTTGTTCTTGGTTCATCGTAGCTGGTTCAATGGAATCATTGACAATGTCAACTTCATTTTGGTGTACATCCTCTGTCACATTCTTTGCATCGAATTCAATTGAGGTTTCGGTATCATTTTCCAGCAATTTTAAACATTGATTATCATTTTCCATTTGAAGTGGTGAGCCATTTTCAGTTTCTTGTTGAGCCATCACATTTGATGAACTTGGCGTCAATGATTCCTGATATTCATTCGATGAATCGATGGAGTCGACCAAAGTTGCTTGGTTAACTGAAGCTGGTTGAATTGAATCGTTGACGATAATCGTTGACCCATTCATTGGGTCAGATGTCTCCGATTTCTCCGAATTACTTCCGAACCATTTTGAACAACCTTCTCCGCTTAGCGATGCTAAGCTTGGACGGCTACGTGAAAACGGAATATTTTTCTTTGGAAAATTCGTCAAGTCGAAAACTTCAACTGTTGGTTTGAATGAAACTGATTTTCGACGAGCAGCAATTTTACGCGGTGGTGATGTTATTCCAACTTCACCCACCGAACTTTCTCCAACATTCGCGCGTGAATCAGTGTCATTGGCAGTAGTATTTCGGCGTTTATTAATTTTACCCGATGCGAGTTTTTGGTCTTTTTTACGGTGATCAACTTTATTCATCGGTAGGCTGTTTTCATCTTTCCCACGAGAGTTTAAATCATCGACGGTAGTATTCCGACGTTTTTTGACTTTATCCGGTACAGATTTTTGTTCTTTTTTTCGACTATCGACGAGGAATTGACGGGCCTTGATGTTCAATTCTGAAGACATATTTATACGAACGATCCATTTTTTGCCAAAACCGTAGTTGTTATTCCGCGATGTTTTTCGTGTTACTAAAAACAAAATACAGCAAAGAAACACAAATTACGACAAAGAATTTCTAAGAAAATGACACAAACACGAATATATGAAGAAAATTTTACTTACCGAATCTTGCCATTTTTCTATCGTTCAAATATTGTTGAATAACAAATAAACAATTTATTCAATCCGGATATTCAATTTAAAAGAATCAAAATGAAAAATCGCTGACCGATTTGTTTGAAATTTGAGAAGGGTACGGGTGGTATGTTTTAATTCGACAGCAAACGTTTGCAAAGTGTGTGGTCGAATATAGTGTGCAACTGATGCGGTGCAATGTGAGAAAGACAATAGCCTATTTTGATCAAAGTCGGCGGTGCATTTTTGAATGACAAGTCGTCGAGTTAAGTAGTATTCAAAAAACGCACAAATCGAAGTGTGTGCTGCAGCCATCTATTGTTTCAAATGTTGTACCTTGAATAATATCAATCTAGTTCGAAAAGATTCATTGTTCTACAATAGCTTAAATTTAAATACAAATTGATAGATGACGTTCATTTAAAATTTTAAATTTGGGATAATTTGAATTAATTCGTGAAATGGTACGCAGCAGATATTGTTGTATCAAACGGTGTAAAAACTTCACGGGTACAACAGAAAAAAGTATACATTTCTTTAGGTAAACTTTGGCTTTTAAAGTAAATATATTTTCAAAAATAAAAATTGAATCTGTCGTTATGCACATAGCGTTCCTAAACTACCTGATGAATTTCGTGCAGAGTGGATTGAGAAAATAGAAGCTGTAAACGGTTCGGCTTTTAACGGAATTGGAAGATTATGTTCATTGCATTTCAAAGAAAACGATGTGTACACAAATGGGATTGATAGAGTGAAATTGAAAAATGGAGCCAAACCAAACATATTGCCAATCGATTCAGCTGTTTCTGTTGATCCAGAGTCAATGTCATTGTTTATGAATGAACTCAGCCCATGTAGGAATTGTTTGGACTTATCGTGCGAAAATAAACAATTGAAAAATTTGATGGATGAAAAAGAAAAAGAGTACGCACAGTTGAAAGTTTGTTACGAAAATGCCTGTAAAGTGTTGCGGATTGAACGCGAGAAATCAGAAACAAAAATCAAATTACTTGAACAGGCAAATATGAATATGTCGGAAAAATTGTCGATGAAACAAATGGAATCAGCTGCTCATCAAAAGAATCTTGAAGAGCTACAGCGGATGTACCAAACACACAAGAATGTAATTTGATCTCAATTATATATAAATTAACTTTGCACGATTTGAACACTTTCCTTTTATTGCTTGATGTGGAACATTAAGTTATAAAATCGTTATATATATATATATATATATATGTGGATTCCCGCTCTAACTCGGTGTAGGAGGCCTCTGATGGCTTGTACTATGGCTCATTCGAAAGCTTGTGAAAAT
>GL501813.1:85633-99164 GCA_000149185.1 Mayetiola destructor
CACAATATCTAACAGACTTAAACCCTGAACAACACGCACAATTTAGAAGGGGACCAATTTTAAGATTAGACAGAATTCGAGTACCTTCTGCGTTAATATTTCCAAACCAACCGGATACAAATTCACCAAACTTTGACCTAGATCGTGAAGTCGTAATAGACCAACATTCTGAACAAGAAATAATTAGTAGAATGACCGGAGAAAACGTCCAATCAGTCGGCACACAGGTTGAGGGAGACATAAATTTGTCCCAAATACCAACACCACCACGTATGCCACCCAGCCAAGGCAATAATGGGCAAAACGCCTCACAAACAAGCCAGCAATCAGAAGCCAACGCCTCATCAATACCAGCTGAAGCAGCAGCAGCAGCAAGAGCAAGAAGAGAGGCACAAAATGCCCAAGAACAAAGAAATCAAGACGTTGCTGACCGACAAATGCAGGTGCTCAACACCAAAATCACACAACTAACAAACATAATTACAAATATGAATCGTGACAATAACGCAAGAATGAATCAAATTGAAGACAGGATTCAAATTCAAAACACAAGACGTGCTCTCGCTCCTACAATAAACAATGAAGATGACATAATTCCGGAGCTTCTGCAAATACCAAATCAAATCAACAATCCACCGCCTCAGCAACAAAGAAGAAACCACAACGCACCAGCAATAGAAAAGAGAATGGACAGCCTACCGAAAATGGCCTCAAACACAGCCAAAGACGTAGCACCATTCACCAGAATGGCATGGGCCATCTGGATGAGCATCCAAACAGACGATGAAGAATTCCGTTTTATGAGTGAAATGAGAATAAAGCTCACAACATACACCTGGCTCACAGACGACGATATCGACCAACCACGAAACTGGCCAGAGATGAATGAAAGAATCACACAACGTCTCAAATTCGAGAATACCACCGAGAAAATGGAAGCCAAAATCAGCTCATTAAGGCAAAACGCTGGAGAAAACATGACCGATTATGCAGCAAGAGCAGACCAAATAATGCTTGACTACGAAACTTGCTATGGTAAACTTTCAGATGATGCCAGACAGCTAATTAGCAACTCAATAAAACGAAAATTTGAAGATGGCATTGCAAATAAAACCGTAAGGCAAGCAGTCATCATGCGAGCTCCACAAACACTACAAGAATCGACCACATATGCAATATGCCAACAATCCAGACAAGAAGAAAGCATCCAAAGCAGCGAATACTTCTGCAATTACTGCGTTCGAGTAGGCCACAGAGAAATTGAATGCAGGACCAAAGAAGAAGCAATTAGAAGAAGTAACTCAGCTTCAGCAGCCGAAACAAACCCATATTGCGGCCGATGCAAATTACAGGGGCACTCGGAACGTTTCTGCTTTGTTCAAAGAAATACAATAAACACACGACGAATCGAAAAAAGGCAATAATGAACTACGTCCCTATAAAGGCATGCTTCCATCAGAAACAATCGTATATACCTCTCTCAATAAAACTAACAGGACTGCAATATGGCAGGTAGAAACCAATACAACTACAAGGCCCATCTACCTCATCGTGGACACAGGCTCTCAGGTCACAATCATTAGCGACGATGTGATCAAACCGGATATCGACATTAGTGAGAGTAATGCCTCGGTAACGGGAATAACGGGAGACAAACATCGAATCAAAACGACGGGAATGGTATCGACAAATTTCATAATCGGAAGCACTCAAGCCAATATAGATACGTATCTCTTCCCACGAAAATATTTACAACAGTACGATGGTTACTTGGGATTTGACTTCTTAGACAAGTACAGGGCACTCATAAATCTACACGAAAGCTTACTGATTTTATTCATAGACACATTTAGGGGACATATAGAAAGAGAAATATATCAAGAAAATATGAGAGAAGAAAAGAATTATCAAATCCGAATCGAGCTAAACCCAAAGGCGGATCAAAAGCAAAACACTGAGCAACCACAAGACGAATGGACCGGACGCGGAACCATCGCTTATGGATGCAACAAAAGTAAAAATTGTGATGCATGGGATGCCAATTTAAGAGTTTTTCTCGAGCAAACAAAGGACAAGAAAGGAAAAATTGAAATAAAATTACATACAAATCAGAGCAGATCGATCGAACCGTCTTCAATGTCCGGACAACTCAGGAGCGGGGAGCCATCGTCTACTCAAATTAGCCCTTCAACGGAAAATAAAAATAAAACAATTAAGCGCGCCTGCCCCGCACCAGACGAGGAGCAATATAAAGAAAGTAACAAACAACATAAAGGAAAAAATTGTAAGAAGGAAAACAATCAAATCAAAAACGAAAAGGAAGAAAATCAGGTTGAAAGCAACACAAAACAAAGAAAGAATATAACTACCCAACGTACTATCATAAAGCCCTTGAATTAGTAAGATTAAATGAAAAAGAAGCAAATAATGAAATAAATAAAATAAAAGAAATCATAAACTTCGGGATGAAAGTTCATCATGCAGCAAAAACATATGCCTTAGTTTTCGAAAAGCAACAAAACGATACAAAAAACCAAATACTAGTGCCTCAAACCTTCCATACAAGAAACTTACAAACAAATGAATTTGAAAACAAGACTAGAGCCGAATACATTTACGAAAAATTACACAAAGAACACTGCAAGCAAGAAGATATCGAGATGATAAAAAGAATAACAGAACAATTTGCGGACCAGTTTTATGTTCAAGGAGATACACTTTCCAAATCCGAGATCATACAACACAGAATACCAATCAAACCGGGTCTCACACCAAAATATGTCCGCCAATTTAGAATCCCAGAAATGCAGAAAGCCAAACTTAGAGAACATGTAGAAGAAATGGAACGACAGGGCTTGATTGAAAAATGCGTTTCACCATACATTCGCCAGCATTCTTTGTACCCAAAAAGGATGAACAGGGGGGAAAAACAGATCACCGATTTGTGGTGGACTTTAAAGGGGTCAACGAGGTTACAATGGACGCCGATTATTCACTACCTCTTATCGATGAAATAATCGAAAATTTGAACGGTCACAATTATTTCTCTATATGCGATATCAACTCAGCTTTCCATCAGATCGAGGTACATCCGGATGACAGAGATTTAACTGCCTTTTCAGCCATGGGCATAAAATACCGTTGGAACAGAATGCCAATGGGCCTATCTGGTTCACCAAGAACTTTTCAAAGAGCAGTCAACATCATGTTCAAAGATAGACTGGGTAGGGGCATCAATGTACTTATGGATGATGTCGTCATATCCCACGAAACGAAAGAGGGCCACGACGAACTCCTATTTTGGATGCTTAATAAACTCAGGGAATACAATTCCAACTGAAGATCAGTAAGTGCATTTTCTACGCAAGGGAAATCACATACCTGGGACATGTTATATCTCGTGAGGGTATTAAACCAAATCCAGACAAAGTAAAGTGCATCGAACAATTCCCACGTCCAAAAACTAAAATAAAAGTCCTATCATTCCTTGGCATGGTAAATTTCTACCGAAGATTCATAAAGGGATTTGCCCAAATCGCACATAGTTTATACGAGATAATTAAACCAAGTAAACCATTCATTTGGACAACTGAATGTGAGGAAGCCTTCAATAAGTTAAGAACAGCACTCATTGAAGAAGTAACTCTAAAATTTGCAGACCCAAATGCACCATTCTTCGTTTATCGCGATGCATCAAATGTAGCGATTGGAGGCGTCTGTACAAATGGCCAACCACCCAACGATAGACCAATACAATTTTTCAGCAGAACCTTAAACACGGCCCAGAGAAACTACTCAACGATCGAAAGAGAACTCGTCGCAATAACGGAAACAATTAAAGCATTTAGACCAATCCTTTATCTCCGGAAATTCATCTTGTACACGGATCATCGCCCATTATGTTATCTATTCTCTATGAAAAAACCAAACTCAAGAATTATGGCCCAACGCCTGGAACTAATGGATATGGATTTCAAGATTATCTACAGACCAGGAGCACAGAACCAAGTCGCAGATGCTCTATCAAGAATCGAGATGAATGAACCGAAAGAACTAAAACAAGTACTAGCAGAAAACTGCACTGAAGACAACGAAATACAAAAAAGGTGTTTAGCTATAACCAGACAAAAAGCAATCAAAGACCAAACTGAAAAATGCGAAAAATTCGAAATATCAATCGAGGAAGAACCAAGTTTAGCCATTGATTTAAAATATTTCGATCACATATTCTCCATAATTCCGAAAAGTCAGAAAAACACCATTCAAAAAATCACAAACGAAAAATTAAACACCGAAAAATACCAGGAAAACAAATTTACTGAAATAGAAGAAGGCAAATCCATTACACTAATAGACGAACAAATTGAAACAGACAGAAACTCAGAAAACTTCGAACAAATAACAAATGAAATTCAAACACAATGCTTAAAGAAACAATGGGAATCAATCGCGATTAATATAGACTTCAAACAACCCAAAAATATCTTCTGTCTAAAATACCACCTGCAAAAGGCTTTCAAGGGATCAACCATCTCAATCGTCCTATTTACAAACCAAATAATTGAACTAACGGATGTTAAGGACATCCACAAGATCATGGAAATATACCACTCTTCATTATTTGGCGGACACTGCGGTATCCAAAGAATGCTCCAGACCATCCGAAGAATATATAAATGGCAAAATATGACACAAGATATCAAAAAATACGTTGGCGAGTGCTCTATATGCGAAAAAATAAAAACAATAAAAAATACAAAGATGCCACTCCAAATTACTAGCACAGGCAACCGAGCGTTCGACCATGTATTTATTGACTTCGTTGGGCCCATAAACCCACCAAGTGAGGACGGACAAAAGTACATCTTTACAGCCCAATGCGATCTCACGAAATTTGGGATAGCAACTCCGACACTGGACTCAACAGCAGCAACCGCAGCAACCTGCTTCGTCGAACAGATCGCACTCAGATACGGCTTTCCCTCAATTGTCACTTCAGACAATGGCTCAGCATTCACCAGCGATTTATTCGAACAAGTGAACAAGAAACTTAACATTAAACAAACATTCTCCACGAAATACCACCCAAGAGCAAACATAGTAGAAAGACTACACCGAACAATTAACACCTATCTAAGAGCATACACTCAACAAAAACCACAAACATGGCATAAATTATTACCATACGCAATGTTCGCGGATAACAACGTGGTACAAACAACAACAAATCGAACACCATTCGAATTAGTACACGGTTACCAAATAGAATTACCAGATCAGATCAAACATAAAAAGCCAGTATATTCTTATGACAGCTACGCAGAATTGATACGCGTAGAATTACAGAGCGCATGGAAACTGGCTAACGAAAAGCTTCAAGAAAGAAAAGTAACGAACAAACAACAATACGACAAAAAACTAAACGTACAAGAATTCAAAATCAACGATCTAGTTTTGGTCAAAGCTTTCACAAAGCACGAAAAGTTTCAGGAAGTTTGGAACGGACCATATCGAATAGTGGAAATACCTTCTGAAGCCTACGTCGTGATACGCAATGGCAAAAAGAATGAAAAGATACATAAAGATAATATCAAATTAGCACGGGGCAAATACAATAAAGTACCGCCAGAAATCATATTGAATGCAAACCAAATAATCGAATTCGTTAAACAACTCCATGTATAAAAAAACCAACATACTATTACTCCCGAAAGGAAAAAAAACAAACAAACAAACGAATAAGTAACACTCCACACACTATACAATATAATATCTTAATCACCTAATCTAAACACTAACAAAACTCTTTAGAACCCTATCCAATTGCGCATGCTTAGAGAAAGAATACCAAAAATGATTTCCTCCCCCACAGAGATCATCATGAAGCTGACTCTGATATGCACTATCTACATGCTAATACTCATGACTAAAGCACAAATCCAATTCGAACCCAAAAGTACGGAAGCGGGACTAATCTTCACCGATCTATTCAAAGCTCACGTATCATACGATAACTTTAAGCTAACGTATTATATAGACTTGAAAGATTTCATTAGCCTAACAAGCCGCATAAAATTTACAAATGATAGAACAAAAATCCTATGCGAAAAATTGGGAATTAAAAGCTCATGCCACATTATAATCAATCAGTTAAAAAATCAAATAGGAACGATATTACACGATCTTAAAACCATGAAATCCCAACAAAATCGAAAGAAAAGGGCAATCTGCGAATTCTGCGGAAAAATAGACCACTGGTTCAGTGGAGTTATGGACACAGAAACGGCACTGGAATACGACAAAAGAATCAACGCATTAAATGAAGAAACTCTCAAACAGCACGAACTTCTGCGCAACCAATCTTTACTAGTAGAAACAGTGATACAAACATCGCGGTCTACAACTATTGATATCGAAAAACACTTGAACGATATAAATGTACGCCAACATACACTGCAGGAACAGATTGGAGAAAAATTAAACGAGACAGATGCCAAAATTGCCATCCAAGAACTAGTTTCTATCACATCCCTACTAATAGACGAGCACAATCGAGCACTATCCAAAATCAACTCATGTCTAATAGAAGCAAAAAGAGGAAAAGTCCCAAGCATTATTCCAGAGATAAGATTAGAACAAGATTTAAAACAAATTGCCTCGGTCTTAAGATCAAATCAAAGACTTCCCATTGATATCCTTCAAGAAAATAACATACGCAATTTTAAGTTTTCCGAAGTTAAAACAACGCTTTTCGCTGAAAAACTTCTCATGGAAATCACAATACCAATTGCAGAACGTGACGACTTTCGACTATATAAAGCCACACCAGTCCCAATAAAAACGAAATCTAACACACTCATAGTTAAAATACCTTCAAATTATTTCCTGCTAAACGCAGAAGGCCATAAATTCATTCACATGAGTCAAGAGCAAATAAACGAAGGAATGATGCTTACTCCAAACGAAATTTTGTACAAACCATCCACGATCACACAACATCGATCAGACAAAATATGCATATGGAAAATATTTAACGAACCCACTTTATCAAACGCTATCGACATATGTCAAACTGGCATCATTCCGCCTATGAATTACTTAATTTCTATAAATGAAAATAACCTATACTATATTCACATAGAGAAATCACTTAAAATATGGGAAAACTGCCGAGATATGAGCCAAAAATCATTCAAACAGACGCAAAGTGGAATCCTAAAAATGCAGGGAAAATGCTCCATTAGAACAGAAGATTTTTCCATCCAAGCAAGAAACACTTTTACTCTCAATATTTCTCAGGTCATCGTACCGAACTCAACGCTTCAAACCATAACAAATGAACAAATGGCAAAACTGGGTCAATATACCGAATTTAAATTCGAAATCCCACAAGGAACTTCAATCTTAATCCAAAACAAAGAACATTCGAAAAATTAAGCGAATCGGCCCACAAAATAGCAGAGCAAAACACATATAAACTAAAACTAGAAAACATTCATTACAAGCAATTTAAATCCAATTGGACCATGGGAATAGTAGGAACAGTACTAATATCAGCATCAGGACTAATGGTATATCTTTTAGCCATGAGAAAATTCAATCCATTGAAAATTATTGAAACCTTGATACGCACAGAAGAGCCAAAAAGCAAACAATTGACACTTAAGCTGGACGAAAATAGAACAAATACGCCACATCCAAACAGGAAAAGCAAAAAGACCAGTCAAATTTTCATAGTGGAAGATGCGAAACAACATCTCAATAATTTGGAATAAGGGAAATAAAGGCATGAGCAAGGGACAAAGGGAAAAAAGGATAGAATAAACACTTAACTAACAAACACATATTATACTTACATAACACCTATATAACAATGTAACCAGCTAAGCAAAGTAATAAAAGAGACAACATCAGACACTCTAAAAGCGTTAACCCTTTCGCTACCGGTGTCCACTACAGTGGACACGGCTTTGAGCGCATGCGGCACCACCAAAATCCATTCGAATAAGACTGAAATTTTTTTCATATAACGGCTTAAGGCAATACTAATTCAAGACCACTGGCTCGTTCGCTTGCGTAATCTTGAAGCCAGTTTTACATGCGCTTCTGTTGAGTGAACAAGTGAAAATATCGAAAAATCAGATCTTCACTGTTTTATCGTTAACTGTGATCGTCAATTAATACGGAAATTGTTTGAAATAATTTTTAATTATTGCTTTGGGACTCGCATAGCACAATAAAATCAAAAAGAAGTAAAAAGAGATTCATTGGAAAAAAGTGTGATTCGAAATCCGAACGTCCACTACAGTGGACACTGGTAGTTAATGGTTGTGAATGTTACGTATGAACAAATTTTATTTGACAGAATGAGTTCTCATCATCAAGAGCTATTTGAGCTGTTGGGCGAAGAAAGTGATGTTGGCGACTTCAGTAATGATGAAGACGAAGAATACTATCCATTTCCTCGATCAAATCTTTGTGATATGGAAAGTAGCGATTCGGAGAGTGAAGAAGATGAGGAAGATTTGCACACTATCGTTTCGCAAATGCAATTACGTTCATCAGAAGCTAAATTGCCGTCTGAATCGCATATTTCACAACATGTTCTCCGCTCTCATTCACGAGCACAAACGCATACAGACCAGCAACCAACAACGAGTACAGCGATCGATACAAAACAAAGTGAATCACAAGAACAACAGCAAAAATATATTGATAATCTAACCGATAAACAAAATATCGGATGGCGAATTTATAAACAAACGAATCGCATAAATAATTTCGATTTTGAGCCAGTTGTTTATTCACCGATTGAAGTAAAATCGCCTTATATGTATTTCAAAGAATATTTGGGAACCGATTTTTTTGCTGACTGTGCGAATTGCACAAATATTTATGCTATTTTCAAGCATGTGCCTGGTTGGCAACCATGCACAGCTATTGAAATGCAACGTCTGTTTGGTTTACATTGCATGGCTGGTGTTTTGAAATATCCAAGAATTTCGATGTATTGGAAACGTGGAACGAACATTCCATTGTTTGAGGACAATATGACACGTAATCGATTTTATTCGTTGCGAAACAATCTTCACATTGTTGATTCGACTTTACCGCCCGACACCAACGATAAATTTTATAAAGTTCGACCAGTTATGGAATTAATTCGGAAGCGATTACTATCGCAAAAGGTCGAAGAATGTCTTTCGATTGATGAACAAATCATTCCATTCAAAGGAACTTCATCGCTGAAGCAATATGTCAAAGGAAAGCCATGTCCGTGGGGAATCAAAATATATTTTCTTTGCGGAAAAAAATGGAATGCCATATGATTTTATTGCGTACCAAGGATCTTCGACAGAATTAGATCCAAATGTTGTCAAGAAATTAGGTTTTTCTGCATCGATTGTTCATAACCTCATGAAACGAATTCCTGACAATGAAAAAGGTCACCAAATTTACATGGATAATTTTTTTATGACGTACAATATTCTTGAGGTGTGCACAAAACGAAAAATTTTGGCTGCGGGAACGATTCAAACAAATCGTTTCAAAGTCAATTTTTCTTCCGATAAAGAGATGCATAAAAAAGGCCGCGGATCTTATGAACAACTGATAAGCAATGATGGCAAAATTCTTGCAACAAAATGGTACGATTTGAATATTCCCTGTAAAAAGGACATTTCGAAAAATATTTCCGTCATTTTAGGTATGATAACAAACCGGTCAATCTTGCATCTAATTTCGTCGGCATTGGTACAATCGACAAAGTAGCTCGATATGACAAAAAAAAACATCAATGGATATCGGTCAATCGGCCAGAAATCGTTCGACTGTATAACGATGGAATGGGTGGCGTCGATCTCTTCAATCAAATGATAAATTATTACCGTATTTCTGTGCGATCGAATAAATGGCCTCTGCGGATCGTAATGCATTTCTTCGATGTTGCTGTTACAGCCAGCTGGATGGAATATCGACGTGATTGTGAACTAAATAAGATTCTCAATAAAGATCGATTGGATCTCATTGCTTTCAAAACGAGTGTGGCTCGATCATTAGTTATTTCAGGGCCACTTGCAAAACGACCTGTTGGTCGACCACGAACTGGTAATACATCAAGCAAAACATCGAGTGCAAGCTCAGAATCAACAATTCCACCAAGCAAAAAAACCCGAAAAACAAGCGAATGTCCAACAGTAGACATACGTTATGATCAAATCGATCACTGGCCTTTATTTGATTCAGAGGCGAAATTCGCAAGCCGTTGCCGATACGAACATTGTACTAAAAAAACATTCACAAAATGCATGAAGTGCCAAGTACATTTGTGTACCAGCCGCGATGACTGTTTCCTAAAATATCATACAAAGTAGAACGGATCGCCAAAAAAACAAACAAAATCAGGCATATCAAATTTCAAGTCATTTCATAAGAATTGAAGTTTTCTGAAAAATCCATTCTTTTCAAACATATTGTTCATCCATTCGCTCTGAATAAACGTAATAATTAAGAATCACAAACAAGAATGTTTGTTTTGTTTGCTTTGCTCCATATTTTTATAACAACGTATATACATATGTTTACAACCTTTGATTACCCGTGTCCACTGTAGTGGACATTCTGGTTCGGTTACACAAAGTGTCGCAGCCTGAATGAAAATTGTACTACAGTGCTATTCAGGTGCTGTTAGTAACGTATAATCGGTCAAATTAACCCTTTCGCTACCGGTGTCCACTACAGTGGACACGGCTTTGAGCGCATGCGGCACCACCAAAATCCATTCGAATAAGACTGAAATTTTTTTCATATAACGGCTTAAGGCAATACTAATTCAAGACCACTGGCTCGTTCGCTTGCGTAATCTTGAGCCAGTTTTACATGCGCTTCTGTTGAGTGAACAAGTGAAAATATCGAAAAATCAGATCTTCACTGTTTTATCGTTAACTGTGATCGTCAATTAATACGGAAATTGTTTGAAATAATTTTTAATTATTGCTTTGGGACTCGCATAGCACAATAAAATCAAAAAGAAGTAAAAAGAGATTCATTGGAAAAAAGTGTGATTCGAAATCCGAACGTCCACTACAGTGGACACTGGTAGTTAATGGTTGTGAATGTTACGTATGAACAAATTTTATTTGACAGAATGAGTTCTCATCATCAAGAGCTATTTGAGCTGTTGGGCGAAGAAAGTGATGTTGGCGACTTCAGTAATGATGAAGACGAAGAATACTATCCATTTCCTCGATCAAATCTTTGTGATATGGAAAGTAGCGATTCGGAGAGTGAAGAAGATGAGGAAGATTTGCACACTATCGTTTCGCAAATGCAATTACGTTCGTCAGAAGCTAAATTGCCGTCTGAATCGCATATTTCACAACATGTTCTCCGCTCTCATTCACGAGCACAAACGCATACAGACCAGCAACCAACAACGAGTACAGCGATCGATACAAAACAAAGTGAATCACAAGAACAACAGCAAAAATATATTGATAATCTAACCGATAAACAAAATATCGGATGGCGAATTTATAAACAAACGAATCGCATAAATAATTTCGATTTTGAGCCAGTTGTTTATTCACCGATTGAAGTAAAATCGCCTTATATGTATTTCAAAGAATATTTGGGAACCGATTTTTTTGCTGACTGTGCGAATTGCACAAATATTTATGCTATTTTCAAGCATGTGCCTGGTTGGCAACCATGCACAGCTATTGAAATGCAACGTCTGTTTGGTTTACATTGCATGGCTGGTGTTTTGAAATATCCAAGAATTTCGATGTATTGGAAACGTGGAACGAACATTCCATTGTTTGAGGACAATATGACACGTAATCGATTTTATTCGTTGCGAAACAATCTTCACATTGTTGATTCGACTTTACCGCCCGACACCAACGATAAATTTTATAAAGTTCGACCAGTTATGGAATTAATTCGGAAGCGATTACTATCGCAAAAGGTCGAAGAATGTCTTTCGATTGATGAACAAATCATTCCATTCAAAGGAACTTCATCGCTGAAGCAATATGTCAAAGGAAAGCCATGTCCGTGGGGAATCAAAATATATTTTCTTTGCGGAAAAAATGGAATGCCATATGATTTTATTGCGTACCAAGGATCTTCGACAGAATTAGATCCAAATGTTGTCAAGAAATTAGGTTTTTCTGCATCGATTGTTCATAACCTCATGAAACGAATTCCTGACAATGAAAAAGGTCACCAAATTTACATGGATAATTTTTTTATGACGTACAATATTCTTGAGGTGTGCACAAAACGAAAAATTTTGGCTGCGGGAACGATTCAAACAAATCGTTTCAAAGTCAATTTTTCTTCCGATAAAGAGATGCATAAAAAAGGCCGCGGATCTTATGAACAACTGATAAGCAATGATGGCAAAATTCTTGCAACAAAATGGTACGATTTGAATATTCCCTGTAAAAAAGGACATTTCGAAAAATATTTCCGTCATTTTAGGTATGATAACAAACCGGTCAATCTTGCATCTAATTTCGTCGGCATTGGTACAATCGACAAAGTAGCTCGATATGACAAAAAAAAAACATCAATGGATATCGGTCAATCGGCCAGAAATCGTTCGACTGTATAACGATGGAATGGGTGGCGTCGATCTCTTCAATCAAATGATAAATTATTACCGTATTTCTGTGCGATCGAATAAATGGCCTCTGCGGATCGTAATGCATTTCTTCGATGTTGCTGTTACAGCCAGCTGGATGGAATATCGACGTGATTGTGAACTAAATAAGATTCCCAATAAAGATCGATTGGATCTCATTGCTTTCAAAACGAGTGTGGCTCGATCATTAGTTATTTCAGGGCCACTTGCAAAACGACCTGTTGGTCGACCACGAACTGGTAATACATCAAGCAAAACATCGAGTGCAAGCTCAGAATCAACAATTCCACCAAGCAAAAAAACCCGAAAGACAAGCGAATGTCCAACATTAGACATACGTTATGATCAAATCGATCACTGGCCTTTATTTGATTCAGAGGCGAAATTCGCAAGCCGTTGCCGATACGAACATTGTACTAAAAAAACATTCACAAAATGCATGAAGTGCCAAGTACATTTGTGTACCAGCCGCGATGACTGTTTCCTAAAATATCATACAAAGTAGAACGGATCGCCAAAAAAACAAACAAAATCAGGCATATCAAATTTCAAGTCATTTCATAAGAATTGAAGTTTTCTGAAAAATCCATTCTTTTCAAACATATTGTTCATCCATTCGCTCTGAATAAACGTAATAATTAAGAATCACAAACAAGAATGTTTGTTTTGTTTGCTTTGCTTCATATTTTTATAACAACGTATATACATATGTTTACAACCTTTGATTACCCGTGTCCACTGTAGTGGACATTCTGGTTCGGTTACACAAAGTGTCGCAGCCTGAATGAAAATTGTACTACAGTGCTATTCAGGTGCTGTTAGTAACGTATAATCGGTCAAATAATTTTTCCGCTCAAAATAGAAAAGTCAGTAGCGAAAGGG
>GL501830.1:0-11340 GCA_000149185.1 Mayetiola destructor
ATTTCATGAGTTGTTGAAAATAATATTACCGTAATTTCAAATGACAAGTAGATATCATCCCATAACACACTGAGTGTCCCGTAATCATTGGAAAGGTTTAAGATTTTATTTAAGAAAATTGAGAATTTAAGATTTCTGGGAGATTATATTTTTCAACCATTTATTTAATAAAAGTAATTGATATTATCGTTTATTCGTCGAGATCATTTATTGATAATGAAAAGTCAAGTTGATCCAGTTCAGCGCCAACAAGAAAACCATTGAAAAACTGTCGCGCTGTCACCAACCGATTGGAACGACGTTGAAATTGGTCATTATTTATGAGTTGTTTTGTTTTCGGATAGAATAATGGATCAGCATTTTTACGTTTTTTTCGTCGTCGTAGATTTTGATTTCCCACATTGATTTCATTCAAATCTGATTTGGAAATTTACTTTGTATCAATAATGCCAATTGAAAAAAAAAAATTGATTGTGAATATTTTACCTTCTGGCATTGGTTCATCGTAACCGTTATTGATTTCATTCGGTAAATTTTCATCCGTAATGTTTTCGTTTTGTCCTTCTTCGAGATTCAAAGCATCGGCAACAATTGGTGCGTTGTATTGATGCAAATTCACTTGTGGCTGAATGTTGGCTTGTGGCTGAATATTGGCTTGTGGCTGAATATTGGCTTGTACTTCAACGAAATTTACCTCACCGGCAACAATTGGCACATTATCTTCGACCAAATTTGCTTCCAGCTCTTCATTGGCTTGTATCTCATCGAGATTCATCTCGCCGACATCAATTTCCACAGCACGATAGAGTAAATTCCAATTCGGGTGATTTTTAATTTGTACTTCTACGAAGTTCAGTCCAACGAAGGCAGTGGACACTACGGAACGTACTTTTGATAGAATTCCACCCATAATTAAATCAGAATAATAATTTATCTTTGAATATTTTTCACAGTAATATTTGTAAACGCAACCGGCTTCTTAAAACTTACAGTTCAGAATGAAATCAATGATGGTGCAAAAAAGGCAATAAGCTGAGCTAGGCAATCGGATATACGTTTGTGTTTATTTATTAAAACTGTTGATTCTCATTGGTTGCACTTAAGCTATATAGCACAGCCTGGTATATAACATCACGATTGAAAGAACGAGAGATGTGGCATCCGATGCAATTTATAAACAGACAAACAAGTAGTGAAAGGGAGAGAAAAGATTGAATCCTATTTAGCGTTGTTTGGGCAATCAAAGTATGAAAAGGCTGAAAATATTACATCAACATTCTGTGTTCAGTTGAGCCAATGTTTGCTACAAAAAATCTAACCAGTATATTATGAATGGGCTCAAAATATTTCACCAATTTTCTGTATTCAGTTTAAAAATGCAACATAGAAAAATGAATTTTTATTCTGTTTCCAACGAAATATTCGAAATTCGATTTGAATTATGAAAGCATATTTGTATGGATACTAATAGACTTTTAATTCCAGCGAAATCATTCGAAACGTCATAGATGTCACTGCAGAAGTTCAAAGACAATATTTTCATTTGGATTCAATTCGAAGATCGTAGATACTGTATTGTAAAATTTTACATATATGAATTTCGGCGCATAATTTCTCGCATAAATTTTGAATAGAAAAAAGGCCTGCCGGTAAAAATATCAAATAAATTTAAACAAAATTATGAATTCAAGATCCAAAACAAAGAGGTTAGCAAACAAGTGTAAATTTCAGTGAAATTAAAATACGATTTAATACTACCGCGTGGTTTTAAGCCATGGTATATAACGCCGGTATTAACCACACGGTAGTATTAAACCGTATCTTGATTCTCTGGTAAATTTACAGATTCATCAAAATTGACTAAGACTATTTCACAGACAAAGAGAAGAGGAAAAAAGGTCAGAATCTAGAAAAAAGCAAATGAAAATTGGAAACGACGAGGGCTGTAAATGCCCAATATGTTATTCAAACTGGTTTTCTACTGGCGACCACCGTCTTATAGTTTTAAAGTGTGGCCATTTGTTTGGCCAAAGTTGTATTAAAAAGTAATCGCGGAAACTCTAAGTGAATCCCAATCGATTTCGTGAGTTGCATAACTGAGCCATATTTATATTTTTTAGGTGGATCCAGACAAAACCTTGCTGTCCGATTTGCAAGTCATCAGCGGCTGAAGTAGATATACGGACTATTTATGCGGACTCCATCTCTATAAATGATAAGACAGAAGAAGAACGCTTGATGAAAATAGTCCAATCACACTCTGAAAACCCAATTGTTGCGAAATCACCTCACAAAAACAGAAATTCAAATTCACCACGTTTGTGGTTAACAAACGAATTTTAGTGCTGCCATAACACAAAAAAATGAAATTTGTGTTTGTTGTGTTTATATATTTCATTCGTCAAATTTATACACATAAATTATTGCCGCTATTCATGTCACATTTCTCATTCTATGCAATATAAGTTATAAATTAACTCTTTCACGGTCTTTGTGTTTTATTTATAATGAACAATAACTTAAAATGAAAGTGGCTGTGAATATAAAACTGCAGAATACATTTCGTGTAATTTTAATGGAAGAAGATGATCTCACTGACCAAAGTGTATTCATTCAACAAGGTATTTCACAATATTTTCCAGCTAGAAGCCGGTGTTTTCATAACCCAACTTTTTATCTCTTAGTTATCGAAAAATTTGGAATCGATGCATCAGAAGAAATAATTATTGAGTTTTTTAACAACAAAAGAGCACCTCTCGACTATCAATGTATCCCAATTCTCATCTCACAATATAAAAGTGATTCAAGTTTTCACACCAAGGTTTTGAAGGTTCAAGGCATTGAAGGTTCACAGTCGTTTATTAACCATTCTGAGGTATATGCATCATATTTTTCGAATATTCAGATATTTTCATAGTTGTATATTTTGTAGAACCTCGAGAATTATTTAAGAGATCACCACTGTGAGAGCATTCTGGCTGAACAAAAACGTGAAAGTCGGCTTTCTGAAGATTCTATCGAATATTTGCTGAATTGTGTTCGTGAATATATTCATTTTGAATATTCAACAAATCCTACACCTAACAATATCGTTCAAGTCAGCCAATCAGTCATCGAACTGTTTCCTTCATTGTCATCGAATAGCGACGAAAAAATTGTGAGATTCAAAATAATTTATGATTACTTACAATACTTCATAAATTTCATTCATTATCTCAGGAAAATCTTTATGATCGAAAAAATCGAACAGGAATGCTGTATGAAAAAGTGCGCTATAAAGTTCGCAAACACCGAACCAAACAGGCTAATGTATCGGCAGCTGAAGCCGAATTAGATATCATTAGTGAAAATGATCGAGAAAAAATTGATGAATTGATGAAATATTTTGAATCATGTGTTTTGCCCCGAGACAAAACGGATTTATTGAACAAAATGAAAGCTTCGTCAGACATTCGAAAGGGTTCAAATGAGACAAACCGTGAAATATTTGACAAGTGTTTTCATTTGTACCGAGTTGATTCAGATTTGGTGGGATAATCGGCTACATTATTTTAAAATTTTCGATATTAATTCCATTGATAATTTTTCATCTTTGAAGGTCCTGGAAGATTTCAAAATAATGTTCAGTTAATATGATCATGAAGCATTGATTAAAAAATGGCCTGAAATTGAAAAGAAGCCTCAAGAACTGTTTCAAATATCTTTAGATCGCAAAGCTAATGAATATCACCGCGATCAAATAATGCATAGCTTTTTCACATTTTTGAAAGTGTTTCCAGTTCACAAGATTGGTTTTGACCGTGCCGTATCTCGGTTGATAATATTCAGTGAAGTAAAATGATCAAAAAAAATCAAATTGATTTAGGGAGACTATACCAATAAACAAATTTATTCATTCAAGGATCCTAAGGTTGAACCAAAGACATTAGTTCGAAAAGATTCGGATTATCCCCACATTATTGGAATTTATACAAAAGCCAGCAAACAATACAAATTTTACCTTGTCGTATCAAAGTCCTTGATGAATGTAAGATCATTAAATTAGAATTCAAAAAATAAGTATGTTTTCTTGATGTTTCACATGACTTAATATGTTATATTCTTCAGGTGCCAAATGATTATAATTTTCTTCAGGTGATGGACCTGTATTGCAAGATTCATTTTATTTTCTGTGTTCCATTTGATCAATCATTATCCCAGTTCATGGCGGTACTCCAGAAACATGTGTATGGAATGAAATGTGATGTGAAGCTTACAGCTTCAACAAAGAACAAAGCCAAACAAATATTTGGATAAGAAGATTAATTAAGCGAATGCGACATCAGTCGATCTCATTTTGCTGTGATGTGTTTGAAACACAATAACAAAACTTTTAATGAATTTTATTTTTATAGTTTTCACTTGCAATTTTTAGTAGAAAATTAGGATTTGCTAAACAGATTTTTTTGTTCTAAATTTATTTTCATTCTTCTTGTTGTTCGCTTAACAAAATAAAACAAGTTTCTTTTCGAAAAGATTATATGTGTTAAAAATTATTAAAAACATTTAGTGAATCAGCAATAATGAAAATTTTCTCATCGAAGAATATTTTGTCATAAGATTTATGACTCTTGATTTCTCTTATACCATACATTTTGAGGGACCCATTTATTTTTTCGATTTCAATGCTGTTCAAACTTGCCACAAATTGTTTAACATTGTACTCATTGCACAAAATAAAATAATTTGAATTCGAAACTAAGATATGAGCTATTTCCAACACTTTACCACCTTCAATTAAAAAAAGACCTTTCCTATATTCAAGTGTTCCATGATGAAGAAACCGATAGCCTCGAATAGAACCCACATCACCCATGCGTTCAATCAACATTGACTGATGGTCCGTATATTCCTGACAGCTTTTGAAGTCATATGAGTACGTTGATAGCTCAAAACGAATGTTGAATGCTTGAACTCTATCCATACAAGCTTTGGCCTGATGTCTTTTTACGAGGGTCAGTGGTAAATTTTTATAATTGTATGTTAAATGTGTCAAATCAGTGAACATTTTGTGTTTACTCTCGAACCTCATCATCCAGGAGTGTACCAAAGGTCCAATTTTCGTAATTAGATTTGGGTAATGGGTCACCATATGATGTTTTGGTATCAATTGCTTGTCATTATCCACTAGAAAATTCAGATGTTCCTTCAACAATAGCCGAAGTCTGTCTACATCAGATTTGCTGATACAAATTGAATATAATATTTGCATTATTTGAAGCAAACATTCCATTGCTCGCCAATATGGGCCAAGTTTCGATTTTAGTTTGAATAAGATGTATGGCAAATTGAGCATGAGGCAATAAGTCTGCATTGCATTCTGATTTAAGTCTTTTCGATCGATTTTGATGGCCATGGGCTTGTATTTTTTCCAAAACCATCCATAATTATGATCTCTGCATAATGCTATTAACTCGTTCAAGCTAATGATTTTTTCCTTAGTAATGTGTTCGAAAAGAAAACGAATAAAAAAGCGGATGACACCTTCATTCATATCGTGCATAATATCTACGCAGCAATTATCAAAAATATGAAAATTATTCAGACGATTGAAAACGCAAAACTTTTTGACACCTTTTGATAATTTGTAATCTGAACACTCCGTCTCATTGATAGTATTGATCTGCGCTGCATAAGCGTCCTTATTTCGCATTTTTTCTGAAATTTCTTCAACAGTAGTTTTACATTCCGATGAGGATAGTTCACAAATTCTACAATAAAATGTAGCAGAGAAGCTTTCCACAAAGCCGAACACACTATTTGCGCCTAGATTATCTGACGAAACGTTTATTAAAACGCCTTTTATATTTTGATCAGATTCAATCGTTATTCCCGTTGTTTCAAGAATTAATAACTCATCGACTATCCTGTTAGCCACTTTGTCCAAGGCTTCACTATCGGATTTTAAATCTTGAGATTTGATTAAGGCCACAAGGTGGATGTTGTTCAATTTCGATTTGAATTTCGGATCGATATTCCTAATTTCCAAATAAATCGCACACATCTTATGTAATCCAGATTTTGTTTTTAATGCGTTGCAAGGTTCAAATTCATCGATTCCTAACTGAAGCTGTAATGTAGCTGGTATGAATAAATCGTTTCCTTTGTAAATAGAACCACAGCAAAAATCTTCATAGCTATCATCATTGCAAACATGTTTCTTCCTTTCGTTGAAATCAAAATAGCTTTGGTGAAACTGTTCATTTTTGAATAATGATTGTATTGTTGCAATTATTGACACATACTGGTACATTGTTTGATTTAATTTGTGGTTAGGTATTTCGACACCAATTTCAGTTTTCGAATTCCAAGTTAATCCGATCGCATGCGTTTGTGGTTTTACGTAAAATTCATGTTTTTCAACTAGATTTTGACGTTTTTTCTGTGTATTTCGGGATTTGAATTTGTCGACGGCAAATTTTTTAGCACTTTCGAAGATTTTATTCAATTCTGATTTTAGATTTTCGGGTAATATATTCTTGGTTAACAGACTGTAGTTTATGATGAGTTCTTCAAATGCATGAAAAATTGTGTTCAAATTTTTTTCCGTTGTATGCAATAGTAAAATATTAGCAGTGAAACCCTCCAAAAATTGTTCGAATGTTTTGAATGCATCGACTTGTAACTTCACTTTATTTTGATTAATTTGAATAGATTTCGTCAGATTCGGATGCGAGTACATTGAACTATCAACTGTAACAGGATTTACTATAACTTTTCCACCTTCTGTGCGTATACGGAATTTATTAGATTTACTTTTATCCATTTTTATTGTCGATTTGTTATAAATAATACGTATTGGAAGCGGAGTAATGACTAAACGTCAAATCAGTTTGATTTATTAATAGCGGCAATACATTTTTGTCTATACACTCGACGAATGAACTAGATAAACACCACAAACATAAAATTCATTTATTTGTGATATGACACCACTAAAATTTGTTTGTTAACCACAAACGTGGTGAATTTGAATTTCTGTTTTTGTGAGGTGATTTCGCAACAATTGGGTTTTCAGAGCAGAGTGCAGATTTGGCTACGTTGAAGGAAATAGTACGTCGTCTCATGAACGATTTAACGCAAGTGCTTCCCATTCATATTTGTTCAATTTGTGAAGTTATTTTATTGAGCCAAGAGGAAAAAGGCCATCATGCGAAAACCCATGTGGCCGAATAACTGGATAAAAATGAACAATTTTTAATATTGATGAATTGGATGAATATTTGGTGCGAGAAATTAACGGAGCTAGTTTTGGAGCTGACAAGTGTTTGGAGTGTTTCTGCTTTTCTGTTAAAATTGAAATGAAATGAAAAAAGAAATTTGATTCAAGATTTAAATATGGGAAATAACCAAATGTGCTCTTTTTCTTTTAAATTATTTAAGTATTATTCCCTCTTTCTCTCATTACTTTTCATGAGGCATAAAACGCACTCATCTCAGCCTCTGACATTTCTATTGCTTTTGACACTTTATTTCAATTTTCTCTATCTCCAACTAAAAGAATAAGAAACCTCTTTTGATTGTTATTGTTCTTTGCTCAATTGAAATTGATTAAAAAAATGGATCCATCAAATATATTCGCTTCTCGATGTCTATATGAAATTCTGGATGTGGAACCAGGTGCAAATATAAATGAAAGTTAGTATTTTAATATCATATATCATTTCTCGGATTTTCCCAGTGACTTTTCTCTCACATACAATAATATTTTGTAGTCAAAAGGAGTTATTATCGTTTGGCACTAAAATATCACCCTGATCGGGTCGAAAATGATGAAAAAGAAATGGCTAAAACGAAATTCAATTTTATTCACCAAGCATATGGAATTTTAACTGATGTAGAGACCAGAAAAATATATGATGAAAACGGATCACAGGTTTTTTTCACTAAACCCACATTTGCAGCTCAATGGGAAAGCAATTTGAAAACAATAAGCAATGATGAACTGGAAGCCGCTAAAGCTGCCTATCAAGGTTCAACTAATGAAGAGTCAGATATCATGAACGAAATTGTTAATGGAAAAGGCAGCTTGACTTATCTCTTGAATCGCATTCCATTCATGCGAATCGAGGACGAGACACGGATCTCTGGAATAATCAGGAAACTTATTTCAGATGGCAAATTACCAAAAATGAATATTAAAAAAATCGCAAAATAATTCATATTCATCGCGTTTATTTTTCTGCAAAGATTTTCATTTGTCATACAAAAATACATTAAACGGAAATTGAAATAAATATTTTCAATGATTGTTTAAATTGTCAGTATTATTCGACGAGTAATGCGCCCTTGTTCTTTGGTGCACGGCCTCTTTCTTGTTTGCCTCTCTGAGTTAACAGAACCGGATTGAATTTATCTGAAACTTCGATGGACCCTTCTTTGAATCCAATTGCAATGACATGCTTGCACATATAATGTTTAAAAAAAGAAGGACATGTGCATTTTGATTTGACTTTCCAATCGTCAAGCGAGAAGTGCACGATCCAAAATTGCTGGAATCCATATCTTATAAATTCATCGAATGTAGACCATTTCCGTTTAATGAGAGATTTATAGTATTTGTCCGATGGATTCTCACATGACGACGATGGTATAGAGTAAACAGCAAAATTGTCAGATGACGATTTGGCTTTGAATGCCTTAAAATTCTCAGAATACAAAAGTGCAGCTTTAGTCACTATTTTATCCGGTATATGTGGTTCAGTTGCAAGTTGTCGCTGTCCCATTGAAAACTGAATTGAAATTTCGCTTGTAAGATCCATTACTGCAATCAAGAATTGATTTAGTGGCAATCTTTTTCTGAACGTAATTGTTCTTTTGATGACCGCATTGTGACTTTCGAGCGCATTGTTCGTCGATGGCGTATAATCCGCCACACCCTCGTACCAGTTACAGTGGTCCTTCAACCATTCTTTCTCGAAATATGTTACAAAATTTGGCTCAATAGATTTCCATTTTGATACAAAAAAGTTGGTCATCAACTGAAATGTAGCTGAATTTTGAGCCAACTGTATCTTTTGGATGTCATTCAAAATAAGCTGTTTATTATTTTTCGAGCTGAATGGCCTTTTTCTTATGTTTCTTATAACGTGAGCATAGCACATTATAACTAATTTCGCTGAATTTGGGAATACATTACGGAAAGCGTTTCTGATGGCATCGGCACCATCAGCAATGAGTGTATCTGGCTCAAAATCCCAATCAAAATGGCTCTTAATTGACAATTTAACAGATTCGAATACAAATGAATAATCTTTAGTTGTTTCACCCGAACAGCATGCATACACCAATGGATGAAACTTCTTTTTTCGGTCGACTGTGCCAAAAACTGTGAGTGGGTAGCCGAACCAATTCAACTTGTATGTTGCATCTATACAGATCCGGTTGATTCCTTCAAATTTACGAAGAAGATTTGGTGTTGAGACACTAAATCTGAAAAACGTTGAATCACTTCCTACTGGCGAACATTCATGTTTCAAAACAAATGGTTGGTTTTGGTCATCTAGAAAAGTACTATTGTTTTCGCACCAAGTCATGATATCACCTATTCTGATTATAGGTTTGACGTCTTTGCTTCTAAACTTTTTAATAAGATAGGCTTTTTGATCTTTCGTTGGGTTTGGTTCGTTCTGAAACAAACTCTGATCTTTTCGGGCATTTTCAATGAGTTTAATTATTGTGGGATAAAAATTAACTCCGCTTTCAAAAAGATCGTTGATGAACTTGCTCATTTCTGGTGACATTGGGCGCTTTCGTCCCTCACAAATTTGGTCATGATTATGTTCCAGGCAATTTTCTTCAACAGTATAATCAGTAGAAGAGTCTGGTAAATACAGACGCAGACGCCTTTGGCACCATGGATTCCATCTTTTTGGAATTCTCGAACATCGAAATGTGTACTTTCTTCCAGATGCTGTTCCCTTGTTATCATAACATTTGAACCCTTCGTCCTCAAAGTAAGCCCAGGCATCTTCGAAGGTAGTGAAAGTACAGACGAATTTCCATTCAAATTGTCTACTTCGATCACTCTTTGAGTGTGTAAGTTTATCAATAGCAGGGATTTTTATAATATCACCATTCGCCTGCAATACAATTTCTGGTTCTTCATCGCTTTCGAATGATAAATCGATCATCATTTCTTTTGTGTCTACTATACTTAAAGGTTCATTTGGTTTATTATTGGTATTTTTCGACGGCTTCCCCTTTTCATTCGAAGTGGACTGAGTCTCTGTGACATAAACATGTTTTTCTTTTCGTTTTGGCATTACCTAGTCGTCATAAAATAATGAATGGAATGAGAATTAATTCTTCGCAAGAGACTAGCTTACGATATATAGACAACAAACCTCCTTAGCTTTATTATCGTTCGAATGCGTTTTAATGTTTTGCGAGCCAGTTATTATTGACCTTGTCATAGAAGAAGCATTTTCTGAGTCATTTATTTGTTCTGTCCTGTTCTGTGTCTAGTTAAAATAAACGATTTTAGAGAAAGTCGCAGAAAAAAGTCGTTTGAAATAATACAATAAACTTACGAAATTTTCATCGGTTGATTCATCAGAATCAAACTCAATGATACGTCTCCTTCTGCGTTTCTGTTAGCAAGTCGGACAATAAGAACAATACATAGAACAACGACCAAGAGATATATTGATATGAAAAGAAAACTCACTCGATCATTTGATGGACCCTCATTTGAATCATTAAGCATTCTTTTCGTTCGTGGTTTCTATTTGAAAATAATTAATTATTTGTATTTAATTAAATGAACAAATATTTAATGAATATATTTATGAAAAACTCACACTCATGTTTGCGCTCATCGACGAAAAAGAAAAATGGCTGCTCCCATGAAATGTCATCGTTTTTTCGTAGTGGTGAATATTTTTCAGCACATTCGAACACAGCGCAACGATAGTATCTACGAATTGTTACGAATCGAAAGTAAGTTATATCTATTTACGTAAACACAATGGTGAACACATGTACTCTTTTAAATCAATCTATTTGGTATCGTTGAGTTTTAGACCAATGCCAATTTTTGTTATTAAATAGATTTTCGATCCTTTAGTTTAGCCGTGAGTGTAAATTGCTTTTGAATTTAGATTTTTTGTTTTTATTGTGTACAAAATGTACTGATCAGTCCAGATGGAAATTATGAGGATTTTGCATTATAGTTCCTAATTTGGAAGCCACCAGCTGCGGTCCACGGAGTGCTAATCTCAAAAAGTGGATTTTTCATTTATTTTTTCGATACTTTCCAGTTTGGTATCATTTGGTATGGTTTGTTTTTTTTTGTTCGAA
>GL501833.1:68226-78490 GCA_000149185.1 Mayetiola destructor
TGAGATTCAAATTATGTTGTTCAAAAGATTATTAGCTCAACTTGCTCCAGACTTTCGAATTTTATTTTTGATTCATTTTTAAATAATTGATAAAGTAATGGAAAATTCAATGACATTATGTCATTTTGCCAAAAAATAAACAAACCAACATAATAATGACATAATTCATTGACTAGAGACATCAACAATACTAATTTCCAACAGAATTGTTTTAATAATACCGTTTGACTGTAAATGGTTGTGAAAATGTTTGCAAATAACACAATACATTACATCGATGGCAGTTCAACGAAAAAAAAATAATCGTATTGTAATATAATAATAAAGATGATGACAACTTGGTTGATAACAATTGCATTCTCAATGCTAAAAATTGAGATCACTTCAATTGAGTGTTCCGAAAGTAGCTACAAATATAGATATGAGAGTGTTATGTAGCATAACATTTCTCGAATATATTATCGAAAATGTTCTTTTTTTTATAGTTTTACATCATCGACGGCACCAAGGTAAGCTTTCGAGCTTTATTTGTTATAATACATACATACATACATACATACAAAGCAATGGTATTCCATTCATTTATTTTCAATTGTTATGCTGAATCATAAATTCATGGAATATTGGATCGATTTCGGTATAACTGATATTGAACATATGGCAAGAGCCAATTGATTGCCTAATTACAAACGATGTGGCTAACCACTTTATAATTGAAATTGTTGAAAGGGTAATATCATGTACTCCGTAGGTAAGAATGTTTATCGTATGCGGTTTGATTATACCTTTCCCAAACCTGTTGTTCAATTTCTATAATTTTTATTTGACTGAATTTTTTGTTGCTACAGTTTCACTGCATGGTAATAAGTGGGAAACAGGATGTGATTGCATATTGTACATATATTACATTCAAATTGTCAATAGTTGCGAATGTATCATGTTCATTGCAACATGGTATAGGTCATGGATGTCATAGTATTTTCTCTATATCAGATAGAGAATTTAAATGCACAATAAAGGTAGAATAAATGCGAATATGATATCATATCATATCATATCATATATGCATATAACATTTGAACCTACGCAATTCTTTTCAAATAAACAAAATGCCATGTGGATGCGAAATTCGCAAACCAATTGGATTCGTTCAGGAAAATTTCTCGATTTTAAAATTCAAATTGAAATCACAGTAATAGGTTTTATCAAATGAAATGAACTTATTGTATCGCTTCGGACACAGCTCAACATAATGTAGCTGAATTAGTGATTGGTACTGTTTCTCGAACGATTTCAAGATGACTTCTAACATGATCAGCATAACGAAATGACCGCATTACGAATAGAATATACTTTTTGTCGCCATGATGCAAATATTGAATTTGCATTTAAAATGTTTCTTTCTTCTTTTTTTTTCTCAAATCAATTTGTCAACAAACAAATTGAACAAAATTTTATAGAAACTACAATGAATATTTTAATGAATGGTTTTCATTTCATCTAAGTGGGTGCATTTCCAATTTTCACATGAAATGCATCTTGGTAGATATACGCATGAAAAAGCCAGACATTCGTTAGCCAGCGATTAAATTTTCAAACAAAAATAATATAAAATTATTAGCTTGGGCAATACTTACGCTTTGCTTCGCCTTTAATTGCAAACATTATGACTAGAACGATCGTAAAGTAATGAATTGATGAAAATTGCTGCATATTTATGATTGAAAATGTCCTTTTGTCAATGATGTCGATACAACAGCAGTCTCACATATATCTAATGATTAAAAAATAGAATCCCATTCAATTTATAACATACATGGTGGCTACTTAAATAACAATAACTGCTCTGAATTTGATTGTTGAATAATTATCAAGAAAATTCATTCATTTATTGGATTTCATCTAGAGGATCGGATTTGTGAGATCATCTCCATCCGTATTCAGCAATGAAATGAAATACGAGATTCCACTCAATTGCAGGTAAACTTTAATCATTTATCACTTGGCTTTTGATGAATGATTGAATTCGTTTGCATCGGTGTTAATATTGGAAAATTTTAAATCAATTAATATTAAATTTAAATGTACAATAATTGACTAAGCAATTGATTTTATGTACTCACAATAAAAATAGAGATTAAATATAGTACTAATTTTAAGATCCAAGTTCTGCGTAAGCTTCTCAAATAATTCTTGCAATTATTTTCATCACCAAAAATATTCGCTTATATTCTCATCAAAAATACTCTATTGTAGACACCTTTCAATCTATTTTCTGTGTTCATTTTAATTTTTGAGTATCAGAATTAATGCTGTTTTCATTATGAATATTTCACTTGAAATTGGAATGCGGGTTAAAAAACAAAAATTAAAATAGGACATTTTTAAATTTAATTTTCATTTCGAGAAGATATTCGAATTGCCGACGGATTCATTATCTTAAAAACTTATTCAAATATTTTATTTAATTTCGGAATTTCATGTACTATGCCGTAAAATTTACCGATATGGAATTATATATTATTAATACATATACAGTCAAACGAATTTCCATGTCTTGATCAATTCCATTATTGAGGTAAAAACAGTTTGATTGTTTCTGACATGTAACGATGATAGCGATTCACAAGAACTCTTTCATCACTTTTGTTACACTAATAATATTGTTTGCATCGTATGAATGATAAATAATAACGAAATAAAGTTTCCATACACTTTGATGTTTTTGTTTCAATCATTTTGATTGAAAAACCGAAAAGATGTAAATTCGTTTGTATTATTTTAAGACTCAGTACAACACACGCCATCTCATATTGAAAACTGAACATTTTAACATACAAGTTAATTTCATTGCATCGCTAATTCAATTCTCAATAGTTTAAGTGGCAGCTGTAATCAAACATTTATGGAGTGCAACAGAAATAAAATTGTTGGAGAAATTTATATTTTACCGTATATGTATTGACCCCCGAAGATACACTTCGATTTGCAAAGATGCGGTCTTGTAATGATTTTATTTTCTTTTTTTATTTTCTTATTTATTTTAATAACCATGATAGCATATACGTATGCATTGCACCGTCTTCGGTGTATCATTGGGTCAATTATATGGTACATTTGCATTTAATTTTATATGTTTTTCGGCTAATTTCAAATAATTTTTGTGAACTTAAGTAAAAAACTGAACTTTTGAGAAGATGTCAACTCCTGCATGAAGTATTTTGCGATTAAAAAAATTGATTCTGAAATTTTTAGAATAACATCTTTTTCTCGCTTATTAAATCAGTTATGAGTATTGTTATGAGAAGCGTTTATTTAGCTTATAGTTAAAAAAAATTCGATGGGCTTGAAAATATTCTCACCTTTTTAGCAAGATTTCAACTGGAACAATTTTGGTTTATCAGGTATTTTTATTTTGCAATTTAGTGGGTTAATTTTGATTTAATGAACTTATTTCTCTTAAAGTGACTGTAGATTCAGAAAATCCGAAAAAAATTCAAATTGGGACTCAGGCAATGCACACCCTCGATAGTATCGTGTTGAATTCGAAAACAAGAATGAAGCATTTCGACTCCTGATTCAACAATTTATACCATTTGGTGATTGTGCTCTGAACAGGCGAATTTCGCATTTCTCCAACTAAACGCATGCAATCCATAACGCAACGTATAGATACTTACTATCTTTTACAGCAGGTCAAATAAAATATTTAACGTAAATTTTTCAAAGTTATCACGAAACTTTATTCACGATCCGATTAACTAGTTTTGTGTTAATGGAAGCTCATAAGCAAATAAAATAGTTCAAAATAAGATTCACTTATGCATAAATATCGAAAGGAACCAACAATTTATAAAGTGAACAAAGCTGAGTACAAAGTAGAATTTGACTCTACCGAATTCAGACATCTATACCACAAATAGTGCCCCATTCAGGCGTCTGATTCAAAATTATTTGTTGTCCAATAATATAGACTGCCTCGAAGTTTCATTGTTTTGTGTTCATTCAATAATAGTGATGACGAAGTTAAGTTTGTTTTTGTGTCTGCAAAATTTTCAAATTTTAATGATCAAAAAGCTTCTGGGATGGCGTTGATTTTTACTTTGATCCACTTTGGGAATAAACTCCCAAAAGACCACTAATTATGATGTTGTTTTCCTCTACCTAAAATGTGTTCTTTTTTTTCACATAAACGTTATACTTATGAAATTTTAACAATTATGCAATTCAAATGAAATAATCATTGATAAAATGTATTTCAAAACTGAAATTAGAGGAAATGATTGAGATTCCCACTGATTGTAATGTCAAATAAAGTTTTAAACGATGAAATTTTGTCATATATTGTATTCAGGTCAATTTTTGTTTGTATCTGAAAGTTTGATCATTATCAGGCATTTAATAATTGTGTCATCTTATGACCAAAAAGTCGATCAAATTAATTTTATATTCGTCTCCAGCCATCGGAACGCCGAGATCTTTAAAAAAAAACGCCACAAATTGGAATGAAATACTGATTCGAAAAATCTTTAATGAACAAACAAATCAAGACACCATTCAGCTCGATAAGATGATTTCCTTTTTATCGTCCAATTTTGGCTTCACACACAACAGTCAATACGTGAGATATTATCGCATCTATTTATGCATATTATACCTACGTCGAAATCGATTGGGAGCATAAAGCATTAAAAAAAAAAAAAAAAAAAAAAAATAGCAAAAAAGCGTTGATACAAAAATCCATCGATTAAATAATAAAAATATTGCATATACGTGTATGAATACACACAACATACATAATACTGCTACATTAACGATAGCGATAGTGATTTTTTCATACCATCTCATTGCGCATTTAAATTCTTACACAATACGCAATAATATCAACAATGTGACCAACTAAAAAACTAATCGTTCAGAAGAATTTCAATCTGGAATATACCTACTCATTTCGAGTGGTGAATGGTAGCCACTTTTAAATCGTTTGTTATTTACAAAAAATGGATTTTTTGACTTTAAAAATTAATTTTCCGCTTTAAAATGACATTCCATTATCATCATCATCGTTCGGCAGTTTGTTTCTTCATTTTTGTAATTTTTTGATCAATTTGTGGTTGTTAGTAACTTGTTACCAGTTGTTACACGTTATTATAATTAAAATGGAATTTTATTTTTAACATAGTTTCAGTTGCAAAAATGATTTTCTCGAATGCTCCATTCGTAATAAATTATTAATTTGACTTAACAATAATTAAAATAACGGTTCAATCACAAATGACAAATGAATCGCATTTCTATTTAGCATTGGTTGATCAAACACCAATTCCAAACGAAAGAGAATCATTTATCTATTCATGTAATCAATAAAAGAATAAATTACAAAACGTAAATAATAATATTAATTCGATGCAATGCTGTATGGCTCCAAAGCGGTGACTTATGTTTGACATATGATTCGAACATACAATCAAACGTCCGTCGATCGTTGAAGAACTTGAAAAGAGCGTTTCCTTCCAAACAATCATTTCAGTTGATTGGCAAACGTGCACCATAAATGATCGCATTTGATATTTTTTGTTCATCTGTTGTGAAAATTATTCAATTGTTTTTCTTTTGCATTTTTACAGCATGTGAATGTTAACCAGAAACAAAAAAAGTGGCAACAAGTTAGTTAGTTTGGATTGCTTTTTATGTGCTATAAGTCAATGCCGATATCGGTAAATTATCTAATGGAAATAATGAATTTTCTGGAATCAAATGAGCCAACTATTGTTTTTAATTAATTTTTTTTTTCGAAATCAATTGATTCGGATGATTCATGATGAATTTATCATGTTTCTTAATTATGATTTTTTTTCCAATTGTTGTTTAATGTCTGAACTTACTGTCTCATACTTACGTTATAATTATACAATTGTACGATACAAATTAATTAATTTACATGAAGAAAAA
The DNA here is from genome assembly GCA_000149185.1 of Mayetiola destructor. Classification (NCBI taxonomy): domain Eukaryota; kingdom Metazoa; phylum Arthropoda; class Insecta; order Diptera; family Cecidomyiidae; genus Mayetiola; species Mayetiola destructor. The sequence continues at coordinate 74,179 of GL501833.1, forward strand.
GATTAGTTTATTTTATTTTGGGTCAAAAACTTAATAAAATTGCCCATCTGTAATTTAAAAATCAATAAAATTTTAGATTCTGAACACAAAATTAATGGTTAATGAACATTTGGTTGTTGCTTTCGATTTCTATGTGAGGAACAATCACTGAAAATATTTCAAATATAAATGCGAAGAGCAAAAAGGTTTAAAACATATATGGATAGTTGAACGTTGCAATTCGATCAATGCAGATTGCTAATCGAAACCAAGTGTCCTCTCAGTGTTTAGTTTACTTAGGTTCATTTTTGAGCCGATATTCTAAACATTTAATTGAATAACAATTTTACACAGTGCCAAACGCATATATATTATATATTTTAGCATAAAAAAATGAAACGGTTTCTATCCGAATTAATTTCATTCAGTGCCTTGCATTTGTTTGCCTACGTTTATCAACCGAATTGCATTGACGCCGATTAGAAGTAGTGTTCCACAATATACATAGATTTTGTAGTGAATAAATATTTTCTGCTTTGCTTTTCCGATTCGTTTGCACAATAATCTTATAAATTATGCACATTTGCCCTTTTTTTGTGAAATCATTAACAAATATCGATTTGGTCAAAAAATTTATAGATCGTTCGAGCTAGTTTAGCAATTATCGTGTGACCATAAATAGAATTTATGCCCGTATACGACGGATACAACCAGAAAATAACAGCGAAAAAGAACAAAATCGAATCAGCATATCATTGAAAATATACAAATTTTAAGATCCATTAATGAATCGATCAGAATGTTTAAAGGAATAACTGAGGCTGATGCTTATGAATTTCGTTTAAGTGACGAAACAAAATATTTGGCCGAAAAAGAGCTACGAGAAACAAGTGCGACACGTGACTTTGCATTGAAAGCATTACGAGAATGGATTGAAGCAAATCCTCGAATTGCTACGGCAAGGCTGGGTAAGAATCGTTGTTTCTTTTGTTTTCTTTCTGTGCTGTGGACACATCTGCAAGGTCAGACATTTTAATTTCACTATCTTGTACAGATTCCAATTTTTTGTTACGATTTTTGAGAGCGAAAAAGTTTAGTGTACCAATTACACAAGAGGGGATCGAAAGATATCTATTATTACGTCAATCGTATAAATTTTTTACCAACTTGGATATGAATTTGCCGGTCATGAAAAAACTGCTCAATGACGGGTAAATTGTGAATGCGATTCGTATTTCGACATTTTGAACTATAAATAATAGTAAATAACATTTATTTATGATTATTTATCTAAAACAGATATATATTTGCTGTGCCACAACGCGATCATATGGGCAGACGTGTGATTATCACCCGACCAGGTATAGTTAAAATTATCAAATGGTATATGAGCCGATTTAAGATATATTAAATCTTGTTTGGTTTGATATTGAAATGTAGGTGTTTTCGATCCATTCAAATATCCGAATACCGATATGTTAAAACTGCACGGAATGGTGTATGAGACATTAATGGAAGATGAAGAGAATCAAATACGTGGTTATGTACATATTGTTGATTGCACTGGTGTCAATTTGCCATACATGACTTTGTTTACACCAAAAGAGGCTGTTCGAATTATTAAAAATGCCGAGGTTGTATTTTAATATTTTCGACATTTTGTTCCTGATTTGTATGAGAAAATACAATGATTCAATCATTTGAATTAATTTATAGAACACATTGGCAATGCGACACAAGGAAATCTGTGCCATTAAAATGCATGGATCGATAAAATTTGCTGCTGATTTTGCACTTGGCTTGGTCACTGAAAAGCTCAGAAGTCGCATAAAATTTTTTACATCACTTGAATCAGTCGAAGGCATCGATCAATCTATATTACCATTAGAGTACGGAGGAACAATGCCTATGAATGAAATGATAGGTTTGCATTTTATAATATTATAATAATAATTCATGGTCCCGAATCGCAAATTCCATTGTTGTTCAATATTATCATTATTATTATTTATTCGTCTTTTTTTCTTTCTTTTTGCAAAGAACTGTGGATAGCAGAAATGGCTGCATTACAGCCAGTTCTCAAGAATAATGATAAAATGCGAGTCTATTTGGATATGTATTCGGTTAAAGCCCGCGAAGGGGCTATTAGCGCTTTGAAGCAAATGAATCGCACTCTAGCCGAGGACAAGAAAAACGAGGCAAATTTATATGGATTGCAAGGTAGTTTTCGGAAGCTGCAAGTTGATTAATATGAGCCATTGGAATTTAATGTGCTTGTGAATAGTGTTCACTGAATTGATTCAACGTTACGTGATTATTTATAAATATTTCATTAAATGCCTTAACAGCAATTCAAAAATCAGTAGTTTTAAGCTAGAATTTTGTATATTGCTTGATGTGAAACATTAAGTTATAAAATCGTTTTATATATATATATATATATACTTGTGGGAGCTCTAACTAGGCGTGGGATGGATCTTATGCCTTGTAATATGGACCATTCGAAAGGTTGTGAAAATACCCAGACCCGTTTTTTTTGTTTAGCCCTAGACCGCACCCCGGTCCCGAGATAGGCCTCCAAATATTTTTTCGAGAATCATTCTAAAATAATTAAAGCACTACTACCGAGTTTGGCTTGGTAGTGTATAAATGGTGTCGGATGATATATTTTATGAACTGTATACATTTCTATTTTATCAATTTTATATTCATTAATAGTATTAATACACTATTAGAACTAAAAATACTTTTTGTTTGATTCTTCAAAAAATAATTTTCAGGTCCAACATTCATTTTTGGTTAAAAGAACTACGCGTTCAGCTTGGAAATTTGATTGAAATCTTTTCGGTTTTCGAAATTTTGACTTTCTTGTCGCGAGCTATTGAACGTATGTTGAAAATATGGGCTTAGATGTTCAACATGCAGTTGTGGCCGAGTGGTTAAGGCGTCTGACTCGAAATCAGATTCCCTCTGGGAGCACAAGTTCGAATCTTGTCAGCTGCGTTATTTTTTTTTTTTTTTTTGGCAAACATAGGAAATTGTTATGAAAACAGGAGGAATTTAATTAAACAATCATTTAAAGTGATCAATGTAATAATATGAAGAGAAAATCGTCTCTTCTTCGATTAGATCGAGACAGAAACTTCGAAATAAATATTCATATGAATTGACTGGTGATTTTTTTAATTATTATTATTTATAAAGCAAATAAAATACTAAACATTCAATAAATAAGATAAATATATGAATCATGTTTTGTTCGGAAAGCAGTTTGACAACAAAGTTGTCTCCTTTTTTGGATTTGAATATTCCAGCACTAACATTTAATCTATTTAATATCACGTAAACTGATGCTGATTTTGGCAATATCTCAACATATTTTCATATGCAATGAAGGATACCGCACTGACGGGTGCCGAGCGCAATACCAAAACAGTTCCACCACGAAATAAATACCGATACCCATGTTCCTATGAATTAAAAGAAAATATTTATCTTATTATTATTTGGCGTAAATAGAAATGGCTATTTTTTCAGAATTAGCTTTCAAAAAATAGAAATTTCGGCATTCAAATTAAATAATTTGGTTACCTAAAACGAAGAAATGTGGCCAACAAAAAAATTCAATGTTAGAAAAGTAAAATTCAATTTTATGTGCAAAAAGATTTAAAAAAATGATATTTGAATTTTTGTTTAATATTTAGTGCCAAATTCTAACTGTATGTTTTATGATATACTTTGAAAACTCCGTTGTTTCTATGAAATCTCCTGCTAGGGCTACCAAGAATACTATTTGAAAAGTTACTATTTTAATTCAGGAATGAATTTTTGTTTCAATTGAAAAAAAATCAGATTTCATCAGAATTCTATCAGCTATGCACTTGTTGAGATCTAACATATGTATGAATAAAGCTGCCAACCGTACTGATTTTATCAGTACAGTCCTGATTTTCAAGTCTCAGTACTGATTGCCGATTCGTACTGATTTTCAATGATTTAATCTGTTGAACATATTAGAGGTTAAGTATGCAAATAAAATAAAATCCAAGTGCAAATAATTGATATTGTGACATCAAAAATTGATTGAATGATTGAATGAGCAGAACAAAAATGGGCATCAAATTTTCCATAGAATAGATTGTCCAAAACCGAAAAAAAAAATTCCTGGTGTACTGATTTCCATCAGCCAAAAGTTAGCATTTTTAATGATATTCAGTGATGCAAAATGATTTCAACAGTATTCTATACTTTGCTTAGATGAACGATAATATGGTTTTCATTGTTTTTATGAATTCCCCCGCTGAGGATACCAAGAGAAAGAAGAGCCATTTGT
>GL501833.1:84214-96615 GCA_000149185.1 Mayetiola destructor
AAAAATCATTCTAGCACCAGAGTAGCAAGGTAGTAGGTACTTTCAAAATCGGGTTTTGAAATTATATGTATAGTTTAGAGAATCTTCAATTTGAATTTCAGTAAAATTAAATTTGTAATTCAAAAAAAAAAAAAAAAATACTATTTCACTGATGAATTTTATTTTTTTTCTACTTTTGAACTTTCCCACTTATATTCTCTACTCCATATGACATATTTAGTAAAATATCGAAATTCTAATTTTTTATTTTAATTTAATTTGTGTTTTTAAGTTTTTTTTATAATTCATAATTAGCGTTAAACTATAAAACCGTACCATAATTTCACGGTTACATTGGCCATAACAAACGATATAATTTATAAAACGCATGATTTGTCCATCGAAATGTATACTTTTTTGTTGTTTTGTTTTTTTCTTTCATGTAATTATGCCAAATAAATGTTGGAATAATTTTCCCTTGAAAATAAATCATAGAAGCAAAAAAAAGAACGTCGTAGAAATCGTCTTATGCTTCTCGTAGAAATATTCATTCGAAATTCATTATTATTTGTATATTTGAAAAAACATTAACTACAAATGCGCAAAATAGAATGAACAATCGCGTAATGAAATTTAAACTTGCGCAATTTCGTAAAATAGTGGGAAATGAAACGAACATTTAAGTGTTGTCACATATCGATTTCTAAAGAAAAACATATTTTAAATCAAGCAGATCAAGCAGCAAAATTATCACAATCGAATCAATGAATTTTTCTCCTTTCTTTTTACTTTTCATTATTTAAATAAGAAATTTGTTTGTTTTCTAACAGGTTGCAGTTTTTGCACAGGCTTTAGCTATCCGGAAATTGAAAACAATAATTTTGTTCAACATTCGACATTATTTTGATGTAGGTTTGTTCATTAAGAGCGTTGCGAAAAGGAAAGATCGCATTTAACAAAAAAAAAAAAAAAAAAAAAAACAAAGGCAAACATTCTGGAACATTTTATTTGACTGCAAATTTCAATTTTCATTTAATATTATTAGAATTCGAATATCACCCAGAAATTCGTTCATTCACTTTGCTACTTTTTACGACAATAGCAGGCATCATTCCGCTTACGACTCACGTAAGGACGACGCATGAAAAGAGATATGAATGAATAGCGCCTGAGTTGTCATGAAAATTTTAATTTATCATATTGGACTTTGGCACTTGTGTATAGCAACACAAAAATTTATATGCTAGTTTAAATCATTACAAATACTATCAAAAATGTGCCAAAAGTACCGAGAAAAACAATACGAATGCCAAATCGAAACAAATTGTCTAATTGCTATCCATAAAACAAAAGAGAAAATATTATGCGTTTCTGTTAGTGTCCAAGATTTGTTTCGATTTTGCATTCGTATTGTTTTTCTCGGTACTTTTGGCACATTTTTGATAGAATTTGTAATGGTTTAAACTAGCATATAAATTTTTGTGTTGTTATACACAAGTGCCAAAGTCCGCTACGATGAAATGTAAGCTTACATGACTAACAACTAACAACTCAGCCGCTATGTATTCATTTATATTTTCTTGCGTCGTCCTTTCGTGAATCGTTAGCAGAATGATGCCCTGACAATAGTATGTACATATATTGATTTTAAACAATTTATTTTGAATAAGAGTTATTGAAAATGTAGGAATAATATACACAACATTCAAACGAAATTTTGCAGTAAGGAAATAAATTTTTTGAAGAAACTATTGAGTATTTCATGGCGTGAAGTGAAAATCTGCGTTTCTTTAATTTCTCAACTTTTACTCTTGTCTAAAATATGTGTTTGGATTTTTTGTCCCCTGAATTACTTCTCTCAAATATAGAAAAATGTGAGAACAAGAAGGAATGTGTATGTGTAACATTTTTTGTTTCGATTACTCTTTCATTGCGAGTTGAACATATCACAGCATGATGCTAGGTTTAGAGTTTCGAGTTATCCACTCTATGAATACGATTGAAGTTCTGATTTAAAATTTTCTTTCATTAAAAAAAGAAACAACGAAAAAGCAAAAATACTAAACCGTAAAGCCTCTTAATGCTTCGTGAATGTATATACAATAAAGTTCCTCTAAAAGGACCACTTTTGACAGCAATCAAGCTGGCATATTGGTCCACAAATGAGGAATGGTCCTTTTAGAGAGTGGCCCTTTTATAGAGACTTTACTGTATATGCATTGAACGAAATCATTTTCAATTTGTCTTGATTCTTGAATGTGTTATCTTTTCAATGTGATTTCAGTGTTTTCATGATATGAAATTTTTCAAAAAAGGGGGAAAAAAGTTGATGCATTTCCAATTTCCAGTTAAAAAAATGTTGAAAATATAAACAAATCAATTTGTATTTTTCATAAATGAAAAGAATTTTCGGAAAATGTGTTTCGAATAAATCAGGGATTCAATATTAATCAAATGATCTGTGCAAATAATTTATTTCCACAATTTCAATAAATTATTATAATATTTTTTTTTTATTTATTTATTAATCATTCTATTATTGAACTGCTTTAAATTCATTTTATTGAATCATACCGAAGGAAAGCATTGATACGTCTGTTTTTACCGTGATAAGATCGATTAATGACCATGCCTTAAAATATGAACATTCTTCAATTAAGCACAAGTAATTCGCTTAAAATTTAAAATGAATGCGCGCAAAATTAAATTTACATTTGCCGTTGGTACCTATGTGAGGCCCCATCGCGTCAACTAATTCACAATTGCCTCGTTGAACACTTTTTGGTATTTCTTTTGTTTGTTCCTTAGTTTGTGTATTGATTTGTTTTATCTAGAACAAGAGCTGGCAGGAATGTCAACCATTATCATTATCATTCATTTTTGTCATGAATAGCTTCCCAATTAATTTTTTTATATGTATTCGAAAGTATTCCCGTTTTATTTGCCTCATGCATTAATTATGTTGAATTTTGATTATTTTTTTTCCCCTTTTTTTTCATTTTTCAATTGCAACATTCACATCGGACAATGAATCCAGCGATTGCATTGAATCTTGTGAATTATTTGAATTTCGAAGTTTCAATATACTTAGCGAATCACGTGTTATTTGACCGAGTGTTTTTCCACTGGTATTGCATGTTATATAATTCATTTGTTCATTTGGATTTGTTCTATTGTTATCGTCATCATCATCTTCATCGCCACCAACTTCAAAATGAACCTTTTCTATTACTATATCCTCTTTTTCCGTTGGCATGTCATCACTTCGATCGCTCGAAATAGTTACATTTGCCGATGATGTTGCTGATAATAGTTTGGCCTGTAAATTGGCCATACTGTCAGCGGTAACTGTGTGTTCAGGTGATGTATTTTCTTTAACATCTTGCTTTAACTGAATTGGGATCGATTCAAGATTAACTGTATCCGTAGCAAGTGTATTTTCAGGTGACATATTCGATTGTAATGGGGATTTGTTCATTTTTTGGTTCGTCCCACCATCTTGTGGTGATAATTTATTACTATCAGCACTCAATTCGTCAAAAACGCTATCTTTCTTCGTCCACGCAAATAGACCGCCCATAGGGCTCTCTTTACGTAATGGTGATTTATTATTATCGCATTGTTGATTTGATTGTTGTGGTTGTGATGAAGTCTGGGTCTGTATTGGATGCAGCTGCTGCGCGGATGTCATTTCTTTTTTTATCACATCTCCATTATTCGATCGTGCGAAAAACAAATTTCCCGGATTTTGGAATATGCTAAGTAATTTATCTAGCGTAGCTGGAACAGCATCACCTCTCGATATCCATGATGTTTTACGAGCCCTTTGTTGTCTGTCATCCGATTTTGGCGACAACTCATCTCTCTCAGCTGTACCAATATCCACACAACATGAACTGACCGGACTATTCGTTAAAGTACCTTCATTTGATAGAACTGGAAATTCCTGAGAACCATATATTGAATCATTTGAGCAGGTGCTCATTTCTAAACTAGATGATGTATTTGTTTCGGCCTCATTATTCAAATCAAGCAAATCATCGCTTTCAATTGATGATTTTGATAGATGTTTCGATTCAGTTTGATTTGGTTTTTGTGATTTTTTACCACTGCAATTACCGCTAAAACTGTCCATCGAACAATATGATGTATAATCCTGGCCCCGGTCTATCGAATCCAAACTGCTAAACGACGAACAACTATCTTCAACATTTGAACCGCCACTTATACTGTAATTTGTGGTAATTGGCTTCTTTAATTGATATTCGGTGGGCTTCTTATCATTATTGTTCGATATAATGGTGTTTGTCATTGATTCCAAAGAGGTTATTGTTGGATACGATTCATCTGTTATTTGCGTTGACGTTGACGCTGAATTTGTCGAATTGTTACATTCTATTGTTTTCAGTGAGTCTATCACCATTTTATCACCTAATTTTTCACTTAACTCTTTATTCGTGCTGTTAACTATAGTTACAGGAGCTGACATTATTTTTGGTGGTTCAACAACAGTAACACGAAAACGTGATGACGTAAAACTGGTTGGGGAACAACTATTTGATGATGGAGGTGTTATTGGTGATACATTTGAATTACTTTCAATGACACGAGATACTTGAAAACGGCTTCTTGATGGACTTGGTATTGGCGATGATACAGGAGAAGGAATTGGACTAGGCGATGGCGATCGTAAACGACCAGATTTATGTGTTGGATCTAATAAATGACGTTCAGCTTTTGCTTGTGGTGAATCGTGTGCATTATTTCGTATGCTTTGGCACGTCAACGAGATTTTACGTGAATTCAAGGTATTCGAACGCACACGTTTCACGGATGTTCGAATTGGTTCTGGATCGGGTGGATTCTCGTTTCGGGCACATAATGACCGTATATTATTCACAACTCGATTGTAGTCGATGCTTGAATCTGAACTGTGTTCCTGTTGAAAATTTCAAAAATATTCATTTATTAAAAAAAAAAACAAACAAACAAACAAAATACTAATAAAACGAATGAAATGAAAATCAGTGGAATATGCACTTACATAGCCTCTTCGTGGCACATCATCTAAATCAATTCGTGTAATGGATTTATTTGATTTAAGAACTTCATTTAGTGAAGCTAAGCCACTGACTTGAAGATTATTATCACGTAAATCAACACGTTGAAGTGTTGTATTACCGCCAAAGTCCAATATTTCCGATAACGTTTTAACGCCATCATTCGATAAATGAATACTCTGCAAACCAAGGCTGGTTAAGCTGGTATTTGTTTTGAGACTGGTTTTGATATTTGCGACAAAATCATTGCTCAACACATTTTTCCCAACATTTAACACTTCCAGGGTGGTTGTGGCTGCTAATAGATCTGATATCATTGGTGCTACGTCACGTGTTAAATGATTATTCCATAACATCAACACTTGAAGACCATTCGGAGATGAAATTGGTGGTGTGGCAGTTGTTACTATATTATTTTGTCGTTCAAGTGTTCCATTTTTTGAAAATTTGGCTTCGGTTAATTTGATTGACGATTTTGAGTCATTCGATTCAATGGATGTTTCACTATTCAAACTTTCCGAACTAAATGAACGTTCGCCGACGATCGTTGTTGTATATTGTTTCATTTCAAATGGTGAATTGGAAAATTCGCAGCTACTGTCTAGCGAATGTGAACTGTCTGGCGTTAAAGATAGGTCATTCATTATATCTTTCGTTTTTGTTAGACGTGGACTATTCAATGGTAAGCGAACTTTGCATATTGGTGACATTTCATCATCTGGTTCATCATTACGATTAACATTGATGCCTTGAATTGGTTTCGGTGATGAGCATCCAATCTTACGTTTGACTGCATCACTGGCTATTTTATCCGTTTTTTGTACTTTATCTTCGAGATCATTTTTCAAACCATCCATTTGTTTGTTATCAACGTTGTCGCTGCCCTCATCATCTAGTTCGTCTCCGTTAAAATTTTTGTTTTCGCACAATTGTTGTTCCGTTGCATTTTCCACCTTCACAACTTCAGCATATTTCAATTCCATAATTGGTTTATTTTCATTAATGTCTAAATGGCAATTGGAGAAAAGAATAGTTGTCGACTCGATATCATCAGTTTTTTTAATGGTATCTTGATTTGAGTTCGTCATTGATGTAATTTGTTGATGTTGTTGTTGATGCTGCTCCTGCTGATCGGTTATTGAATCCGTAATTTGCTCATTGTTCGACATATTTTCGATGCATTTTTCGACTGAATTTGGCTTAAGTACCTCGTTATTGTTATCCAAATTATTTTTTCCATCTGAATCGCCGCTACCAATTTTCTCGGATGAGTCCAAATTTTTTGTACTATTTGATGCTGCTGCTGATATTTCCTCATAATTTTCGTGTTCTTTTGACTTATTCGAATCGAATACTCGCATTTGTTCTATTTTTGATGTGTCGCAGACTGGCTCTGTACCAGTTTTGGTTGCATTTATCAACCGAGCCAGATATTCATATTTTGATTCTTTGTCCGTTCGTGCATTTACATCGAGCTTGTTGCCACGTGTCAATGTATGTTTTGATGATAGTGGCTGATTGTGGATTGTACGACATTCATTCGTTCCATGCATTACTTTAAAATAATTTGATTGGTCAACTAGGGATTCGACTATGTAACCTACACCACGGTCCTAAAAATTTACGTCAAATAAACATTAGAATTTCAAACTATATTTACTTCATTGGTCACCCACCTGGATATTATTATTGCTTAAATCCAAAAATTGTAGAAAATAATTATATTTCAATACCATTGAAATATTGTAGGCATCGTCGATGGTTAGATCGTTGTGGGCCATCCATAATTCTTTCAAAACACTATTTTTTCTTAAGTAGGTACCTGAAATTAAATGAATATAATAAGACAATTATTCATATTTGGACGCCAAATTAAATGATTATTTATTCAGAATTCGTACAAAGAGATGCCATCGGTCGACCAGATAGACCGCAATGCTCTAGTTTTAATGTGGCAAGTGATGATCCTAGCATTGATTTGCCTAAACTAATTGCATTTGATTCGGATAATGGTGTGCCGCGTGTCACCAATATTTGTAATGCATGACTTCGTTTAACCATATTGATGCACGCCTGCCATCCACGATTCGTAATATTTCGATTCTCTGATATATCGATTTCGTTGGCCGCTTCATAATATTCGATCATATCAAATAATGCTGTGGCTGATGTATCGGTCAATCCACAATCAGTTAAATCAATTAATTTATATTGAACCTAAATCGAAAATAAAAAAAAAAAAAAAATTAGTTAAATAATCATTAATTATATACGGAAAACATAACTTCTGTTGCAAAAATAGAGTAATTTTTGTGAATCCAATTTCAAACTGATACACAAACCATATACGCGCGATATACGAAAAATGATATCATGAGAATATTGGCGTGTCGAACAAAAAATATTATTTGGACGAAATGATGCTGTTTATATGTAAAGGCACGCGATTCAAGAAGAATTTTGGATTCCGAATTATTTCACATAAATGGAGTGAACAGATCGTTCAAACTTAGAATGTGTGACCAACGGACATCATAACAACATTGGAATTATTCTGTCGTAATCAGTTTTAGTTCCGTTCAACGTCTTTATTGTTTATTATTTTTCCTATTTCCTTTCCGTGAACCGACACAGACCATATGCAACGGACGTCTTCGCCCTTTGTTCATTTCATTGAAGCAAAACAAATTCCAATTCTCAAGTGATCTAAAGTCCGCAAAAAAAAATATCGAATAACAGACGAACGCTAATTCAGCGAGAGCGAGGACGGAACCAAAAAACACAGATAAAGCAGCAAAATAGAAGCAAACACATTTTCTGAATTTCTTTTTGCATAATTTCTTTTTGCATAGTGGCTATATTCGAAAATTCCACAGTCAAATTATTTCGATGTGATATATTATTTTGGTCGAGCAAAACCAATTCAAAAACCCTTTCGAAACATTTAACAATTTGCATTTTAAGATAACCGTCATAGCTCTTTCATGGAAATGTTAAGTTCATTTGGGAATATTTTGGTAATTTTACCGTATTTATTGGATGCATCGAAGCTATTGCATATTTTACACCGAGTTCAGCGAAACTTATATCGAATCGGTTCCTGTAATCGATCCTTCCACTGAGTTTGCAAATACTATTACTGACATGAGCTATTCATTTTAGCGTAACTGTTGCACTTTCAATATATAATAGGTACATATATACATACTTAAATTGGTCGCCATTTGAACTCTTCAATAGAAATTATTTCAATGTCTGAATCATTTTCAAAAATACAACAAAATATTGGGAAATATGAATAAGTCGATGGTTTGCATTGATTTCTGTAAACAGGAAATAGGAGAAAAGCGGTGGTTTGCTTGTGAAAAGCTTTATATGAATGATACATATAGTTAATCACTGTCTGATCTCTTTTTCGGTTTTATTTTAATGTGTAAAGAGAAGTAAAGAGAAAACTAAAAAGCTTTTCATACTCCTGTTTTTGAGGACCTCTTTTGCCAAATGAAATATGTAAATGAGTTTCTGCCATTATTTTATCATCATATCTGCGTCGAAAGCGAAACAACAAAAGCCAAATGAATCATCATCAAAACATAAAATGTGTTATCTTATGGTCTACATTTCAATTTAAATGTTAAACAATTATTTGTGAGAGAGAGTGAAAGTGAAAGAGAAACAGCTTGCTGTTTTCTTCGGTTTAAAAGATTCACTATATCGTACGAAGCAGAACTAACTGAACTTACTTTCTACTTGTAAGACTGAATGGGAAGATGTGGAATGAAATTAAAAAAAGGAGCGTGAAAAGAAGGTTTAAGCTACCCTATACTTGGTACAATCAGTTTGTTGAGTCGACTAAATTACTCGAATTCAATTGTTCTCACATTCCTGCAATAAGTTGATTTTCCGTTTTTTTTAGAAGTTCCAATAATGAAATTGTCCCTCGGGCATATCCTTGATCTTCAATATGAGTCGAATCTGTATAGTACTGAGAAAAACTATCCCATTCAATAATATTGTAATATTTCAATGAATAAATCAATGAACAAACGATAAACAGTTCAAAAGGATGAAAACGTTGCAGTTTTGCAAAGTAAAATCAACATATTTAAAATTGTTATGTTTATGGCATTAAAGTTTGATTTGATGCGTCATTTGATAGATAGAAAATCGTCAGAAATCAAACTAAAGTTATTCGAAAAAAAAAAAAAAAAAAAAATGAAAATTTTTCGATCAAAACATTGAACGATAATATCAACTTTTATCGCTTGCTTTTGCTCTCAAGTTTTTCATTTCAATTTCAATCGAAAAATCGAATATTTCTCAATTCGAACCAATAAAAATCGATGATCTGATTTGCATTCATTCATCACGATACATTCGGCACTCGATCTATAAATAGTTGCACATATTGAGCATTGCACATTGCACATACGATTTGACTTTCATAATGTTGTGACGAATATTTGAATCTTGATACACACTTATCAAACAATATTATATCGAAATAACGGGCAAAAACAAACTCATAATTATTGTGAAATGATATTTTTATTGTGTGAGTTACGACCATAAAGCCTTGACCATCACAACGAAATATTAGTATGGCAACGTGCATTTGGAAAATTTCTCTGAACCTAACATTTACATTACAATGTAAAATCAAAAGCTTTTCGTGTGACCTTCTCTCAATTAATCATAACCGGGTCGATTGGTATGAATGCCATCATATTGATTGGTATATGAATATATACTATATAGTAAAGGAAAAAATAAAATACGATTGACTTGCGACTATTGTTGCTAAAAGAAAATTCGGATGCGACAATTCGATTTCAATTAATTCGGACGACGTAATTTAATTGTACACTCAGCACTATTTCTATGAATCAACATTGAACATTGAACATATTTGTAAAATATGTTATCAGGTTTTGCTTTTCATGTTTGGTGATAAAAACGCATTTTGCTAACTTTGACATTCGAATCTAGATTCTGTAGCGGAAGCAACCGAAACACTGAATCATAAAGAATGTATGCCGTTATACACCGTACACCGTACACCGTACACCACATACTAGTTATAACGTAGTTCACATTGAATGAAATTATTTTTTATTCGTTTTTTATTTTGGAAGTGAATTTTTATGAATTCTTTCAATGCAAACCGAAATTTTCTTATGAATATTGAAAGTTTGTATTCTCGTTTGCTCATTGGTCCATTGTTCGTAATTTAATTCTCTGATATGAATGTGTCACATGACTGAATCAGATTCATTTCCTTGAAATAGCACAGTGTGGAATAGCGAATTCCATTCGTATAATGAAATTACGAAGCGAAATTCTTCACGTATTTCTCCAAGGACTCCATTGAAATTCGATAGTTTAAATGTGCTATATGTTTCATGATTGGCTGTGAAAGAAATTTTCTCATCAGAATTGATTGATTTTTTAAATTTAACAAAAGATTAACAGTAAAGAATACGATCATTTATATTTTTCATACCTCTAAAACTTAGATCTTTTTGATTCTTTCATTTCATTTTTATTCTTTAGATTTTTATCTGATAAATTAAACCATTCATTGTGACGTTGCATTTAAAAATCAGCTCAATTAGACTAATACGCATCAAATTCCGATTAAATTGTATAGTTTTACCAAAAAAATGGCATAAAACTGCGCACATTTTCTATTCCGCTTTCGATATCAATGCCACAATATCAATATATCCATAGACTGGTGTATGGTTTATAAATTTGCTGAAAAAAAGAGAGATAGAGACCTGGACAAATGCAAATGATATTCGATAGATTAAAGGATACTCCATTCAATTGACTTGATTCGTTTGTCTTTAGCTTCTCAACACGAAATTTTCTTAAAGTATTTCTCATCCATTCTTTTCATTCATAGTTTTAAATATTTCATTTAAATGAATCTTACAGTTTACTGGATAGACTACCAATAGATACAATTCTATTACTATTTTCGTGAATATTTTATGTTGTACATACGTGCACAAGTACACACCAAACGGTACACGGTATATGACACACTGGTGGCAGGAAATCATATTTTCCACGTTTGTTCAAGTGTTACATCTTAATTGGGTTCCTTTTTACTAGAAAAAAAATTCTCAATCATTAATCGATATTGACTTCATGAAAAATACGGTGCCGAAAATGTCTTATTGTCTCATATGTAAAATTGAATGCTAAAATGTCTAAAATTGTTGGAAACAAGTTTTTTGTGTCTTTTGAATTGTTGTTTATGCTTTCCTGAATTCAATTGAATTATTTCAAATTGAATCATACTTACCACAACATGAAAAAACCAGGCGGGTGTAACATTGGCTTTGACGTTTCCCAAGTGCACCTTGACAATTCTCTCAAAACGTATTCATTATTTTTTTGCACATATTTGTTCATTATTGTGCACAATCAAAACATTCATTTTCTTTGTTATTTGTATTTTGTTTTGCCCAGTTTCTCCACGTCCATTCAATCAACTCGTTTCAAATAACGAAAAAAATTAAAGTTTCGATTGTGCACAATAATGAACAAATATATGCAAAAAAAAGATCAATACATTCATGTCAATACTTTATCACGTTTTGAGAGAACTGTCAAGGTACACTTGGGAAACGTCAAGAGCCAATGTTGCACCCCCTTGGAAAAACCCAACAAAAATGTTTCACAACTTTCAAAATATGTATAAACGTTGAAAAAAGTGCGGCTTTTATTAATATTAGTCGTGAAAAATTATTTGTGTTGTATATCTTTCGCATTGCTGCTGACCGAATTCGCATTGTGTACTCTTCCGAAGAACATGTTCAGCAGAGGAATTTTAACATAGCGATTTATTTCGTATAGGGATTCGTATATCATGAAAAATGAAACATTTCCAATCCGCCGTCTGTTTATCGCAAACGATTTACAATCGACGTATATTAAAATATCACAACGAAACAATAGTCCATGGATTCGATAAGAATCCAGTTGAATCTGAGATTTGGAATGGTCAATATCAAACTAAAATAAAAATTTAAAAATGAAATTGAGAAAAAATACACTGCCAATTAATTGACAGAATGCTTGATGTGTTGGACTATTTAGTTATAGTAATTCTGTCGCCTTTAAAAATACTTAAAATTCCCGATGATACGATTCTGTGAAATTCTCACGTCTCCAGGTCCCTCTCTATTAATCTTTGAATTTCAAACTCATAATTTTGACGATTTGTTCTAGTAAAATGGGCACGCCTAAACTATATTGACCCCTATTGACCCATGGCTGGTACCAGTCGATAGAGTACATATAGCTCCACCAAATATGGTGAATCCACCGGTGGCATATACTCCAATACCA
>GL501833.1:149708-178082 GCA_000149185.1 Mayetiola destructor
AATTCTCACCGTACGCCACTGGTAACGATGAAATCAAATGCCATTTAATAATTTTTTTTGGAATTTTTCGGATACGAATTGGTGCATCAACATTCAAAGTTAGTATCCATTATGAAAGTTTTTAATATCCTTTTTTCTTATTCTATTTAAAAAAAAAAATATTTTTCAATTAAAGTCGTAATTCGTTTACCATAATCTTTTAAAAAAATATTGTGTTTTTCTCTTAAATTACTTACAGCTAAAAAAAAGTAAAAAACAACTAATGAGAAAATAGGTTACTATATGTAATTTTTTTTGATTAATTATAGTCATCTCATATAAATTGAGTACAGAAATATTCTAAAATCTCGGTGTACCGATAAACAAAACAAAAAAAAAAATAAATTACCAAAAATCTATCTTGCATTTTGGTGGATGTTTCTGTACTCATTTTAAATGAGATGACCATCGTAGCCATGCGACGTTATGAAGGTCGTGGTATTTTAATCAATTAAATCCAATCGGAACTTTTGTTTGGCTAAAAATCTCATTTGTCCATAAGTTCTCCAATCATGCATTGATATTGTTGTCAAATTGTAAAACATTTGGCTCAAATAGATATTCACATGGTCGCTGATACTTGCATATTGATCAGCACCAAATTCATCAACAGTCAATAATGGAATGGGCTTTAGTGATAATAATCGACACAAATCACCCAATGGAATGTGCATCGGCTTTGTTAATGCATTCGCATCAAACGGATGAATATTTTCACTTGGCAACAATTGAAGATTTGTATGAACATCTAAGCGAAGCTTTGTCTCAATATGTCCGCAAAGCTTTGATATAATGAATTCATTCAGAATAGATATCGTCTCTTTGGATAATTTCTGTAAGCAATTGTGCGCGGTTTCGGCTAACATATCACTATAGCAATCCGTCATAGATTCAAATAGATACTGAAATGAATATCATAGCCTGATTTAATATAGAGATAAAGATATAAATCAGAAGAGTCTTACCTGAATCTTCTCACAATCAGCGCCATCATTGGTATCCAGCACATAACGCAGATAAATCGGTAAAATGGCCGAATGATGCCAATACATATATGAAGCTGAAGATAAACCGCGAAGAATATCATTGAATTGAATTAGATGCTCGATGGACACAAATAATTGACAAATTTTATTCAACTGTTCCAATTGAAATACTTGTTTTGGATCAGCTAAAGTTAGAGCTAAACGTGCAACTAATATGCGTTTGATATTCGGTGAACCGAGCAACGCTATTTGAGCTAAATCTAATGCAGACACGATGTCAACAGTTCGTTCATCATAGATTCCAGCGTTTGATGTTAGTGATGATTGGAACTTCTTCTATCGGAACAAATTAAAATGAATCTTGTGGCTTTTTGTAGTGCCAAATTAATCGACCAACCTGAGCATTCGCTATTACGACCAAAATATCATGGATTTGATATTGTGTGAGGCACAATGTGACATTATAAATTTCCGTCGCAAATTCTTGCATTGTGAGACGAACCATTTTGAGCAGTTCAATCAATTTACAAATCGATAAAATACTTTGTTTCACCATTGGATATTTGAGAAAAACATGTAGATTTGTAACCATATTTATAGAGCTATTTAATTTATCTAGAAAATCAAGACCCTGAAAGTAAACGAAATCAGTATGTTTATAATAAATAATTAATAATATACGGGTGAAGCAAAATTCATAAAAAAAAACAATATACAGTATAGTTTCCCTAGAAGGACCACTTTGGTTGCCGGCTATTTGGTTCACAAACAAGAAATGGTCCTTCTAAAGAGATTTTCTGTACGTATTTACGAACATATTTTCGATAACATGTTGGGTGTTTGTTTAGAATTGGAACTTGAGTCTCTAATGAGTTGCCTGTGTCGGCAGTGCTTTTGTCGGTCATGAATTGATCTCACACGACTTTTCCTTCAACAAAGAGAAACGATGCTTCCTCGAGTAACACGATATGTTTAAAACTTCTCGCTCAAATAATAAATTACTCTTTTGTTTATTATAATATAATTATTATTTAATATTCGATACGGAAAACAAAAGAAACTCCCTATCGCAGACGAAAGCAATAAAATGATTTTTAATTAATTTACCGCAAGCCGAAGAGTAAATTAATCTGTAACATTCAACAGTTCAAATCCAAAACAAAATCCTTTAGTTGAATTTTATACTTATGTTATCACAAGACAAGAGAATATATTGATATCTCGACATGAACCAAATGCATTTTTGCATTTTTGCAATCGAAAGTCGGAATTAGTTGAATTCAGTTACAGCCTCGTTCTGATTGAGCTACCATTAACACGTTTTAAACATTCGATTAGTGCATTAAATTTTCATCCCGAATAATAATGTTAAAGTTTTTTTTGTGAATTGTGAATCAAAATAAAATGGCTTCGAATTCGCATTACACTACAACTGAAGGTTGAATTTTATGAAATTCTACGCCGAACAAAAAACACCTAATAACGCAGTTTGCGAACAAGAAAATGCAGGAAACATTGCAAAATATATTAAAACTCGGTTCCGTTCAATGTCTCAGAACTATTCGTTAGAAATACAATTCTGGTGTATGACAATTTCTCAAATTTTTTATTAAATTGTCATAAAGACAATCCTGAGACAATCGCCTGGAGAAACTGTATCGTATATATTAACGAACGGGTGGAACAAAAGTCGTCCTAAGTATTACGAAAACCGTCAGAAATAAAACTAAAATTATCCGGAATAAAACAAAATTAAACAGATGAAAGCATTAAAAATTTACTCAATTTCATTCATCAAACTAAAAAAGTACGTATCATCTGATGAATATGATTTTCAACTGAAGTATGGTGTAAAACCTTTTTATGCACCACAGGTGCATACTATATTCGCTCTAGTTTTTTCTTTTTCTTCTGGTTCCGTCCACCTTTTGACAGAGTTTTTAACTAACTTTTAGTGGTCGGATTGGGCTGAAAATTTGGATCTATATGTTTCAGATGATTATCTATCTACTCGTAAAATTTTCAGAATTTCCGAAAATTTTTAAAGTTTCCAAAAAGTTTCAAATTTTCCGAAATTTCGAAAAAATTTCAAAATTTCGAAAAAAAATTCAAAATTTCGAAAAAATTTCAAAATTTTCAAAAAATTTCGAAATTCCCAGGAAAAATCGAAAAATTTCACATTTTTGGTAATTTTTTTAATTTTTCTTTCAATCGTTAGTACTTTAAATCCAATATGAGTTTGATACGACCTGTGGTGCTTCCCTATGAATTCGGTACGATCGAATTCTGTGTTTACTTGTTTTTTTTTCTATTTCATTTTCAGTTTGGGAAAGAACCATCACAACGTATAGTTGTTGCTTGGCTTGTGCAAAGAAAAAAAGGATAAGAAAATTAAGAGAAAAATTTAAAAAAACAGATTCCTTTCAAAGAGTGGTCCGAAGAGAGCTAGCAAAGATTTTATAAGGATGTGCTGCCTCTCTGTAAAGCACAAATACATATGTAGTGGAACACATTTCAACGGTAGTGAATCAAAAGCTTACATCTTTGTACTTTTAAGTGGAGACGGCATATGGCATATGCATTCTATACAGAGGGCAACACATATGTGTGGCTGAAAGCAAAAAGAGTATATCTTTTCTCACCTCCTGCTTCTACTTACGGATATTTCTGTAGGCGAGAGCAGGAGGTGAGAAAAGATATTTTTGGTCACAGCCCGACATATGCGAATGCTTTCACTCTGCTATAAGTGAGAATGGAACTTGTAAATTTGTTAGCTCCTTTTGGAGTGGTCCTTTTGTAGAGACTTTACTGTAGATTAAATATTAGACTTACTTGCATTATTAAAACCACTTTTTGATTAATTTCGGTGATTTTGATGCTATTCAAATCCACTGGTGACTGCTTTTTCTGTCTTAGTGTATTTGTTGATAAATCGTTTCGCATTTTTATTATCCATAAGGCAATCTGTGGAAATCAAAAAGATATATTTTCCAAGATAAGTACAATTTAAGGGTATTGATATTAACTTGAACAGTATATGATTGAGCATCTTTGGCTAAACGTTGGCACTTTGTTTGTAGCCAATTCTGTTGAATTTTTTGCATATTCATCGTTGACATTTTATCGACGGCACCACGAATTTTCAATAACAATGTTGAGCCGAATTTATTCAGAAATTGTGCCGGTGACCAAATCACATTTTCCACCAGAATAATGCACGGAATCTAAAATAAATATATTGTGTTTTCCTGTTACCTGTTTGTCATGCGAAGCAATCGAATAAGAACAAAATATACCCACTTTAGTATTATTTTCTATGACCGTTGTGAATAGTTTCTGATCTAAATTTCCAAAAAGATGATGATACAATATGCACATGGCATTCAATTTTAATATCACTTTTGATGGATCCAATACCAATTCATCGATGACATTTAATAAAATGTCATTAGATATCTCATCAGCTAATTGAGTTTGATTTAACGTTGATGTATTACCTAACGCTGTAAATGTGCTCAAAATTTGAGTATTTGAATTGCTTGTAATTGGATTGTTCACATATTTTTGCACTAAACTCAAACTATTCCGTAAATAAGAATGGAATTTGGTGCTAAATTGTGATAATGCGTTTGTTTGTGTTAGACCTTTGGTTTGAAATGTACTATCAATAAGATTCTGAAAGTTAAATGTTAACGGTTAGTCAACGGTGAATTATATTCGATTTGAATTTGAATGAATTATTACTACGGGCGTACCTGAAATAAGTTTCCGGATAATAAATATTCGATTTTGATGAAGATATTTTTCAATCCATCCATATTATCGGGCGTAAATTTAGATGTACGTTCATTAAATTTTGGGATGTTTTGTTCGGCCATCTGAATTGCGTTCATGTAATGTGGCCAAATCGATTGTAGTTGACTAGTTTGAAAAATGCCATCGAATTGGATTATGAGAATTGTTGCCTCTGCCAGATAATTAAAAACGGTCTGAGACCAAATTAAGCGGAAAATGTTCAATTTAAATAATAATAATAATAATAATAATTAAATGATTTTAAATGGAAAATTTACTTGAAAATGTAACGACGAATGATCAACATTAATGTAATTAATGCTCTCAACTGCAAACAAAGCAGCAAATTGTTTGATTATTTCCGAAATCACAACAAAACAGCGTTCGATAAATTGTTGAGCTTGAAATAGAATTTCAAGTAGTTGACTCATTTTTTCAATAATCGGAACTGATAAAGATAATCCATGTACTTGTGTACCAGTGTTTGGAACTTTATTTTCGATTTCACCATCATCTCGATTGAGCAGTTCGCATAATTCTTCATCAGCAAATAAACATTTCACCAAAATAGAATTTCCTTCTTTGGACAAATGTCGAACTTCCATGCAGAGCTGAACAAACACAGCTATCGTTTTATTCAAACATTCGTTATTCGAATTCACCAATTCAACAGTTGAAATCGATTCAATGTCAAATGAATAATCAATTCCAATCGATGAACTTTGCTTCAATCGTGAAATTTGTTTCGCTTTATTCGCCAAAAATGGAAATGATATCGTATCGTTGGATTTTTTTGGCGGCCTTTGTTTTTCATCGTCATTTTTATTTAAATTTTGAGCGAGAATACTTTTGCCAAGAACATCATTTAATGTCGTCGAATGGCTTTGAAGAAATCTTGAGAAGTCCTTCAACTGCCTCTCACCCGAAACAACTGGAATGATATTCAGTTAGGAAAAGATATCAAATAATCAAATCAACAGTGGTTGAAATTGACGAATTTTGTTCATACTTTGTTCGCTCGGTAACATTTTTATAATTGAAAATTTTTAAATCGAATTTCTAATTGATTTTGGATACTTTATTCATTTGTTAAACATATCGTTTATTATAACTTTGAATCAAAAAATTATACCAAAAAATTTTGCATTTTTTCGTCAACTTAGTGATCACTGTGATAGCAAAATTTGACGTAAATAAACATTTGAAACAAATAAATGACATTTATCAATATTGTTTCGGAATTATATTTTAATTCGAAATATACATCATAGAGGGCGAGCACATGCTAATACACACACACACACACACTCAATTCAATTGATAAATTTAAATTTAACTTTAATTCCATACAGAAAAAAAAGGCTGTTCATAAAATCAGTAATAGATTAATTTGAGAATTTTTGCAATATTCGTTCCTGAACGATTGCCATTAATTCGATGATTGTTGATAAATTGCTGTTGATCGGCCATCATAAGTAGATATAATCTATTGTTTAGAGCTAATGGTATTAGAGCTCTACCATTTGTCCAATGAGCGGACAGTTTTGAATGCCAGGCATCTGTGTTGAAACTAACCCATGGATGTTTCGATGAACCTGGCAAATGTTGATAAACATAGAAACGTCCCGAGCTTGATATAGCTGCTATATAATAGATCGCTTTTTAAAATTAAAGAAAAATGAGAAAATATTGAATTCAAAAAATATGTGCCACACACAAAAAACTAATAATAATAATTCAAAATAACTGAAACGGTCATTTTAAACTCACAGTATTCATAGAAAACGGTCATCGATTCAATACCCTCATCCAATTGAATTCCTTGCGTCTGAATAAATTCTATGTTATCCTCCTTATCAACTGCTTTGTAAATGTTGATATAAGATTTTCCCTGCATGCTCATAATTAAATATAAATCATATGCTTTTGAAGTGGTTGTATTGGCTAAGTCATCAATCTTTGGTATTTTGATAGCTCCAATAATATTGAATTCACCTAAAATCGAACTACTTCGTACAAAATGTTGTTGCTCTTCGTTAAAAATGTAAATTTCCGTTGACGAAGTATCGATTGAAACCGTAGAGTTTCGGCTTGTATTAGCTACGACGAGAATATTCCATCTTTTCCAGTTCAGCATTTTAACATTATGCCATTGTGAAGAAACTTTCGACCATTTTATTTCATTAACTATTGACCACATATTTTTGGCATTTTGTGTATAAATGAATAAACCCTTTTCAAATATATTTAAAAGGAAATATAATTTCCCGTTGGCACTGAATACATGCAAACTTTCTACAATCGAATCGGGCAATGTGAATATTTTTTGATGATTCACATAAATTGTACTGTTAAAATCCTTGTTCGATAAATGTGAAAAATCACAGTGATGATAGTTATTTGGTTCCGGTGGGAAAATAGTTCGAACCTGAATAATGTTCGACAAGAACGGTACAGTTAAAATCCGTTGATTTATTTTCGTTCTTTGCATTGATAACACTTTTGTAGTTTCCTGTGGTGGATGAATGTGATATTGAACGGGACAAAGCGAAATTTCGCTCCCATTAATCATATTTGAATAAAATGAATCGACTGACAATGGAACATTTTTCAGTGAAAAAATATCAATTTGAATCGATGGATCGTATTCTATGAAATAATCGCTGGTTGTGTCTATATAATTCAATTTGTAGAATTTTCCATTTTCATTTTGATTCATTCCTACTTTATATTGATTTTCTTCATCGCCAACATTCGGAATGACGATGCCGTTGAATATATTTTCAACTAAAATTCCACCGGGCGCATCCAATTGATTGGGATTTTTAATAAAAAGTTCATCTAGATTTTGTTTTTGATTTAAAAATATTGATTGTGAATATGCGCTTACGAAATCAACACCATTCATTTTCCATGTGTGACAGGGACGATTGATACGAAAACTTGGGCCACTTATTATTTTGTGTCCATCGATTTCTTGATTATTTTCCGATTTCGTTAGAATAATATCATCGCATATAACATCATTAATTCGCTCAACTCTTGTTCCATCGCCCAACAAAATCAAATTTTCAAATGTTATAAAACCGTCTATCATTTGTGGCTTATTCATATTTGCTGAGCCGGAAATATCATACAATTTTACGCGATTTTCCAAAAAATATTTCAATGAAATCTCATTTAGAATATTCAATTCAACGTTTTCGTTGGAATGGATTTGATATGGTGCCGATAATTGGTCGGCTCTTACAAACGCCATCGGAGGACTTGATCGATTTGAACGGGAAGTGTACATAAAAAACAAATCATCTATGTGGATATCATTAATGGTTTCATCTCTGCTAATTCGTAATGTATCGATGTTCGGCGATTGTATAAATAGTAATTTTTGACCAGGAACTATTGTGAGCTCATCAGTATTTCGATAAATCATTGTTTGATTCAATGCAAGAATATTCACTTCATTTATCATTTTTACATCCATTTTTCCGGTTACAATAGTTTCATCTCCATCACAAGTCGTATTAACAAACTGTTTCAAACCTCGAATAACTGTTGTTTGAGTTTGACCATTCAAAGAGATAATATTTTTGGTAGCAGCATCTTTGAATATTGATACTAGATTAACACCATTTATCAGGGTGAGAGGCTCATCCGAATTGTCATTTAATGCAGTAGTGATTCGATTGAAATTGAATTCAGCAGCCGGATGACATTTGAATTGGACGTTTCCGTTTATTAACATCGTTTGATCGGTATCGTACAGAACTGCATTTTCGAAATAGTCTGTCAATGAACCGCGTGATGATGGTGAACTGCTATCAATTGAAAGGATTTTAACATTTCCAAAAATTTTCATTTCGCGCCAATCGCTCTGCGTTAAACTTATTGTATCGGCAAAAAGTTTATGCACATTGCACGGTCTCATTTGTGCTGTATTCAGTTGAGAATTTGAACCGATTTTCATAGATCCACTAAATGATATATCTGACTGAATAGTGATGAGATTTTTCGGATTGTTATCAACGACAATTATATGACTTTTTTCATTTTCGGTGGATGTAATACGAATATCGTTTACTCTTTGGGCTTTAATATTATCCGCTGACAACATATGAAAGTGCCAATTTGAGCCAGTTATCACTTGTTGCTTTGAATTTACCGAAGATTGTTTGCTGAATGCATTTCGAATCCAATCATCCAGTTCAATGTTTTTATTGAAGATTTTCACCGTTGAAAAACTGGTGGAAAGATCAGACAAAAATGTTACATTTCCACCAATTTGAATTTGTTTGCCATTTAAAATATCCGATCTAGAAACGACGTTATTCAAATAATTCTTCAATTCTAAATCGTTCAAAAAATCTATATTCACTCCTTTGAAGCGTGTGTCACCAATAACAGTTAAAGAGCGAATACGATTTTCTCGAAATTTGTGAATATCCGCCAAAATAGCGTTGATATCATAAGCAACTCGATTTCCACTCGAATAATCGATAATATTTTCAATAAATAGTTCAGTGGCCGAGAAATTTCCATCAAAGTTTAATACACCAACAATAGCTTCATCATCAAATAGAACCATAGATTTTAATAGATGCGTGAGATTTAAATTGTTGAGATTTCGTATTTTCATATGTGCTTCATTTAAACTGAGGAATTTCACATCTTTTTCAATTGATAATTTTTTTGTAAATTGTTTTTGGACGCCGCTGTTGAAAATGTTCATGGCTTCTTCGTTGTCTGAATTAACGAATTGATCAGAGGATTTTCGTACCAAATTATCAGTGTTGAAATTTGTTGCGACATGGTGAACAACCAATCGATCGCGAAATGTTATTGGTGAAGTAAATTTGATACGCTCACCTCCCAATCTAGGAATGGATTCGGTATTTAATATACTTAGGACCGACGGTGAATTTTGGCTTATTTTTAAATTGCCAAAAACTTCAACTTCATTGACAAATTCAACCGACAAATGTGAACTATTTCTATTGAAAGCTTCAAAACGATCATCCAATATAAAATGATCATTTGTCGGATGCGAATTTAGGAAGTTCGTTGTAATCTGAGGTATGCTAATCGATTGATGGAAATCGACATCACCAACATTCTAAATTCAAATGAAAACAATAGATAAAAAAAATTATATTTTACAATAAGAAATATTTCCGTGAATGATAAAAATCACTAACCTGATCGACACTTTTCATCCAATAGTCTTGCGAAATATTTGCTAATTGAAACGGTACACCGGCGATAATAATGACGGCCTCATCTTTTGCTGGTATTCTATTAGTATCCTCTTTAACATTATAATCAAGTGGCGGTGAGAAGAAATTATCATGAATACTGGACACAGACACATTAATCAAAGTTAATGACCCTTTAATCGTAACATGTTGGTTGTAAATTTGGGTCAGATCTTTCAAATGGGTCCCAATTATATGCTCAGTCATTTCTCCATCTTCGCGATCTGCCAGTTGCAAACGGTTACGAACATTTAGTACTCCTATTTTAATTCGACCTGGAAATGTAAAATGAAATAAAATAAATTGATCACCAAATTACCGATAATAGTAGGATTAGTTAATTTTTGTTTAACTTTACCATCGATGACGTTATCAGAGCCAAGTAAAGCGACATTTCCAGGAATGTCCTTATTATTATTGAAAATTTTTGCATTGACGCCTCCTGGTGCCAATATTTCCTTGACAAAAAGGTTCGTGTCAATTACTTGATCCGTACCAAGGGTCATCAGATTAGCGATGGGAACACCATTAATTTGATTTGTTAGAATTGATTGGGTGGATGTTGGAGACGAGATAATCAAGTTGCCATTAATAGCTGTGTTCACACCTTTTCTATATAGCGTTTTTACATATGGATCCCAATCGATTCCATTTATCGATTTGACTTTGATTTTTGGATGTTGAAAAGATGTAAATTCTGAACGTTTTTTACGTGTACCATTTAATTTCAGTTTTAAAAAACAGCCAACAATTAATTTTTTTGTTCGAATCTTTCCATTTAAGCGGAATCGATTGAATCCTTTGCTTCGTTTCACCAAATCTTAAAAAGACAAAAAAATTTTCAAGACACAAACCAGCGATAAAGTCTAATAAAATATAATATGTACCTTTAAATGGATGATTATCCTTGTTCAAATAGAGTCTTTTAACATGTAACGTTTGACCAGACCAATGATCTGAATCACTCAGGGATCTCTTGTTAACATAATGTTTTTGTGCCAATTGATTCATGATATTTTCGTTAACCATTTTTAATTGATGAAACAGTGTGGTAAGATTTCGATTATCATGCGCTTCGATTGGTTTCAAAACAACAGTGGCAACAGTGTTTTTTGAATCGGCTACTAATTTAACTTTTTTTGCCGCAATCTCACCATTAATTGGTGATCCATTCCGTACTATGTCAATAATATTCATAATTCTGTTCAAATTATCCTCTTTAATATGCATAACCTGCAAATATTCCTCTTGTTCGCTAATCAAATGATCCCTTAAGCTAGTTAAAATATCACGAATGCGATGTAATTTCATCAAAACTTTTTCTTTAGTATCAAATAGGTCCCGCATTGGACGAATACGGGACTGAGCCAACTTATCCAGCAATGTTTTTTCAAATATGAAATGACTTCTCAAGGTGATTGTGATCCCTTTGCATTCTTTTGAATCCAAACATACGTGCAAGCAAACTAATTTTAAATTAAATTTATCTTTTGCTCCAATGGCTTTGGTTTTTAGAATGAATACATCAAGTAAGTTTTTAAGACTACAGGACATGATAAAACTAGGTTGCACCGATCCAATGTCGCTTGAGTTTGTTTTGTCATCAACCACTAAAATTTCTCTCTAAAATTCATTTCAATTAATTGCAATTCAATTTCGATTATTATCTTATTACATAACTTACATTCATTTGAAATGCCAAAATATCATCAGTTGCCAGAATACGTTGCTGATCTGCAAAAGGTGGTGAAATATTTTTCAATGGTAAACCTTCAAGAAGTCGTAAATGATTGAGCTTCTGGAAAATTGATGTCTCTTCAACTGTATCGTTCCTCCAAGCATAATATTCACATTCATTCATTGTGACCGACTGTGGTATATTCGTTGCGCATAAAATTAAATACAAAATGGAACTTAAGCCGCCATCATATGTAAATGAATTGCCAGCAAGCAAATCAATTGATGTTGAAATCATTTGAATTCTTTTGACCTCTAACTGATAAATATTGTCAGCATTTTTTGTGTGGCCATATTGATAAACATGTATGATTGTATCATGGCTTTCAGCATTTTTATTATCGATGAAAATGATGACATTTTTTGATTGTTGAACGAGCATTCGATCAATTTTATGATTTTTATTGCTCATTGTGACAACAGTTTGAAAAAATGAATGTTTCCATTGAAGCATTCGCAATTCCGATTTTTGTTCGGTCAAATATGTGATGGCCAATAGACAATAAATATGACCGTCCAAATTGAAAAACATTGTTATTTGAGAATCACCAGGCTTTTTGATTTTCTGAATTGGGCTTAGAATGGTTAGTTGACCGCTTTTGTTAGGTGCCGGCACCTTCAATAGATACACATTGTAGACCTCTTCAATGTTCACAATGAATATCAATTTGTCATCCCAATGGCAAGCCTAAAATTAATTTTTAATTGGTAATAATTGATTAACAAAACGGTTTATTGCAAGAAGATGATACCTGAATATCGTTAATATTGAAATATATTTGTTCACTTTTCGGTTGATCGTTGGTATCTGTAAAAACAGCTATTGCATCGAGTGATTTTTCGGTTAATCGATACAATTCATTGCCAATCAATATGAATGTGACCGGATTGACAGCAAAATCATCAGTAGATATTTTCAAAAATCGAATTTGACTCAATTGTACATCAAATGATGGAAAAAGCGATGGCATTTCTACCGTTGTACTATCCACATTTAAAATACGTTTATACTCATAGCTTTCTGCAAACACCCGATCACAACAAATTATTATCAATTTTAAACTTAAACACAAATTAAAAATATGAAACATTTTTCAAATTAATTGCACGATTATTCATAGGAGCAAGACCAATTTGGTAAAATTAAAATTAAAAAAATTGAAAACCACACCAACACGATGTAGACTGACAAAGAAAGTGATTTTCGACAAAGGATGATCCCGTTATTTTTTGAATTGCGGTGTTCGATGTCGGCGACACCAAGCTAAACTGATGAAGCATCGAACGATGAAAGAGAGAACTAGAGTGATGGATGAGCGAAATACAAAATCCGTTGGATTCGTTTATTATTTATTACAAATGCCATTACGATTAAAATGAGATTTGACACACTGATCATTATGTCAAACTTTTAACTTCTACACCACTTCTTATGCATATTATTTGCATCACACTATCAATTATCTTAATATATTATCAAATCTTTTTTTTCTTTCTTCTTCTTCTTTTTTTTTTTGTTATTTTGATAGGAAAACTTATTGTTATTCAAAGTTTATATCGTATAATACAAAAACATTGATGCGGAACATGAAGAAATTCATGTTCATTAAATTACTGATGGAACGTTTGGTTCTCAAACCAATCCGATAGTATGGTGAACATTTCGCAATATATAATAATAAATTACAGGTGGTCATATTTATTATTTAATGATAATAATTAAAAAAATATTGTATATCACAGAATGTTTTCCATAGCAAAATTTTATTCCTCGTGTATTTTTCTTCTTTTGTTTCTTTTCGTATTTATCTGTTCATCTATCGCCGAAAGTTGAGATATCATTCGACAGTTTTTACACTTTTGTTATGATACAATTCGGATATAAATAGCTGATTAACTTATTTGAGATGAGATGGTTTTTGATTTATTCGAAATAAAAAATCAATGAATTCTACCGGAAAGCAAACGAAGCATTCGAGGTCTGTGTGAAAATCTCATATCTCATTTCATAAATTTTAAATAATTTTCAATTTGGAATTTTTATGTTACCATCTGAAATTACGAATCGATTGTTTGTCCCGTGCTTCCAATCCAATTTCATACAGCAACTTGCTCTTAATTTGCAAAAACTTAAACTATTTGCAGAAGTCGAAACTTCAATGGATTTGTTTTTGTTTTAAACTAAACAGTCGGATCTTCTCTTTATTAATAAAATGGGTTTATTTCATACATAAAAATCGTTTGATTGCAGGTTTAAACCATTTTGTTCTCACTGCTTTATTATGTAACTAATATCCATAAACGCTATTTAATTGGAATGAAAAGTTGTGATTTTTTTCCATAATACATATTGAAACCCGAAATTCTTTATCTTTTCCTTTCATTTTTGCTTATTATTTTTGTGCTTTTTTTCTTTGATTCTTGGTAAATAAGTTCAAAATTTTGGTTCATATTAACTTTTGGTGATCGTTGGTGGTTGGTTGTCGGTTAAATCTCGATTTATTCGGCCTGTTAATGTGAATTGATTGTGCAAAACCGAAAACCATTGGATCCAAATAGATTAGGTGGCCAGTTGTTCAGTGTCATCAACATAATAAACATTTGGCGCTGCTCTCTGTGAATTTTCTTCTGTAAGATGAATGCAAAGCACCATCGACAATTAATTCGTTTCTGAAAATGGGTTGAATGATGATTCATTTCCTGTTACTAATGATTATCCTGATTAAATTTTTTACTCAGAGTGACCATCAAGGAAACATTCAACATCTTATCATTTTTCCCCCTTTGAATTGAAATGAATACTAAATGATTAACTCATAAATTATAGCACTAACAAAATACATGTAACAGAAAACATTTAGTACGCTATCGACACATCTATATCATTGAAACATATCATTTGAATTATTTGCTTTGGTTCTATACTTCCTATGACTAGATGATACATAAACTGTTCACATTTAAACTCTTTGGCTGTTTGTGCTAAACGATCGATTTATCCATTCATATACATAAGTGAAAATGCGCATAATTCATGATCACACTTTTATATGTCACATTTGCCATTTGTCATTAGTTGTTCGCTGTTTGTCGTAAGCGTTTGGAATAACTACGTTCCTACGTTAATGGCTTGGCATTTGTTTGTTATTTCTGATTTCTAGCTATTCTTTTCTTTTCTTTATTTCCCTTTGTTTTTTTTTTTTTTTTCGTAGCAGCAAAAATTTAATAAATAAATATAATAATTTTGTAATGCTCGCAAATGGAAAAAAAAAGATTAAATAAAAAGCAAATGAAAATTATCTAAATCAATGGTGGATCATCATTATCATTCATACCTAGTGACACATCCCCGTAAAATGGGCGACTCCGACGATTTCTACGAAAATTCCGAATATGCTGTGTGATATGTAATTTTTTGTATGCAAAAATACCGCCAATCAAAATGATAACACTTATTATTGGAAAAAATATTCCGGCGGCTACATGCTTTGCACCTGGAAGGGGACTTATTTGTTGTTTATTATCATCATTTGTTATAATATGATCATTTTTATTATTCTCATTGTCATACTTTTTACTATCACTATTTGAACTACGGTCATTTGGTTCAATATCCGAATTTGAATTTGAGTTTGAATTTGTATTACTGTTACTGTTACCACTATTGGTCAATTGAAGCGTACAATAATCGCTATCATTTTTGTAGTTTGGATTAAATGTTAAACTTTCATTTGTACAATTGCACACACCAACGCTGGAGTTAATTTGAATTTCCACACACTTTGATGATGCCGGACAACCATTGCCTGAAAATACCTTCGCTGTATTGCATTTACGAACTGTTGAATTATAACGAAATGGAAAATTATTTATTATTATCCTATTTGAATTCAAAACATACGCAACATTGTACGCATTATGCATCATTTCTTTAATTACATTTACTCAATAGAAATTGTTATTATAAGGATCAAATCGTGAACAAAGTACTTTTTAAAAATATAATGTTACATTTTAAAAATATCGATAAGATAATGATAGAAAATAAAGTAAATAAGAAAACAACAAAAACAAAACGTTTATTTACTTCAAAGAAGCATTTCAATAATAAGATAAAATAGCTCGATAATAATGAAATGAATAGTGAATTCGTCAACGGATTCAATTCAATGAAAAAGACCTTTTTCGAATCCATCGATGGTTTCAATTTTTATACTTACTATCTTTGGAGCCATAAACAATTACTGCATCCAACAGAAGCCACAAAACCAAAAAAGTTCCATTCATATTTGATTTTATCGCTGAATATTGATTCAAATGTTAGACAATTAAATTCGTTTTCGATACGAAAACAATTTCCCTTTAATTTGACTTCTTAAAAATGTGTTTTTATTTTATTTAATCTGATGATACGTTGTTTTGTTCCATGTATAAAGTTGATTCAATTTGTTTCTTCTTCACTTGTTTTTATTCTGTTCTTCTTAGATGTGTATGTCGAATACTCTCAGTGCATCAGCCGACACTAAACACTAGAGACGATTGCTCACCGGATTTTGACATTTAAGGTCAACTTTGGCGCTGCAACGTAATGGTGTAGGAAATATCAAACTACGAGTTCAGTGGATTCTCTGTACAATTTAATGTTCTTCATTCAGTATTCATTTATTGTATGTTTTTTTTTTCAGTTTGTCGATTGAAAATACATATTTCCTCAATCAATTCTAAAACATCAAAAATTGATGGTAGAATATTGAATTGTTTTTTTTTTTATCGTAGTTTGAAATTTAAACGTTTTTTTATACAAATCAAGTTAAAATGTCAAATTCGAGTTCAGTGGTTAGTCTTGCAGGTAACAACTAACAACACAAAAAATGTTACCAACAAATTGCATTTGAACAGTAGTTGGTTGTTTTATTTGGTTCTTTTGGCATAAATTCGTTTTTCAATCGCATGTGCGATTTCATTTTGAAATAATTAAAACAATAGATGATTGCCGGTTAATTTTGAATTTGTTATCTATTTTGCCATTTTTCGTTAGTAAATTTTAATTATAATTGGTGGATTGGTCAAAAAGCCGCCGCCCAATTGTATATTGCTTTCATAATAACCTATTGTTTGTGTGACTCATGATTTAGTTATCACGATCGATGTAATTTTTCATTTAAAAACGTACATAATTGAAATGAAGTCATTAATGATTTATCGAAATTGTGATTTAAGCGACATTTTCAAAATAATTGTTATTGTTCGAATCGGCTTTTGCTTGATCAATGATGTGAACGGTGAGCGTGGAACGTTTATTGGATGCTATCGACAAAATATCTATTTGCGTCGTTTGGAAATGTTTTCGGGTTCGGTGGATGCCTGTTTAGAGGGTTGTGAGCATTTGTTTTTCAGGTAAAATTTTTTTACAATTGCACTCGCCAAAAATTCAAAAATGTAATTATTAAGCAAATAATTTAAAATATTTATAGATATGCAGTTGCTGATGGACATTCTTGTTTGTGTACAAACACCATCGCAGAAACTTCAATAGACCAAGATGAATGCGACAAACCATGTGCAGAAAATCCCGAACAATTTTGCGGTGGAAACTATGCACAAAGCTACTACGATACTGATGTACATGTTGCGGGCCCGCCACGAAATCTCACTATTTTGAGTCATACCAATACATCTATATTGTTACGATGGCTTGAACCGGAACAACAGCAGCCTGAATCACTCAGTAGATACAAAATACAGGCCAATATAATCAAGACATATGGATCGAATTCCGTCTCGCAACTCCCTCAATGGATGGTTGAAAAATCCGCAGCAACTGCGCAAATGGAATTGGTCAATTTAAAACCAGGAACAACGTACAATTTGTCTGTGATCTCATATTCGGAAGTTTTTAAGAATGGAGGCTTGGCCTCAATTGTTGCTGAAACTGATATTGGAATTCCAGATCCGGAACCACCAGAGCCAAAAACGATCAAACGCATTGGAAAAACATTGACAATTGAAATTCCGCCATTAATGAATAATAATGGTCCTATAAGTGCTATACATGTTGTCGTTATTTTCGTAGATTCAGAATTATCGCAGCAATTCGATGAAAATTTGTTAAAAGATTTCAAGTCATCAGTTGAAGATGGAACCAATTATTATATTGCAGCCGAATTAGGAAATGAGGTAAATTGTGTTATTGTTTTGAGCTTTGTTATTCAGTGCATAAATTAAAAATAGTTGAACATTTTATTTTATTTTTTCAGAAATCAGCTCGAAAGTTTGTGATTGGTAATGGTTTAAATTATGGTGGATTTGATAATGTGGCTCTTCCAGCAGATCGACATGTACATGCTTCTCTGGGAATTATAAGTAGAGTTGGAAATGTTATAATGAAACGATATGCATTAGCAACATCACATGAACAGCATGGTGACCATGCTGTACCTCTCATCATTGCCAATCAATCAAATTCAAATGGTGAAAACCGAAAACTCTTTGAAATGTTTTTTCTAAAAAAGAAAAAAAACTCACTCAAAAATTTCCTTTAACAGACGAAGATGATGCTTTGACCGTGGTGCTTATAGTTGCATGTATATTTTTTGGTATTTTATTGATGATTAGTATTGTTGGATATGTATATCTTCGTTTTCGAGTTGGACCACGTTTGCAACGACTACCATCCGATCATCATGAACTTACGCTGCAAGGGCCGATCATCGAAGTGGTAAAAAATAAATTCAATGTTACTAAAATACTATGAAAGTGGATCGTCCTTTTTCGTTTGATTACTACGATTACACATGGTTTAATTTACAATTCTTCTCCTACTTTTTGATGCCGACCACAATACCATTTTGGATTCGAACTGTGCGTTGTTCATAGTTAAAACTAACTAAATAGAACAATATTTTCTCTTTTGATTTGATTTAAAATTTTGAAGTTGATTGAAATTGAATGAAGCTTTAAATCTATCGGCGTTTTTGTGGAAATCGTCGTCGTTGTATCACTCTGTGTGTTGTTTTTAAATAGATCCGTGGCAATGGATGGCTGGCAACCAAATCCAATACTTTTGACAATATAATATAATAATAATGATGCCATATGAAAGATGATGTGTTAGCATAGGTGGTCACTCATGGACCTGAACTCTCCCTTCACCAATTTAACCCCTTTAATGATGATTCAAATTTTAACCCTCATGGCTGGGAAATTCGGCTCTGAAGCGTAAACGAGTCAAGGGGAAGTGTTTATTCGAGCCAATCTGTCAATACCGGGAAATTTTCAATCAATACCATTGAACAGAATAAATGTCAACTTACTGTATGATACTGCATTGTGTAATTAATGAAAATTTTGATTTTTTCAATGGGGACTCGTCCTGTCGTTTTGACTGTTCAAATTTCTTTTACGGGAATTAGAGAGTGAGCCATCACTCACCTTTCATTTACACTTTCAATCATCAATGTCGATTCGAAATAAAAAGGACTTGTTGCAGCTTATCCCTATTGCATATGTGCTAATTTGGTTTATGTCTCAACTAAAGTTCACTTATATCTATGAAGGTTAACATATATCTGTAAAAGTTTCTTGACTAACATTGGTGTGCATGAATAATGAATAGGGATCGATTTTGACATATTTGAAACAACTTCTTTTAAAGGAATTTTACCCACACGACTCCCTCTATCTTGTTTTTTTTTTCGAATATCCTACGATGTGCAATATTTAATTTTTGAGTTTTTCATTATTATTAAGGAAAACAATGGTGGCTATCAGCCTGATGGAATTACTCGGAAAAATTTCGAACAAAAATTGAATGAAATTTTGAATCAAATCGAGTTAGATAAAAGGCATGCACGGAACTCCCTATCGCTCGATGTAAATAATGTCATTGCAAATGGCCAGTTTGGAGACGTTATCACTGGCAAATTGGAGAACAAATCAGCTCAAGTTCATGTTGTATCCGGTGAGTGCGATAACAAAGAATTTTCGAAAAAAAAAAAGGAAAGCAATAAGTTTTTCTATATAATTCTCCTGTTTAGATGATATGGAACCACTGGATCAAAGTCAGTTCTTGCGAGACCTATCAGTCATCCGACAATTCATACATCATAAAAATATCATCGAATTCTATGGTATATGTCAAACATCTAATTGGCTCTACCTATTATTCGAGGATACTCCAACAACATTAAAAGCAATGCTAATCGAATCAAGAACACTGCCAACATCAAATCCATATAGTTTTTCGTTATTATCCGAATCATTTATCCTACAAACACTCTATGAACTTTCGACCGGCATGGAGTTCTTAAGCACTTATCGGGTAAGTAAATGAATAATATGTGATATCGTTATAATTAATGCAATATTTTTCGAAACAGTTTGTTCACAGAAAACTATGTGCTTATAACGTGCGTATAACCAGCGATAAAACAGCAAAAATTTCATGCAGTGGTGCAACACCATTTGACAGTCATGGCAAGCAAATTGATCTAAGACGATGGATGGCTCCGGAAGTTTTACGTTTTCAACACTATTCCGAACGCAGTGATGTCTGGTCATTTGGTTGTCTTATTTGGGAATGCTGTTCACTTGGTGGAACATTGTATCCAAGTACGAGTTCAAATGATTTGTGTGCATATATTAAGAGTGGCGCAAGACCTGATCGAATACCATTTGTTTTTGATGACATTACCCAATTGATTGCAAATTGTTTGCAACTTGAGCCGAGTGAACGTCCAACGATTTCTGACATTTCGTCAACACTGGGTCCGCTTCTTGCTTCGCCACAACATACATTGACATTCAAACGACAAGAAGGGCATCTATTGCCATATTACTTACCGTTATTAGAGGTACAAAACTAATGACCATCAAACTCATTCGTTTACAACGATTTCGATATAAATTCAAACATCAAATGCATTTCAATGTTGTTCAAAAACATTCAACATTTCCATAACTTTAAGACATAGTCTGTATTTTGTATTTCATTCGAGTTAACGTTTTGTCTTTTAGTCAGATTTATGATCTTTTATTTGAACTGATCAATTTGATTGAATTGTGTAATTATTCCGTCCACAATTGAAGTTTGTTTTTTTCTTTCTTTTTTTTTTTTTTTTTCTAAAACGATATTCCAGAGATTATATTCTCAGCACGCCTTTCGAATTTGAATTATTATTAAATAAAGTTTTTTTTCAATAAAAGAAGTCATTTTATGCATCAATGGAATTTATTTACACAAATTTTTCACATTTCCCACTGAATAAAACTGCGTTCAGTGGAATCCTCAATTTTTGCTACATTCTACAGCTAATTTCGGTACATTCATCGGCACCGAATCAATGATTTAAAAAAATCATCGAAAAATCGAAATTGAGCTATGTATTTTTTGCAATATCGTGCATACATGAGGAAACTTTGAGGAAACTTTGTGAGAACTTTTTCTTAAAGAAAATATTAAATTAAATGAGATCATAGAAGGCGACTTTCTGAAAGTAGGATATGTGGAACAGAACATTACATTTTTAATATATTTGCTTATTTGAGAATAACGAATGTTGCAATTAAGAAAAACATTCGCATTTTAACATAATCATATTTATCATATCCATAAAACTTGGAAAATTTGCTTGCTGAATTGGTTGCATTACAGCATTGTGTTGCTAAGTCTATTACTTTTGGATAGTAATCATTCCAAAATTGTATTCCCTGATAATTCAATGACGTTGTATCGCTCATATTGAATGAACGATCAATAATGAGCACACCTGGATCAGCATCACTAAAATTTGTCCATCGAATGTAAACGCCAAATTCGGTTGGATTTGAAAATTTTGCAAAATTCGACCACATTGTCATTATAATATCTGATACACGTTTATCTTCGGCTGACCATTGTGTTTGATTGTCCAATGTTATCCAATATGGCATTCCCCACACAAAAATTTGATCAAAACGTTGCGGTACACCTGACCATGCTGGAAGCATATCAACAATTGCTTGGGTTTTTGGTTTTATATCGAAACGATAAACATACACTTCTGTTGATCGGCTAAGTGCTTTAGCTGTCGCAAATGCTGGTGCAATATAAGATCGTTCTGTTACAAAATCAATATATTTCTGTCTTAGCATTGATGGATTATTGGCTAATATCGAATATGATTTGTAAACAAAATCTAAAGCATCCAAAACTGGTTGACCATTGCTTATGCTGCTACTTCCATCACCACATTGGGTTTCATTATTTGCCTCTAATTGTGCAAGATCATTTAGAACAATGTCAGTGGTCAGCATACTGTACATATCCCTTGTAAGACCATCATCGAGAATTTCTCGCATTGACACATCGAGAACATCTTCCATATCGGTAAAACCAATCATAACGGGAACTTTTTGGAATAAATTCGATCGTTCCAATATATTTTTTGGATAATCTGGTATGAATGATGGCGTTGAATTACTCAATTGATTATCAATTACTGGTGTCCATTCTCTCCATGGTAGCTTATCCATTAATAAAGATGCATCAATCCGTCTTAAACAAGTCAACATAAGTGATGTTATTTTAAGGCAATCATATTGATCGGCCACTTGAGCTATAGCAGTTTTATATGTTCGAACATCACGAACATAATTCGAAGCCAATGATGTGCCCGACATTAAAATTAGTCTTTGAAATAAACCATCTGACCAATCACCCGATGTTAAATGTAATGTGGCTGAAATTGCACCAGATCCATGGCCCATCAAGGTAATCGCCTTTGGATTTCCATTGAACAATTTTATATTTTGATTTATCCAGACCAAAGCGGCCGATTGATCCATCAAACCAAAATTGCCTGGGGCCTCTCCATCCATGCTTGTAAAAAAGCCAAATATGCTGAGTCGATACGCAATCGTAACGACGATTACTTTTTGTTTGAATACTAATTGAAATGGATTCAATTCAGATGCATTACCACTAATAAAATCGCCCGAATGTAGCCACACGATTACAGCATATCCATCCTTTGGTGGCGGTTCTATAATGATATTGAGAATAAAAACAAAAATAAATTTCATTTCAACTTTCGCCGTATAAATTTTGAGTGAGATTTTAGACGTTTTTTTTGTTAATTGAAATTGTGAATCTATACGTTTCAGATGTTATTTTTCAACGTGGTGACGGAGTTATAAGAAGAAGAGCGAAAAATTTATCGAAAATGATAATGCCTCTCTGGTGCATAAAGAACGAATTCATTTTTTTTTTGTCTATGAATAAATATTAAAATCGA
Source organism: Mayetiola destructor (assembly GCA_000149185.1). Taxonomy (NCBI): domain Eukaryota; kingdom Metazoa; phylum Arthropoda; class Insecta; order Diptera; family Cecidomyiidae; genus Mayetiola; species Mayetiola destructor. The sequence goes on from GL501833.1 coordinate 172,791, forward strand.
TCGATCTCCCTTATCCTCTGAATATCATTACGTTTTGAAGTTGAATATCTATACAAATTTGCATATAACAGCATTTGGTGTCGTTGCTCGATAGAAACAGAGCCGAAAAAAATGACTAGTTACGGTTTAGTTTCCTTTTTTTTTTTTTATTTCCACTGAAATGACAGCCCGACATCGAAAGTCACTTATTTACTTCAAACAGAACATTTAAAAAAATGTTTGTTCATTCGAATTGAAACTCCAAAGCGAAATAAAGAAAGAAATCGAAATGAAACTTCAATCGCTTTCGTATCTGAAAATTTCCAGGTGAAAAAGCAACCGACAAATTCTTTGTTCTTGCAGTGGATATTTTTTGCCGTTTAAAAATAACAAAATCAGTTAGACACGCGAACTTGATTTCATATGATTTGTTGTTTTTTTTTTTTTTTTTCTTTCAACTAAATCGAATTTTTGTTACACTACCGTCGCAAAGTTTCCGGACACCTTCCAAAAACAACATTTGGTAATATTTTGTGAAATATCGAACGGATTCGATTTATAAATAAAAAGATTACTTAATTGCCGATCACTTGGTGTCAAGTAATCGAAATTTAGTTCACTGATTCATTTAAAATAGCCAAAAATGTGAATGAACATTTTGGAAAATCCGACACAGTTTTCGAACATTAATCGTTTCTAACTTTTGACTGACCAACTAGATCGCCCGCTCTTTTGGAAGATTTTCGTAAATTTTCCGACGGCAGTGTATATGTATACGTATACGTATCTTCGGTGCTCATTGATGAATTTTATGAGTCTCGAGTCCTGCTCCTGGTTTCCTGGGTAGAAAAATTCGATCAGAAAAAGAAGTAGACCTTTGTTAAACAATCCATTGCATTTCCTGGTATGCCAATTGTACACACGCACACATATTCGACGTTATAATCGAATTTGGGGTAAAGCCTCTAATGATTGACTGCATTTATGCCTGATGTTCGTTAGTATTCAATGAATTTGTGTATACTAGTATATATTATAGATATTTAAATTAATGATGGGTGTATTTACGATTCGATCCAAAGCGATTGTTTACATTTCGAACTTTGAACATCGATCAAAAATCGTATTGCATTCCATGGTTGCAAGATACAGAAAACACAGTTTGAATTCATCCCTTTATTGAAAATGAACTGACCGATACTGATCAATGGATTTGGACAGCATGACAAGGGATACAGAAGGAATTGAAGGGATTGCTTTTTATGAATATATCGAATGAATGAATGAAAAATATTCTCTTCAAGTTTTTTCTTTGCCTCCAGAATTCCAATGGCAAGGCAAATATTGCGTGACTTTGATTAATAATCAGCCAAGCATATCGTTCGGAGTATACACGAAGAGCAACGCATACCAGATTATTCATTGTTCATTATTATTATTGGGAATGTTGTATCAGAGCTAAGTTCACATCGTTTTGTTGTCAGCGTATCTGAACGAAACAAATTTACCAACATTTAGAAATTGTTTCATGTACATTTCATTCGTCCCACTACTAAAATACAATGTAACTAGTGGTGTACTATGGAAATATTCCCTTTTAGTCTGATTACTGCGATTAAATATGGTAGGTATACTTCACATTCTTTTCGTACTTTTTGACACAGTTCAAAATAACCTTTCGGACCCGAAATAATGCCAGATTTGGTACAGACTGTGCTTACCGTTTTAATGTATATGTGCCAACGTAAAGCATAGCTACATATTGAATGCAATCGCTGATACATAAAACGAAAATTCACCTCATTCGAATGTTCAATTTAATATTGCAAAAGTCACATACGTAAAACTGTGAGCTCAAGAAAATCAAGACAAATAATCGCTGAACGAAAGGTAAAACATAAATAAATCCATTGAATGTGGTATCCGATGATTCTTTTCCAATGGATCAGACTGAGTCTGTAACCTGATCGGATGTCTGTGTGGCTCGCTTTCGATTTCGACATAATTGCGAGGTCACCGTTTGAATCGATAGCCCTGCGATAACCCTGTAACATTAAACTTACATCGTAGTTTGGATTCAAAACTAAAAGTATAAACGTGGCGAAAACCAATTGAAATGGAATGAAAACTTCAAGATAAATCCGACTTTTTTAATGAATCTCAAATCATAATCTACCACCTCAGGCTGCAAACCAAATATATGTATAAATCTTAAATAAAACAATTTATAAATAATTCTGTTTCCTGACCACCTCGGATGACTGGCTGTGCTTTTTGTTTTCGAACCAAAAATTTGACACGCAAATGTAGGACGATTCATGAGACCGATAATATATTCAAAAACCGAAAGAGAAGAAGGGAGAGAGAGAGAAAAAAAAGAAAAAGAATGAATCAAATGAAAAACCATACGAAATAGCCATGCCAGGTCGCGTTAAGAATTGAATTGGAACATAACTTATGTTTTCCTTTCCGAATGGTGTGAAATGAAAAGCATAATAGGAAATAAAAACAACGAAAAATGAATAATATACAGAAGAAAGAAAAGGGAAAGAAAAATCATAAAACAAATCGAAACTAAAAAAGAAACTCTTATTTTGTGCATTTATCGCTGTGAATCTACCGTCTAATCTTATTTTTTTTTTGTCTAACTTGTTTAACGTCTCAAAGAGCTACGAAGCGGCCAATGAACACATTATACATACAATATAAAATTCGAAAGGAGAAGTAATTTTCTGCCGGTCACTGGGTCTGCATATAAATTTGACCTACTATTCGGAAAAATTTAAGCAGCCCTTTCAAAATTATGAGTCGTCATTATTTGTTATACTTTTATTTATGTTTTGTTCTTCTTCTTCTTCTTCTTCTTCTTTCTCTTTGAGTTTCCCAATCACTGAAATCAAAAGAAAAATGATTCAAGCGATATATTGCGATAATCATAATATCGTAGAATGATTTATTGTTGTTGGAACATTCTGAAATAACCACAAATTACTTTTGACTTTTCTAGACAGGAAATTGTCCCAAAGCAATAGAAATATTTATTATGGTAGCTTTTTTCATTCGGATTTATTAACATGCGATATGAATGGATACTCAATTTTAGAACTTATTTAGATTTTGGGTCAGATTGAAAGAAAATTTCGGAACATTTTAACGGGATGTCAAATCTTACTTACAACAAACACCTGCTACATCATTGCAAATGAGAATGATCTATGACTCATAAACGTTCACCAAACCATTGTTATACGAATCCTTCAAAAAAGCATATAGGACAAACCATGATGTTATAACGAATAAGGCCAAATATCAGACACTCGCTCCATTTCAATTTCTTATGAATTCCGAGTACAACGGTATCTCACAATGTGTCAATGTGTCTATCTATTTCATTTCGTTGACAAAATAACGATAGAATAATACAAAGATTTCACAAGGAATCCAGATGGTGCATCGGCTTATGAACAATCGAAACAAAATTGTATACCCGTAAACGAGCGATATAACACCATGAAACAAACACGAAGTTAAGAAAATAGTTGAAATATGAATATATACAATTCATTTATATTTTCAATGCATTTCTAGCGCGCCACGAATGAGTTGATATCAATAAAGTGCGTCGTCCTTTAAATGTAAATTGTTCCTATTATTTTCACATGAGCACTATGCTAATGCTATTCGTTGCATTGCTTTTTTGATTTCGATTTGATATCTCGTGAATGCTTCGAATATTGCAATATATGAAGGCAATTCAAATAAAATGTGACATCGCTTGCAAATAGCGCTCAAATTCAAGCTTCCAAAAAATAATTTAGTAGAGAATGGATTTGAATTTTCACAATCACAGTTCTACATTTCATAATTCTCTTCTCCTTTTAAAGTATAAAAATCAAACAGCTTTTTTAAATTCTAACATCAAATATAGTGATTGATATTAAACCATTTTACTGCATTATTTTTTAACATGAAGGTAGTGCGCGCGAACGAAATTGGCCTGAACTTTGCAAAAAAAGAAGATATGTTTAGCACATGAAAGTTGAATTTCGTACATATTTTGGTTTAATTGACCTCCAATTAACGTCCATTTTGAACAAATTTGAAAATTGATGCTCATTATATTTTATTTATGTTTGATGTTCGGTGCTCGGCACACGTTTGTTGCAAAAGCGAAAAATATCAAGTTTTCGCTTCAAAGAAACCTTTTTGACCGTTCTTCTTTTGCACCAATAGACCGAACTAATGTTCATGGAAGGATCGCATATTCACTCGATATGATAATAACTAGAGATCATGTCAAAAATCACAATTGCACCTGTTTTGACCTGGAAAAGTGCATTCAAACGGAACTATATACCATAAAACAAGCAAAACTTGAATTTGACGTTTATATTTCAATAAATTTATGAACAAAAAGCTTAGAGCTATAACATTTTGAAATACAAATCCCAAAAGTTTAAAGGTTGAATCGCTAAGAATGAACATGGGACTTCATATTTCCGTTTCAATGACCGTCTTTCAAAAAAAAAAAAAAAAAAACCTCAGCATAAACGTCCTTAAAAATATCTGAGCAATCTGAGCGGCCATCGAAATTTTTTCCATGTAAATACAGTAGTGTTCAAAAGTTTTCGGACACTAAGAAAAACGCAAATTTTTTGGGAGTATTTCTTTAGTTTTCGAATAAATTCGAATTAATCAATTTCCATTTATGTCATGAAGTCAAAAGTCAGTTAAATCACTGATTTTTTATCATGAAAAATGTCGATGGAATTTTTTGAAAATTTGACCCATTTTTGACATTTTGTGGGTTGTTCGGAACTTTCGACTGACAACACTTATCCGATAACAGATTCAACGGAAGGAAAGAGGATTCCAATAGCCGTATTTTGACCATCAAAAAAGTTCATAGACATTGTCTATTAGACAATAAAGCGAATCGAATACAAAGCTTGCGTTACGTTATTTAAATATGTCTCACATGATGAAAGAAATCCAAACATCAGGCGCACATAATCGTAAGCGAAACGTTCGATAAATTGTCCATAAAAATCGCCTTCTGAACAAAATTTCATGAGATATGGCAACCAAATTTATTTTCATATAGATCGTTCATCAAAATTATTGTAGTATATTTACATGAAAAAAATATCAATTGACGCGTAGATTGCCCAGATATTTTTGAGGACGTTTATGCTGACGTTTTTTATATGGGACTTCATATTTCCATTTCAATAATCGTCTTTCAGCATAAAAATGTCAGCATAAACGTCCACCAAAATATCTGAGCACTATGAGCGTCTATCGATATTTTTT
>GL501833.1:187366-205287 GCA_000149185.1 Mayetiola destructor
ATGATCGTCGTGTTGTCTTTGGATCATTTAGCAGGTAATGTCTGAGGAAAATTTGGCCTGGGTTGAAGGAAATTCACCATTTATAAAATAAAATGTTATTTCACACATAGCGACTTTTCCTCAAACATTAACTACTCAACGGTAAATTTATATTCATACTGTATTTTCTTTTCAAATAATAATAACTAGCCAGTAGACACTACAAGCAAATCGTCAACTGAAATTAAAAACTGACATATTTGATAACTTGGATGTACTTAATGCGCATAAGCCACCAGATGTAAGAGAAAATTGAATTTTTTCTTGTCTCTTTTTCGAGTGAATGATTCGAATGGTTTTGTTTCACCGAAATGCAAATCATTAACGGATTTGGATGTTCATTATGATCAACAACAATGATTCAATTCACACTGAACATAATCGAACCCAATCAATAAATTATCGTTGTTCGATTCATAAACAGTGATTTCATTTCATACGTAAAAGAAATTAAGCCGATTCATATACACTTTTTCTCTTGTTTTAAAGTTTTTACAAGACAAATGCAACATCTTGTCTAACGGAGTTGTTTAACTGGCTTCGAATAATCTTCAGGAAGTTCATATTTGCTATCTAGGTTATAGAGATGGCGCAATCAATCTTTCTATTTCGTTTCATAGATTTCAAATGTGTGTATTTTATTTGATATCACATTTACAACTGAAAACAAATGTCATACCGTATCTAACCACAATTTCAATTGAAGCGAAAAACGACTCTTCCTTAAATAAATATCGGGTGAATCTCTTTTTTTATCACACAAATATCCAAATCAGGGATTTCAGTGATAAAAATTGGTTTTTTTTTATCTTTTTCAGTGTCTCTTTGAACCAATAAACAATTACAATGTTTCGAGTCATACGAAGTTTCTTTCACAATCAAAAATTGCCATTGAGTGTGGCATCCCTCATACAACCATATAATCAGAATAAATGCGATTTGTTCAGCCGATCTCATCATATGCTATCGATGAGACTACAACAAAACCCAATTGGAGGAAGTATAACATTATCATCATCAGGCTCCACAATTTTAACATCAACAATTATCCCACAATTGATGCAAAATTGTGGATTGAAAATTGTTGGTAAAGTTCATCGTCGTTGTAAGGATTGTCGCATGATGATCGTTAATGGTGTTATTTTTAATCATTGTAAAACGCATCCGCGGCATAAACAAAGGCAACGCCTAACAAGAGAAAACAACACTTGGATTTTAACAGCTGTTCAACAAACAAAAAAAAGACCATGGTGAATGACTATCAATTCAATCAATTATATCAAATGAGTTTCCTAAAGAAATAAACAATGTACAAGGTATTCTAGATGTCACCTATAGTTGGATAAATTTCGTTTTGTTTGAATAAAAATTAAAAAAAAAAACGAATGTAAAATCAAACAAATCAAAGCCAATAAAAGTTTTTTAAATATTTTTTTCATTCATTTTGAATTTGCATGGGAAAAACATAGGTGTCTGTTGTTGTGTTGGTATTTCAGTTTACATTCATTTTCTCCAGATTTGATTGCACGGTCGATGTGTTTGGTCCAGTTTTCTTAACCACCTTCTTCAAGTTGATTTTCTTTAGATTGGTTTGGGGTTTCTTGACGACCATTTGTTCATGCAACGCTTTCAAACGGCTATCAGCTGATTCCTGTTGAGCCTTAACATTTGCCTTGAGCTATCCAAAAAAACGAAACAATTTTTTTTTTTAACTCAATTAATATCATTTAACCGTTCTCAGAATGAAATGTTTACCTTTTTCACATTTGTTTTGACCGCCATTGTTTTTGTCTTGTGTGTAGCTGTTTTAACATTAAATGGATTCTTTTTTAGATTAACTTTGGGACTACCTTTTGTGAATGCAGTCTTTTTCGCCATTATCAACCTTATAATGAATTATAATGAAATTAAATCTGAAAGGAAAATAAATGGTTAAAATTCCATTTGGGATTGATGGTGAAAAAATATATTAAATAATCTCAATTTGGGACATAGAACGTGGGCCAAAATGTGCATTCAAAATCAAATAAATAAAACATATATTCAATTTTAGTGACTGTTTCGATACGAAAAAAAAACTCATTTTTATTCAATATCCAAGAATAACATTTACTTCAATGATGATTATTTTTGCCCTTTCAGATTAATGGAATTGTTTCAAATTTTCCCCTAAATTTTGATTCATTAAATAGCAATCAAAAAAAGAGAGTGAAAATAAACTGCACTGAAGTGATTGATTTAATTACATGGCTTCTTGCAATTGAGTTCGGAGCTAATATCTGTTGTGATACTCCGTTTGCTTGCACCTTTTTTCGAATACAAAATTTCCCGTGTTAAATAGAAACTGACACGATACATATCTTTGCTCGGGGCCACATTTCGAACAAAATTCACACTATGCAAATTTGTACTTAATTTAAAACCCATACTATCTTCAGTCATTGATTTTGCTATTTGAGCTGGATCATCGCCTTTAGCAAAGCAATACACATGCACCAATGGCATTGGTTCGCATGGTCCATTATAGCCCACCATTAAACCGCAAAATACATCCAAAAATTCAACAGCCATCGCAGGTAAGTTCATTGTCAAATTTATTTTGTACGTTGGATTATTGCTATTGGTTGTAGCTGTTGCCATTGATGATGTTGTCGTCCACCGTTTAATTAAATCATCTCGAACATCGGTCATTATAAAATCACGTCCATCTTTGTTAAATGTTTTCATAAATTCACTAACTTTATTCTTTTTTGCATTGTGTTGAAGCCATTTAAATGACAACGGATTCAAATCATTGGCCAAAACATATGCTTTTCGTCGTGCAACTGGTACACTAAATGGGCCAACACCAGCAAATACATCGTATAAAACATCACCTTTATCATGCATTTTAATAATGCGTTCATGTTCGGTTGCCAATCGTGGATTCCAATATACTTGAGAAAAATCAAATTCGAAATTTGTGCCATTTTCCTTAACCTCAACTTCGTAGTCGGCTTCGCCAGACAGCAATTCCAATTGAAAATTTCGATATGTATTGTCGATAGTTTGAATTTTGTTAATAACACATCGAATACCAGATATTTTATCTTTGAATACTTCACCAATAAGATGCTTATATGGTAACAAATGTGATTTCAAATTTACATGAATGATGTGACCGATGCGCGAATATGATGTGCACGATTCTTGATCAATTGGTAAAACAGACTTCAAAATATCCTCGGTTGACCAATTTTCATAGTTTAACTCAAAATCTTCCCTCTTCAAATGGGATCCATTTAATCCCAAATTTCGTATTTCTTCTGGTAGATCGCCAAAGCATGAAATTGTCGCCGGATTCAATAGTAATTTTTTCGTTCCATTTTCATCAACTTCAACCGACCGGTGTCGTTGAATTTTTAACAACATTCGTTTTATGTGCGGCAAAACACTTTTTAAACTGACTTCGGTCACATCGAGCTTTGGTATTCGAACAACTTTTCTGAATTTATCACGATCTAATGTTGTCATTCCCCTTACTGTGCTTGGCGGCATCAAGTCCGGACAATCCATTTTGTATTTTTGCCGCTTTTGTTGTATGCTCAGCTGTAATGGTTGTCTAATCGGTTGTTTCCAAAATTGTTGTGTGCTGTTGAGTTGGTGGGTGAACAATACGATCGCTGATTTGATCTTCAACAAAGCATTACTTTTCGTGAAAAAATCACAGGAAAAAAGTGATGCTTTTATTAAATTAAGTCGCATAATGGATTCAAAGGATGTTTTACATGTGCTAATCAAAAAACAACATTGCGTTTTAGCCCAGCATTTTATTCCTAAAATTAATTTATTTAATATCCAACAAGTAAAAAAAAAAAAAATAACCTTTTATTCCAGTTGAAAAACAATGTGTGTGCCAATGTTCGATTTGTTAACAATTCTATATGACAATTTCGTCATAAAGACCAAATGTGTAGAAACGCACACACTAAAAAAAGAATCATACAAAATTCCGCATTGAATATGAATGATTGGGAGCCAACTTCATTGCGCTGTCTGACAATCGAACGATTTATTGGATGTGGATTTTGACATTTCTTTATTGTTCGTTGTCCATGCTTTTTAGTTCTGTTTTGATAAATAGTTTGTGATCACCGAACAAATATGAATTTTGGGAAAAATTTATTGGAAAAATACGGTTGGAAGGAAGGTGAATAATGGTCTTAATACTATTTAGTTTTCATAGAAAATATTTGTTGACGAAAAATTTTACAGGGCAAGGAATCGGTAAACATGACGACGGGATTGTAAAACCAATCAAAGTAAATCTTAAATTCGATACGGCCGGTTTGGGTCATGACCGAGCTAAAGAATTCACAGATCATTGGTGGGAAAGAGCTTTTAATGATGCCACAAAAAATTTGAATGTTAGCGATACATCGGGTATAGTAACCCTTTCGACAAAAGATAGTGATGCGGTTGAGGTAAAGACATCATTTAAATGTTATGTCATAACAAAGGATACGATTGAGTTCGTTTTTGTGTTTAGGTAACAACTAGCGGGTTTTCGTCCAAGCAATTAAAAAAATCAATCGATAATGGTTTCGGCTACAAAAATACATTTTTAAAAAGCCGATCAAAACTGCACAAAGAGAATTCAAAAGATGATAGTGATCAGGATGAAGATATGGAGCCGAAATTAGGGCTGAACAAAATTTTAACTGATGAGGAACTTTTTAAGGCCTGTGGTGGCAGAACGGCACACAAGTAGGCAATTACTTGATCAATAAATGGAAAAAGATAAGATTTAATTTCATTTTCAGGGGCGCTCGTCATGGATTAAAGTTAAGTGGTAAGCTGAGTCGTATTGAAGCTCAAGAACAACAAATTCTTGCCAATAGTTTGAGTACTGAAACAGCCCAAGATAAATTCAATGAATGGTATACGGTGAAGAAGAATGAAAAACATAAAAAACAAAAAAAACGTAAATCAAATCCGCTGCAGCACGATCTGATTGATGGAATTACAATTAATGATGCGCTCATACTGCCCGATTCAATTGAATGCCAAAAACTGGAAGCCTTGGTCGATCAAAAAGACTACATAATTAAAAACAAATCAAAAAAAAGAAGAAAAAGCAACGCCTGATGGAAGAAGAATTATCAAAATCTATGAAATCACTACAAACAGAGAGTCCGGTAAAAGGTTTCGATATGGATAGTATGTTGTATGGTGTTTTGGATTATTCCAAAGCCATAAAAAAAGAAAAAAATCGACAACAAAAAAAAGAACTGAAGAAGAATTCAAAAAAATCGAGAAAAAAAAACGAATAACATTGAAGACAGGCCAATCGAGTCAAATGCTCCACAAATGAGAAAGGATCTTTTTTGAGAGTGGTTTGTTTTTAGAGACTTCACTGTAGATCTTAATTTTAATAAACTATCTTTCTTTAAAAATTAAAAGACAAAAATTTGATGTTTTTGATTTAATTTAAATTCGGATGATGCATAACGAGATTGTATATCGTGGGACTTCGCAACATTTTCATCGAGACAACTTCATGCATATATTCGATGAGAATAGCATACAAGCGGAACATCAGCAGTGGCAACGATGGCAACAGCATTTACATAAAATCAACAAATTTGATATGTGAAAATATCAATGAAATTCTTTTAGCTCGTACCTGATTGACACAAACTGTACAAAAAAAAAAAAAAAAACAAGACGAAATATCTTCTATAATTTCGTACAATATATACAATAAAATCTATGAAACAGAATAGAAAGAGCTATTATTAATTTTCCGAACAATTCGAAGCAGCGCCATCTCTATAATCTAGCTTGCAAATATGAACTTACTGTTCATTGTTCGAAACCACTTAAACAGCCCCGATAGACAACAGATGTTGTATTTGTTTTGTGAAAATTGCAAAACAAAAGGAAAATGGTATTTGAATCGACTTAATTTTGTTGAACGAATGAATCATATATCAAATATTGCGTTTGGATGCATACTGATGCCGACTATTCGTACCAAAATCAAATCAGTTCCAACGCCTCTTACAATTTTTGCGAAGCAAGCCACGCACCTGTCCATGCCTTTTGATCATTTCTGTTCGAATAAGAAGGAAAATCACAATTTTAGTCGATGTGATTTTTGAGTCAATTTTGCATCGAATATTACATACGATAAACAATAAACTGGGAATGAAAATGATTTAAATAATTCGAAAGATTTATTCGCAAATTGTTTCGGCAACAGCCGACGATCAGAGAGAGAAATATCTAAAATACAGAACAATAATTTCGGGCATTGAATTCATTTTCATTTCCGAACGGACAATCATATCTCTTTCCAAAATATAAACAAATTACGCATAAAGGATACATCTGTGCTGTTAATCCGTTCTTTTGCTTTGTATAACAGTTAGAACATTTCTCTCACTCAATTCATTTCGTATAGTAACGCAGATACTTTCGTCAATGTATTAATTCGAATGAGAGGATTATAGAATTGAATGCATTTGCTTGACTCCAGCATTCAAACTTACCGGTATAAAGTATAGCGTCTGACGGTGAAATACAGAGATGGCACTGGAACGATAGCTTTAAAAAATTGTTTATTGCTTCGTACTGATATATACAATACATTATACATCCAGTGCCTGCCTGTGTAAAAAAGTAGAGTATTGGATTTATTACGAAATTACTCTTTCTCTCTCATTTCATTGCGAATAATTGTGTATGGTGTTTGTTGCTCATGTGTTTGATTATTATTTTTTTTCCCACTTGTTTCAAGATATTTTTCATTTCACTTCATTTTCACTCTGGATTTCAACACAAAAAAAGTAACGCGTAATTTTAAAGTGTAAAAACTAAATTTAACTGTAAATAGTGTCAATTGGAAGTTATTTTTGTTTGAGAAAGGCATTCGATTATTGTTCGAATGCACTGCCATTATTGTTTTATCGGAGTATATGGAATTCAAATGGTAAATGATATACGTGATAAGATGAGTTGCATTTTTCAATTTTCGAATGCATCGCAAATAATCTTCAGGGGTTTTTTTTTAGTATTTTTCCATGATACTTTGCCTCTGTTCATTCAATTATACCGTATGCTCGGTTATGTCTGGAAACCTCTGACTGAAGGAAGATTTTTTCGTCAATTTTTTTTTATTTGTGTTCATTGTTTACATTCTTGAATCTTAAGTGCTTATTCATTCAAATAGAATATGAAATCAACATTATCAAATTATTATTAATTTATTAAATTCACCGAGTTCAAGTGGGGCAACAAATTGCAAAACAATCTTTGTAATTAGCTTCATAATTATAAAGTGAGAAAAAGCAGAATAAATACACCGATCATTCGTCCGGTGTAAGAAGATTTATCATAAACTCTAATAAAACTATCATGATAGATGATAAACAAACATAATAATAATAATAAGGACAATCAATATTAAATCAATCAGTTATAAAAAAGGAAGAAAATAAAAACTAGAAAAAAAAAATTTCAACCATAATTGAATGAAATTGACGTTTAATTAACACAATTTGTAATTTGGAAACGTGTGAAAATTTCCTTTTCGGTTTGAATATTCATGTTTAATTTTTGTTCAGTTTTGTTTATATAGCTTTTGATTGTGATGTGAATCTTAGTGCAACTGACCTGTTTTTTTCTTCTTCTTTCTTTTCAACATTTAATATTGCAATGTGCAAAATTTCGGTCTAGTAGTGATTTTTTTTATCGTTGTTTCGATCAATGTGAACTGAGCGATTAATAATAAGCTAACTCAATGCTGCTTCTTTGGTCTTCGAGAATTCTTTTTCTTTAGCCGTTCAATGAATCATAATGCGATTATTGCGGTTTCGTGATGCTCGTTGTTTTGAATTTCATTTCAGATTGTAATAATTTTTGTTATCAATACCATTCGTGTTGTTCGAAGTGCGGCGTAATTTAGCTAAAATTAAAGGCAAAAAACGAATATTCATTATTATCATTCATCTCATTTGAATTTCGAATAGAATATTCGGATTTAAGGCATTGATTCGGTTTGGTGATCGATACGGACTATTAAAAGAGATAAATCTTATGGATACAATGACAATGACGTCCAATTTCAACGGGAATAGTACGGCCAAGGGAATTGAAGATCGGTTCACAGCTGCGGTCAATGTTATACGTGGATTACCAAAAAATGGTAAATATCTAAATGAAAATAAATTCACAACATACGTTTACCTTAAAGAATATCTGAAACAAGTATCGACAGAATTCGGTCGTACCGAATTCATTAATAGCACCACAGGTCGTATCAAACTCAAATTGGATTTCAAATACTAACGATTAAAAGAAAAATGAAAAAAATTCCTAAAAATGTGAAATTTTGAATTTTTTTTAGAAATTTTGAAATTTTTTGACTTCTTTCTGGAAATTTTGAAATTTTTGGGAATCTATAGAGAATCATCTTAAACATATAGATCCAAAGTTTTCGCCCGTTCCGACCACTAAAAGTTGGTCAAATACTCATCCAAAGGGTGGACGGAGAAAAAAAAATAAAAATAAAATAAAAATTCTACGCCGAATATAGTATGCACCTGTGGTGCATAAAAATTGCAGGCCATCTGGTATTAATATAATGGTGCAGCCCATCTGGTATTAATATAATATGTTAATATAATAATTCTGGCATGATACTAGATGGTTTCTGAACGGTTTGGGGGCAGTAGACAAGTCACCCACTTCCGTATTGTTTAGAAATTCATGAAATTGTTGAGCGGATAAATAAAAAGACGGTGCTGATAAAGATTACAAAATCTTAAAAATTATGCAACATACAGAATTTATCGTCTACATTTTATGTTAAATGAAGCGGTCGCTGGGCTATTATATTTTGACACGCAAAGAAGGCTGGCTGTTCAACAATTCATATCTATAATAGTTTTGATGCTTGCAAATCGGAAAATCATCTGAAAAGTTGGTTTTAATTCGGTCATCTCTTTGTCGCTCGGAACTGTTGTTAAAACTGGTTTTTAGAATTCGATTGACGAACCAGATAGGCGAGAAAGAGGGAAAGAGTGAAAGAGAGAGAAAGAGAGAGAGAGAGAGAGAGAGAGAGAGAGAGAGAGAGAGAGGAGATAGAGGGAGAGATAAAATTAATTAACACAGAGTATGTCACCATAGCATGTTGACTTTTGACCGACTAAATTGCATTTTCATAAGTTCAAACCTATGTGTATGCTTTGCCTCACATTTAAAAGGATTCCAGAAGCGAAATCGGCTGAATTGTTCTAAACAGTAAATCAAAAATAAAGCCAGGCGCCCATAGGCCAATGAATTTGATTAATTCACACAAAGTGTTAAACAAATTAAATTCACAATAATCGCGTTCGCAATAATTAGTTGGATGATTCTCCATTATGTTTTTGTTTTAATTCTATATTTCCTCGTCATTCGTGTTGTTGGATTCTTCTATTGTACAATTTATTTGTGTGCATATTTTTTGTATAATTTTTAGTTATACAATGTATGCTGATTAAAGCATTTACGATTGTTGTTTAAACGACATCGATTCACCTTGACCATTTATTTTGCAATTCAAAATGAGCACTCGATGTGTGTTCATTGCTCAAATATTTAAATTGTGCGTCGATGCACGGTGTGGAATGTACGTTTTGATTTCTGATTCATTTCAATCCAGCCAGTACATGCAATGCATTGAATATTGAATATTTAGGCGTTGTTATAGTACTTATTGTAGTATTTTTTGAATCGTTTCAGATGAATATTGAAACGAGAGGCGGTTTTTCCCCTAAATCGAGCTATGTATTTTGGTGTCATGCATTCAGCACGAATGAAACAAATGTTGTTTTAAAACTGGAAATATTGACCACTTGAAATCGTGTTTAAATCTACTTTCAAATATATAAAGTAGAAAGATTCGCTTTGCCATGATTCGATCTGACTCGTTGGTTGGAACAATCTGATTAGTACATCTCAAGAGATTGTGAATGAGATGACAAAATGAAATTTATTATCATTAATATGTTGCATGATGAGGTAGTGAAGTAAGTTGAGTTTTTCGATCTGTTATAAATTATAAATTTTTAAGGCTCAAATTTACTTAAATTACTTATGTAATTTGGAATGATCTCAATAGCAATTCGAAACGAATTTCGAAATACGAAAAGGAATTACCAAAAGCAGCCAATATTTTCATTGGATTTTGGATTTAAAAATGAAACAAATTATCCACTAAATAACAGATCAATATATGTATTGCAATTATATCCGATGAACGTAATCATTAATTATTATACAGCGACTAATGTATATACATTACAGTCGATTCATCTTATTAAAATGCGCGTCTCAAATTAAAATGGAAATAAACAAGAAATTTCATACACTACATATTGAGAGTAGTTTTAGTTTCAAAATAATGGCTATTGTGTACAGTGTATATTATACAATGCAAATTATAAACAATAATTCAATGGTTAAAAAATGAACGTACAGTTCATGTACGTAATATTTGTTCATGAGTTAATAGTAACTAGTGTACTGTTTACTTAATAATTTTCAGTCGATTTTGAATTGTAATTTGCAATAATATCAGTTGAAACAAAATCCCACTCCTCCCAAATAACAAATCAACAGAATGAATGAACGCAATATGCTCGCGATCGCTTTCGAGTTTATTATGCTTCCGAACAAAAGATGCTCCGACAGCCCCGTCAACACTGTTATGAACTTAATATATTTTTCGATCGAAAAGCTACCAAAAAAAAAAAAAACCCAAAACGGAGTCCATGAGTAAGTGTAGATTGCACCAAAGTGATTTTTTTTAATGAGTGTCAATAATTGCGAAAATTAAAATTAGGGAATTTTTCGAGTCCAGATAATCGCTTATGTTATCTATCTGACTATGTTTTCATGAAAGGGGGATCCAATACGAACATTTTGAGGTATATACAATCGATATTCGTATTTACTCTCAACAGAGTTGAGCCATTGTCATATGACAATGCATTTTTTTGAATATTCATTGTGATCCAGAGTATAAAATTTGACATATCACGTACACCTGTACATGAGTACATGTACTCATTCTGAAGCTGGCGTACAGTGTACAGGAATGTACGCCTCATGTACGCGTACATGAGTACATGTACTCATGTACAGGTGTACGTGATATGTCAAATTTTATACTCTGTTGTGATCATTCATTCATTGTCATTGAGAAAAAAACGCACCCTCAAAATCTTAAATTTGAATGTCAAAACAATAAAATTTTAGCCGCATTCAATTTTTCAAACTGCGATTTTTTTGGTCTAATATTTAGCTTCAGATAAAGTACCATAACTTTTGATCCACTAAACTTCTTGTGCAATATTACTTAATGTGAATACTAAGAGCCGGAAAATTACTGAAATCGAAATCCCCGCACCAATTTCTATGTCTCATATATCGTTTTGGAATCGGTAAAGGGTACCCTAACACCCTATATAGGTGTAACCTAACACCCTGTAACGTCATTATATAGTCGACATTACGAAGATTTTGCTTTTTCTCTTGAAGCGCTGTGAACATAAAATGAATAGCACCAACAATAACAATAGCACCTGGCAGAATTGAAGTGTCAAAACGTATGAAACAGAGAGACCAATCGAATATCACTGTTTATTCGTTCATATTTACACTTTCAGTCTCCTTCAAACGCCAAGATCTGTAAAATATTATATTATCATTAATTATTATCAGAAAATCATCACACTTGATACATGGTATTGGTACTGATTCTATGTTGAAGTTTAAATTAACACTTGCAAACATATTTAAGTCCAAATGTAAATCGGTTTTGGTAACTAAACACTTAATACAATCAAGTTTTTTGCAGATATGATCTTTTAGTTCATTTGTTCCGCCTGCATTCATTCATTTGTGAATGGAGTTGAGCGAAGAAGATATCGATTTTTTTTTTATCCAAATTATAAATGCTGACGATTTATTAAAAAAGAGACAAATAACTCTTCACAATGCAAAGTATACGTTTACTTCATCCGGCCACTTGAAAATGATGGCAAAATTTATTTTTGAACAATTCGAACATTAAATATTACTTAATCGCTTGTTTGAATGTTACGAAACGATCTCTTCCGTTTGGGTCTTGTAGCCAACAAGTGAATTGGAAATATAAACAAACTTGAGTTTTTCCGCCCTTCATTTGGAAATATTCTTTTGTCTAATGAAAGCGAAAAATTTGAAATAATTTCAATATAATAATTTTTTTTATCGGACATTCTCCACTCCAAAATTGAAGGATAATAATAGTTTTTATTGTTTTGATCATGAACATTATATAGATGATTTTGTTCTGATGACACATTAAACGATCTGCGTACAACTTGTCAACATTTATTTTCTGGGAACCGGTTTCAGTCGCGATGGTCGATAGCATTAAATAAATGACAAATAAGAAATAGAAGAAATTTCAAGATCGAATTTGACTGCGATTTATTTTTAAATAAAAAAAGAGAAACAAAAAGACTGTTAATGCCGATGCTTTAAATTTATGCTTGATTTAATATATCCAGTTTTGGTTGTTTTGTATAATTTCCTTTTAATTTTTGTCTACAAAATGTCGATGTTTTTATTTTTGTCGACAGGATGAGAGTAAAAGATATGCAAAAACGAACATCGTTCATTATTATCGACTTTGACTTTGTCGATATTAGTATGTCAAAAACCAGCGTAATCGATACAAACGCTATCAATCTGTGCCCGCATTCGTTTCAGTTCTGATTATTTTTATATTCTTGGATTGTTGATAGTGAAAAAGTTTTCATCTTTTACCTTTTTTCAAAATTCATATCTGTTATTAAAACTATGAAATTTCCACGTTTGCGATCAGGTTCTTACCAGCCCAGCAATGACCTGATGCTGAGATTTTATTCATATTATAAACAAGCTACGTTAGGACCATGTACGCAGAAAAAGCCACCGTTTTGGGATGTCGTCGGCAGGTAAGTTCTTTTTTTGTTTGTTTTTAAATCCATTTATTTATTTATTTATAGCGCTTTCTATCTTTGATAACAGGGCCAAGTACGATGCATACAAAAGCCTTGGAAAAATGTCCAAAGAACGTGCAATGGAATTATATGTGGAAGAATTAAAAAAAATTATTGAAACAATGTCATACACAGAAAATGTTGCCGAATTTATGGGAAGTATAAGCGAATTGGATGGCGTTGATGTTGATGATTTGGAAGCTGTTGCGCCTGATGCAATAAAAAAAGTTAAATCACAACCAAATTCACCGTTCGGTAATAATAAAAATCACAACAGAAATGCATTCAATTTCCAACTGAATTGTCCATATATTATTATTATTATTTTAATTTTGATCATTCTCAGCATCGAGAGAATCAAGTCCGATTCGTGCTTCAGAACGCTATCGCAATGGTCATGGAAATGGTTACGTAAATGGCCATATTTATGAAAATGGGAATGGTAAGCACATACAAAATGGTCACCAAAGTGCAACTGATCATTCAGATGATGAATATATTGACACAGTTGAGGTAATTTCGATTATACAGAATTTATTTTGTATTATTCGATTGTTAAAAGAAATTCGCGATTTGTATTCAATCAACATAGGATGACCCTCACTTGATTGAAGAGCCAACTGTTCGATATTCAAGACCTTGGACACGGCGTTCGCGTGTATCACAACAAGATATGTCTGCACTTATTTCTAATGTAAATCATATTTTATTTTTTATTTTATTTTTTGTGTTCTGCAAATACCTTTATTTCTGTCATTTGTATTTGGATATTTTTCCCATCCTTTCAGGAAATGAACGGTGGCAGCACACAAACACTAACATCACATCAGAACGATGGACGTCATGATGTATTGGATGCACCACCAACATTAAATCAATTAATAAAAACAATCGAAACAATGCGATCGGATGTTCAGCAAATCAATTCTCGTATCAGTTTATTGGAACGATCATTGACTGAGGTGCGAAATCAACAGCTTAGGAAAAAGGTGAACATTAATATTGAAATAAGTGTTTTAAATTTCAATACTAAAACATCTATGCACAAATCTAAGATTTTGGAACTGAAATATCCAAACTGGTGGCCATTCACGGAGATATCGCCGACATGGTTCTTGTTCATGATTTTATGGCCGTTTGTGACGCAACGTATAATGCAATCGATCCAAAAAAAAAAATGATCTTAATCGTAGAATCGCAACACTAAATCAACAGAATACGTTCCAAATTCCAACAATACGCAACAAGAAACAACAAATAATATATATAAAAATAGCAACAACAAAATAAATTACGATCACACAAGAAACAAAACACAAACATATATATATACACACACACACACACACACAACGTCCATATACAATCTTCAATAACCCAACTCATTGCGAATCTACGAATTTTAAGTGCATTATCCAAAATGGATTCGGGACCAGCTTGCTGAGCGCGCTACCGGATACTAGATGCCGTATGTATCATGTTTACTGTGTGTATAGCATTTTGAGCAAACTCACAATGTTTAATATGTCACAAGGAAAACAATGAAATTCATCGATTAGGCACTGTTCTATTTGCGAAATGTTTTACATTATGTGTACGCCAGAGTATAACATTTGACACATCACGTACATTGTACATGAATACTCAAATTTTATACGCTGAAGTACGCTTGTTAGAATTCGGTTACTGATAGATTTCGATATATTCCATAATTGGTCACAAATAAGAAACGCCAATCAAATTCATAGTTGTTCAACATAATATTATAATATTATTGACTATTTTTATGTTCAAGTCAAAATATGAGATGAAAATTGAAAACCAAATTCAATCAATTTAGGGACGGGGATATTAAGAAACATTTACTAGATGTAAATGAGATTTGGCGAATTTATCTGTTATTTAAAAAAAAAAAAAAATATTTTCTAGGCAAACATTTATTTTTGAATATAAGTGGGAGTTGAAGAAAATTAGTTATTGTGATTTTATTTTTATTCAGCTTTCTTTTCATTTTTTTTTTTGCAAATCTTGTTTGAATAAATTATTGTTTTAACACCAATTTTCGAAAATTATTCATTTATTGAAGAAGATGATCGCTAAAAAATAAACAGTACCGGAACAGATTAACGAAATCCTTGGACATTGGATCATTCTGTTTGTATCATGAACTTTAAACATCATAGCAATTTATATATAATTTAAGAAAATTTTGAGCAAAATAACCACTCTAAAATGAAACGGAATTCGGAAAAAATGAATGGTTGACATATTATTCATGTCTCACTAAACCATGCGCAAACCAAATGTAAATTTAAATGTGCACAAATGCACAGGAGCGGTGCTAATGGTAGGTTTTCATTTAATCATGTTGTTTTATTACTGGCCAACACATTTACAAAAAATATTTCTTCTAAAATACACATTCCTCCATAAATGGTGAAACCAACACCATCAAAATTGATTATCATGAACAGTATATTCGAGGCTTAAGCGTTCCATTTTTTGCAAATGACACTTGTCAAATGGCGCACGCAAAAACATGTTCGCTCGCGTCGCAGCCGAATTTCATTCACTATGAGGTTCAATCGATTCTACTGAACAACGCACGAACTAAGCTAAAGCGTCAGCGAATTTTTTGTAACAAGTTGAATTTAATTAAAAATCAATGCATCAAAATTATTAGTTTTTTTAAATCTACAGTCAAAAAGCAAACTCAATGTCGCATCCAGGTTTTTCGTCAGAATTTTTAGATCGGAACGATGTAATTTGAGGAAAAAATTTACCTTCAAGTGTGAAAACATTGAACATCACTTTTACTTTTTTTTAGGACATTTGGACGGCCCCCGTAAATGTTATTGCCACACACGAAGTTCAACAAACGAAGTCCCAGCTTCTAGTTATGGAAAAACAAGCTGTAATTTTCTCATCTCGAAAATAATTGTGACTGATATTACTGATTTTAAATTTTTTCATTTTTTATACTTATCAGATTTGGTCAAAAGTCAATAAGGCCATCATATCAGATGGGATAAAACGGCCAATCGGTTTGGAAAGGGCAATTTTCCGTAATTTGAACAGTTCAGTAATGGTTGAACGTGGTCGACAATCATTAAAGTTACCTGTAAGTATGAATTTAATTTGCGATAGCAACTCAATAACGATACACAATTATTGTGATTATTTATTTCTCAGGAATGTGGTTTTTGCAAGAATAATGGTCATGATTTTGATCATACTTTGAAAGATAAGTTGGGTTGGGTGGTTTGCCCACGACTGCGCAAATATATTTGCCCAAAGTGTCATCAAACCGGTAAAAACGCACACACAATAAAATACTGTCCAATGATTGAAAATGGCGAGCCAATGTTCCAGCACCGAAAATATTAAAAATATTAAGCATGCCAAAAATGTACAACTTTTCTTTGTTATTTCGGAAGATCTAAAAATAAATAATAATAATTTTTGCCTTGCGTAAAACAAATGACAAATATTATCATCTCTGTGTGTTTTTTCTATTGGCATTTGTACTTGAGTAGTCGGAATTTTTTTTTTTTTTTTTTTTTGATATTCTTATTCCTTGTATGCATGCTTTGAATGAAAAAGAAGCTGACTTTCAACTATCCTTCAGTTCAGATTTAAGTTGAATACTTTCAATCCATCAATTCTAGAAACTCAAACACGAATTAAAATATTTTCGGTCAACGAAAGAAGAGGGTGAAAATATTAAGATCGAAAAAAATAAATATCTAAACGTCGCAAGCAGAGAGTCTGTTCAGTATGCGCACAGCAATGAATAAACAATGAATAATGCTGGTGTCTATCTTGGCTTTCATGCATTTAAATGTATGGTGGTGAATGAAGAAAACGAGCAGCTGCAAAAGTGTGGCACGTTCCAATTTCAGCAATTTTGACTTTGAAATCACACATGAGTGTGAACCACAGTTCCATTCAATAAAATGACAGTGTGCATATTTGGAACTTTCGCCAATCAATGTTCAATTGTTGTTGTCTTAGACTGAATTTTTCATCAATTGATCAATTTTTGATCAATTCTGTAATCCAAAATAAATGCATATAGTGAAAAATACGAAACATAGTAACGCAAATAAATATATCCGATTCTTCAGCCAATATAGACTGTATGACCCCAAGAGACAAAACGCAATACACGTAAATTGAACATTGGCAAACGAATTTAAATTTTTTTCTATTACTCTGACAAAAACGTAATGTGGTAAACGAAGAAATCTAATGGTTATAAGAATGAGGGGGAACTCGAGTTCTTCGGAACATATGTTTTCCGTAGCTTATAATATAGAGTAAGTAAGTATGTATGCGTGCAGGGTGTACAATTTACAATTTAACTATGTTTATTCTGCGCACTTTGTGCTCACGATCCATCCGACAAATGAAACAACAAAAAGGAATGAGATTTGGGAGGGAAGAGAGAAATGTATACATTGAATTATTGAGTCCCTCATGCACTTACACACACGATCATATTCGTTTTTAATGTTCATATATTAGACATAGCAACATATCGAGACAGAATGAATGACAATATAAAATGTAGAAAAAACACACTGCTCATTCAAACGGACGGATATCGAATGTATGTATGACTTACATTAAATAAGAATATTTTAGTTCATACATAATAGAAATGAGTGGAAATTTAACGGTCGTCTTTCAGTTGTTATTTGGCATGCGTCATTTTTAAAGCGCCAGATGCATTTCGTGTGTTCTACAGTAAAGGTGTGAATTCAAATCATTTGAGAAATATTTCGTTAAATCATTATAATTGGTGTTATTTTTTTTTTTTTT
>GL501833.1:230730-242720 GCA_000149185.1 Mayetiola destructor
TAATGATTTTTTGAAAGGATCCTCAAAATTGCTTAAGGAAATTGCATCACAAAATAAATATGATCTCAAACCAAAAACAGGCAAAAAGAAGTGAAATTATTGATAAGTTGAAAGTAAATTTAGGACTGTAACTGTTAAGAGAACTATTTGAATATCATAATATAACACTTTTTTCATGTCGAAAATGGCCCGCTTTTGAATTCAAATGTCCCGAATTTTAGATTCCTTTTTTCGGAAATGTCCCTGGTTTACGCAAAATAAAGTTGGTCACACTAGTTATACACTATACGACACAATACTGTACGCTATACGATACAATGTCATCAGTCATCACACACATGCGAACGGTCGCCTGCCGTTGTTTTCACCGTGGTTTATATGCAGCAAAACTCAATAGACAGCAACAGACGAGTCGAATCAGGCAACACCCAAATATGTCAGTTATACAATGCAAACGCGACAAAAATTTATATTTTTGAATGATTGTTTACATATTAATTATTTGGTTCAATGATCCGAAAAGGGTTTCATGAAAACAGTTATCCGAAGGTGTTAAATTTGATCCGAGTGATCCGAAATTTTTCTGTGTGTTGAGTAATGGATACATAATAAAAATTGGACGAGGTCTTCATTATTTTCTGCTGGCCGAAAAATTCTGCTTGGGCCATTAGAATTACAATTTCAGAAGATGCAAAGAAAGAAATGTTGATGTATTTTTTGCCTTACAAATTTCATTTTGATGAAATAGTGATCGTTTGACTGGGTCGAATATTTTATTTCAGGTTGTTATTCTCAACCGAATGTTACATGTCAAATAATAATTTTAATGTAATAATAAAAAACGTCTAGAGCTCGCTGAATTTTTAATACGCCTCAGTAAAATAGGATAATATCGAAAATATATCGGAGTCATTATAATGATAGCTCACTGTTCGTTCCTTTTTGCAATGAAAGCATCAGTTTCATTCACCACGATTCAAACTACTGCGGTAACACTTTTAGTGTTTCATTTCGATTGTGGCAAGACTTTGAACAGTTCTTTGTTTTATACTGACCATTCCAATCAATTAAAATTGAAATATTTAAGTTAATTTTTTATTAGTTTCTATTTGTTGATATCTGTGGCAAAAAGACTATGTAGTTTAATGTGTGTTCACAGTTGACACCAATTTAATAATGGAAACATTTTATCAATTGATTTGAAGGTGATATCATTATTTTATATCATTTGCGAAAAGTGTATTTTACTACAAATCGGGACATTTTTCTCATTTAACTATCGAGTGATTTTTTTGGAAATGAAACTCCCTCCTTTGAATTCATTCCACATCAATTAGCAGTTCAGTGAATAAAATTTTGGGGCAACGGATATAAATTCGATGAAATGGTGATATTCTTCGGTTTCAACAAAATCAGAATGGACAACACAAAATGTCAAACTCAATGCGTAGTAACGCAGCGCGGCCAGCTATTCATACCTCAGATGTACAACGCATTCATACCACCTAGATCGTACTTAATTTCTGAGCTCTATTTTCGAGGCCTGGTATTAATCTTCCATTTTACAACTTTCCCTACCTATTTTGCCAAAATAATACTCCCATTTTCTATTTTAACCCTCGATTTTACACTTTATTCCAACGAATTCATACTTTAACCTCTCAATTCCCTCCCACGATTTTTGCCAAATTTTTTGGAAAAGTAGCCAAACGATTCCCGTTTTACTGTTTTAACCCCTCAAATTACCTTATTGACCTCTCGTTTTACAACTTTGACTCCCCTAAATTTCTATATCTATTTTACGACTTTAGCCTCTGGTTTTACAATTTTAACCTCACACTTTACAACTTTAACATCCCAGTAGCACAACGTCGTTTTGGTTTTTGTTTGATTTTTTGGATTATTTTCATATTTTGGATGGATCAATGTATCAGGCGCTCATAAGCGACAGCATACACATGAAAACAATTGAATCTTTTCAATTGCGTTAATTTAGACATTTTGAGTTCGATTAAATATTGATTTCATTGATGAAAATCCGTCGATGCATTCATGTTATGGTTTGTGTGCGCCTGATACTTCAGATCAAAAAAATGATAGAAATATTGGTTGAAATACTGAAATTCTTTTTGCATTAGATCAAAATCGATAGCTCCCATAAAGATTTGAACATTTTTGTCAGCAGCACAACGCCGTTTCAGTTTTCGATCAATCATTTGTCCTCCGATCAAAAAGAATTACAACCAAACCGCAGCTCGATTGAAGATCCGACATTTTTACATTCATTTGACAGTGACATCGTTTTTCGTATCGTAGCCATGTCTATTTTCGTATTTATGTTTTCGCAACATAAACGCATGCTCTACGCAGAGGTGCCAAGTAAGGCTTACTTGACAAGTAACCGCATTGCTTACGAATGCCGTTCGTAAGTACGCTGAATGTAAGAATCTGAGCCCTGCATGGGGAACGTAACAATACATCGCTTATACATGCCTTAAAATATTTTAAAGATTGATCAAAATCATAAGTATGCCACATTATCTTAACAATCCAACCTCATAGTTTCAAGTTATCGAATTATAATTACTCACTCATAACGTATTACAATAAATTGTTAGTCAATTAAAAGTATTATTCTAATTCTTCTTGCTCCACATAAGAACGTGAATGTACTTAGTAATTGGCCATATGGCTGTTAAGTGCAAAGCTTACATAATCATCATTGAAATAAAGAAATAATTTTTTATTTTGTGTAAAAAAATCGATTTTTTTTTTATATGTATACAGGGTGACACTGTCAATAGAGTCGATAAATGATGTATCATAAAATTCGGACGCAACAAATAACGATTTTGGTCACATTTTTCAATTTTGGAACCACATTGGGCAACGAATCTTCCATATAGTTATATCAAAATCCTAAACGAATATCCAAATATCAAAAATACCACTTTGTCTGCATCATCAGCAAACCATTCGAATCGTTTTCAGTCAGAGTGGTCTAACTTTTCGACCTCACAGAAGTCGAACAAGTCCAACAAATTTCGAAAAAAATTGCTATTGAAATGATCCACCCAATCAAGATAGTTTTTATAGAAACTTATGGCTAGTCATATATGGCCAGGTCAAATTATTTTTGATGCAGGTCATATTTCTTGAACGTTTTATGGGTCTATCTCCTCTCCTTCTTCTCAAGAGGGTACAGGAATCATCCAACACTACTATTCGCTCCGATTACGGTACGATTGAGTTATGAATCCATTCGCTTTCGGAACAAATTGTCTAATTTCTTTCGCCTTATTCACAACTCAATCAAAGCGTTCTCGGAGCGAATAGTAGTGCTGTGCATTGCGGGCGCTTGTGATTTTAATATGCATCAAGTCGCCCCCCAAAATGGTCCCAGAACGCTCCGACCGGATGATTCTTGTGCCCTCTTGGATTATACTTCTCATTAAAAATCGCGAATTTTGAGTACCGGGAAATGTTCAGAAAATTGTAGCTTTATATGGAGGGTATGAGAAGGTATATAAGGGACTTTCGGGTGGGTTGGCAGTGCCTTGGCAGTTGGCACATGCAAGGCCTTTGTTGCTCTATCTTTTTTTGTTAATGGTGATTTTCGAAAACCAATGAGTCCGTTTTGAAAGTAGAGACAAGTGCTACCTTTCTGCACTTGGAAGATATTTGATTACATTCGTAAAAAAAATTACATAAATTTTTCTGGCGTTTCGATTTTGAAAAAAATATATAAGAAAATCGGGTGGTTTGAGACTCTGTCTAGAGTTTACAAATAAATATGAAAAAAATTGAGTATATTGGGGACCGGTGAGTCAAGCTTTTTTATGTTAGGAAACATACTGCTACGTGGAATGTTGTATGCGCGAACGAGAGTTGTTACCGGCTTCTTTTGAACCGTCACACCATGATCAGTTTTTCTTTTATGATTTCTCATTCTCATTATGAATAAAAAATAATTACATATAATCTTTGTTAATTCATAGACAAACACTTTAAACTTCATTAAACAACGTTAAGTGACAATTTCCAACACGAAAAATATTTTCCCACATATATTGAAGAATAATCCCAACCCACCCGAATGCTGAAGTTTTTAAAAATGACGCCAAATTTTTTTACAACATTCTTTGGTTTGGATTCACATTTACACAGGAAAAGGAAATAAAAAATAAACACAGTACAAAAATTTGATGAAAAATAGGGAAGCCGCTCTTCAAAACCACCAATTATCAATTTTTTATTCGTTTCGCTAAAAATAATGCGAATTGAGCTGTCGGAATGTATCCAATAGATAGCTGAAGTTAAAATGATTTCTTTGACAGTACTTGAATTGGTGTTGCCAGTACAGACACCAAAAAAACGTCAGAATCTCAACCCTTCCGACAGACCCCTGCTGGTATTTCTTTTTTCAATAACTTCAAAAATTTTAGAAAAAAAATGTTAATCAAAAATTTCAAAAAAAAAAAATTATTTTCAAAATTTTTATTGTTGTTGACCTAACACTGAAATGAGAAAAGGCTGTACGGAATGGTTTGTCGTCGCATGCGACATTTCATTGATTTTGGTTAAATTTGAGAATATTTGAAAATTAGTTGGTATTTTTGTTGTAGAGGGCGTTATTTAATATTCTAAAATGTTCGATTTAGTTTTAGGCGGCAGAGTCATTGTCAAGAGGGAAACTAGTACTACAAAAATTTAAGTTTGACAATCAAAATGAAAAAAATCAAACAAAAATGAAAATAATGAAAATAATGAAATGAAGATGAATACAAATTTGTATATCATGTGAATATAAGTTTGACAGATGACATCCGCGCAGTGGTACCATCAACAAAATCAAATTTTTCATTTTCGTTCATTTTTTCTCATTTTTTTTCATTTTGTGACAGAACTAGTAGACGTAATGAGATTTAACCAAATTGTGAAATTAATTTATAGCAAGACAGAATTAGGACGTACCGAATCCACTGATATGCACTGGAAAGAGTGCCAAACTTTTGGAAATTTTTGGAAATTTTAAATCTTTTTGGAATTTTTCGGAAAATTTGTAAATTTTGGAATTATTTTGAAAATTTTGAATTTTTTTCTGGAAATTTTGAAATTTTTTGAGAGTCCAGAAACGCAAATACATATTTCACTATTGGCACAGGGCAAGTGCATTGATCAACCAACAACAGCGCCACGTACAATAACAAGCGAATCTTTTTCCCTTCCTATGAATTTCAAATGGACCCGATTGAGGTTCCTCGTGTTATTGTATGTGGCGCTGTTGTCAGTTAGTTCCAAATGTATTGAGAGAAAATGCGATGCACTTGCTCTGTGACCATTGGTGTAAGCTATGATCTGCTAGTTTTTTCTGTCTCTGTGCACACAGAAGCCGTGAAATTTTTTTTTCATTTTACACAGTACTGAAATATGACAGCTGCGGCAACACTTTTTTGATTCCGTAGCTTCTGTCAAACTAAGTCGCCTTATTATTGCGCAATACTAATGATACCAACTGTACTTATTTTGTAAGTACCATACTTATTTTCACATCCAGATACTACCAAGATTTTAATACTTATTTTTATACTTATTTTTATACTTATTTTTCGACCAATGGCCGATGGCCGAAAAAAAATTATTCATTTTATTTATAACGAGTAAAATTTAATATTAATAGTTAACATTGAACGCATTCATCGTATATAGAGCAAGTGTATATGACTCATAATGACATTTGTCACGTCATTGTTCATTTGTATTTCATTGTTTACTGTTCATTTTGTGTCTGTGAAGTATTCTGGTCGTATCAATTTCCCTAATAGAAACAGAAATTAAATGGATGCCTTTTGATGCCTTTCTCACACTAAAAATTAAATTGGTGCCTTTTCACATTAAATTGACGCTAATTTAGCAACAATTTAATGTGAGAGGTATCAATTTAATTTTTAGTGTGAGAAAGGCATCAATTTAATTTTTTTCTTTCTATTAGGGTTCTTTGTTTGATTGAAGGATGGCTAGCGAGGAAAATGCGTATTTAATGCAGATCTTTGTTAAAAATTTATACTTATTTTCTTCACAAAAATTTGTTCTTATTTATACTTATTTTCTTTGATAAATTACTTATTCAACATTTTAATTTCGGTCATTTGCCAATTTTTTTGACATTTCACAGGGTAAATCACTGACATTTGAACAAATGAAAAGGTGATCCATGCACTATTCTTCAGTTTATTTGTAGCTGTGAGGTACGCACTGCCGCTATTACCGTCAGGTACGTTTGTACGCTGTATGTAACCTACAATTTACGCTGTACTTGGAAAGACTTTACAACGTACAGCGTACATAGTAGGTTACAGCCGGCAGTACGTATCGCACAGCTACAAATTAACTCTTTGCTCTTGACACGAACAATAACCCAAACAAACAGCAATTCATCACGTAAATCAATAAATTAGCCAAGAAGATGGGTGCCAATTCAACTCGAAACGACGCTAGTTCAATATCTGACGATGACGGTAAGTTTATTAATGTCAATTATGGCCATCAAGGCTAACACCGCAAAAGTAAATGCATTATTGCGATTTATTTTATTCAGAAATTTAGAAGAAATAATTTCTTTTAAAGAAAAAAAGACGTGGCTCAAGCAATTCAGACTGGAAAACGAAATAACTAGGAACGTTTTTGAATTTTTTCTGCTGCTTTTTATGTATCATTTTATAGATATTATCGATTAAACTATGTAAACGCAACATAAGCCTCGATTTTCTTTAAAAAATGATAATATGAGTAATATTATCCTCATCATTATATTAATAGACTGCGGAAAACATTGTCGTACCGATTTAAGCCACAATTTTCACATGATTTTCTTCAAATTAGAACCAAGTAAGCCTACACAGCCAATGAACGCTCAAATAAGTGCTCACCTAAGGCACTTACTTGTTCATTACTAGTTTTTAATCTTTGTGAATCTGTGTGACAATATTATCTGCGAATTATTTAAATTTTTTTCTAGACGCGAACAAATTTCGATCGCTAAGGCTATTCGTTATCATCAATTTCCCATTTCCACAACTTTGTATTATGCTAAATTGCATTAAGAAGCACTTAACAGTAGAGTACGCCTCTTTTGCGATCCGGGTCCCGTCCGGCGTTCGAACCCGTCCGTACCGAGGCGTTTTTAAGTGACATTTCAGTCGGAAGAAATAATTTGAAAAATATATTTGAGGCCCTTAATTTACTTTCGAATCTAAGATATCTTACCAAATATACTCTTAAAAGTGTATATCATTCAGAAATATAAACTGAAAAGTGTTTGTTAATGAGCAAACAAACACTACAAAGTGTTCATTTGTACCAAACTAACACCAAAAAGTGTTTATTTCAACTAAACACACACTTTAAAGTGTTTATTCAGAATAAAAACACACCTAAAAGGGTTTATTCAAACTAAAGTTCAAAAACTACATTTTTGTTCTGAATTAATACTTCGAAGTGTATTTTTGGTTTGAATTAATACAACAAAGTTTGGTTTGGGTTAAGTTAACAGCATAAAAAAGCTTGTTTTATTGAAAAATAATGAATTTCATCAATCATTCGATAGAACAAAATGAAAATGACGTTAATTGTTTTCATAATGTTTTCTTTAACGTTAAAATGACGTCTTTGAAATTGATTTTTTTTTTTGACTGAGGAAAGATAAGCTGAGGGGCTGGTTAATGGTTAAATTTTCAGTCATGCTCTATCAAATGTTATCGCACCAGCTCAATTTAACTTAGCGTTTAAATATTCCTCATTTAATAATAACAATTATTATTGTTTTGGCTGCAATGTTCATTAATATTTTTCTTTCGAACTTTTCAGTGAATTTTGATCATTTTCAAATACTTCGAGCTATTGGAAAAGGAAGCTTTGGGAAGGTGAGTGTATCTTTAATTTTTAACAGTTTACAGAAAAAAAACCATTCGAAATTTATTAAAAATGATTATTCATTAATGATGATATGACAATAAATGAAATTGATAAATAACAACAAAGCATTCTTTTACTCACATTATTTCGTGTCTTTATTTTATGATTTTCATTCATTTTTTTCTATTGAGGTTTGAAAATGCACGTTAAAAAAAAAAATTTCATCCGGAAATTATTTTAGAAAATTTTTCATGCGGATTTTTTTCTTTTTGAAAAAATGTAATGCACCTTTTGGTGCATAATAATAACTAAATGTTTTTGGGTATTTGTGTTTGTTTCTAGGTGTAGGGTGCGTTACTTGAATGAACTACCGTAATCTACAATTCAAAGCACAGTCAACATAAGATATACAGTACCGTGAGAAAGTTTGAAGCACCCCCCCCCCCCCCTGAAAATTCGATTAATTTTCCAGCAGGATAATGATCCGAAGAACACCTCTCATCTTTGCCGCAACTATTTAGAGTCCAATCAAGATGATTGCATATTGAAATAATGGAAGGGCCACCACAATGACCGAATTTCAATCCGATCGGGATGTTATGGGTGCTCCAAACATTCTCACGGTACTGTAAATGATATTTATTTTTAGTTTTACAATCCAAAAACAGAAACATTCACGAACAAACATACATATAGAGCGAAAGAGAAGGGGGAGAGGCTTGTATTGTAAGGTAAAGTGGACTAATGTGGTCCGTAGAGTAATGCGGTACCTGGTACTTTCTCGTACTATATGACAAGTGTCACATGCAACTTATACGACGTGCTGTTTATGCTCCTATTAGCGATTGAAAATATTTCAAATCAAAAAGTGGATTTTGTGGTTCGATCTTCAACTAAAAATGTATTTATTTTTGGTGAATTGATAGTGAAATTTGATTATTTTTCCTCAATTTCGTGCAATAATGTTGCATGTTTTCGTTTACTGTATTGTGTATGCAGTGCCATATACGCACTTAGCGTTAGTAGAGTAATACGGTCCCCTGTGTGGGAAAGCTTTATTTATTTATTCTGTTTTTTTTTGTGTGTTTTGTTCTTTGTCACTTTTTGCTTAGAATTGATTGGGTCTTTTGTTTTTTCCTGCTATTTTTTGGTAAATATGCCAAAAACATATGTTCGCAAGACCCTTTCGCACAATCCGCATTTTGAAAATATTTTGCAAACCGATGCAATGTGAACTTGACAGTTCTCTGGTGATTTATAAATTTTTTTAAGTAAGTACTTTAACGTACTTGCCGATGAAGGCTCTCATTTGTTTTCAATCGGATTTTCTTCTCAACCAATATTGAAATCTTTGATCAAAGTCAAAATTAACTTGAATTAAAATTCGAAGTACATAAGTTTTTATTAACTAAACACAATGTCGTACAGCTCAGATTCGGGAGTCGACATCACCTACGACCGATTTTTTATTTGCTGCCGCAATCGCTAAGAGCAATTGGCGTCATTCAGTTCAATTCGCCCAAAATTTTATTCGAATTCCAGTGATCGGCAAATGAGTGAGTATACATACACAGTAGAAATACCAATCGTATGCGTATGATATTTCTACTCGTGTATTTTGCCGTACATGCGGCACATGCGCTTAGCCGCACGAATACGAACGTATATTCTTGCTTGTGTGTGGTCATATCACAATGTTGATGTGTTTACTTAGATAAAAAATCGACGGAGTGTTCATTCGTTTCTTTTTTTTATTTATTTATTATTTGAAAATTTGAAATGATTGTATTCTTTATTCTTAATTCATATGATTCCTGACTGTGGGATCGAGGATTTTAATGATTATTTTTTCTGGCATATTGAGCACATGCTTTGTCGATGTACTCGTTGAAACGAGCATAACGTTCAATATTTTCTGCATCAACTCGAGCGGCGAAAAAGACTGAAAATATAATACTGCCTTAATATGAATTTCACTTTTTCGTAAACACAATTTATACCTTCAATGAATGCTTTTACATTATCGCTAACATTGTAAGCAGCCAAATCCGTCATTCCAACAATTTTCACCAATAATAATTGAACCAATTTACCATCGATATTTTGACTCTGGTCGAACGGTAAAGTTGCCCACGCACGAATTTTGTCCAAAATTGATTTCGATATGATTGTCGAAACACCTCCAATCTCATAAACCCGGTCACCGTTTTTCTAAATTCAGTAATTCATCAGTTTTACTTGATAAAAAATTCTTTAAATTTATAAAACTTACTTTTGTAGCGTATGCTAGATTCCCAGAAATAGGATCATTTTCATGTTTTGGTAAAATAAGTTCATTGCAGATGATTGGTTTGGGGAATTTTTCGATTTCCTCAAAAACGATTTCGTAACTTTGGTTCAAATCTTCCGTTGATTTCTCAACATTTTCTACTTCTTCTTTTGCTGGCAAATTTTCATCAATGCTCAAATTCGAAATATCATTATGGAGATCTTGAGCAATTGGTTCTTGCTCATCAACGTTTTCTTCGAACAAGATTCGATTGAGCTCTGCTTCATCGTGTTCATCCATTATAATGGGTTCGGTTTCCACTTTAATCTCAATGGCTTCTCCGTTATCCTCTTGTACAAATATTTGTTCAAATGGCTCTGTCACCGGTTCAATTAATGGAATCGGGCGTTCATTGACTCGGTTTGGATTGTAAACTGGTGGCTCTTGTACACGATGGTGGTTTAAGTATGCAACAGCGTCATCGTAATCATCTTTATTTTAATAAATTTTGAGATCAGACTCACTGAATCATGTTAATGAATGAATGTTAACTTACTGAAATATTTCAAGATTTTCCCAACGAAACAAAATTCTTTATGCTCTTGAATTCTGTCCGATAATTCCGCTTGAAAATTTGGGACCAAATTAACGGAATTTTCATATCCGTTCACAGGATAATAAAACAAAATCGGCTGATTCGAATTACACGAATAATTCATGAATTTTTGGAAAACGTTATTCATTTCATGAACGCAAATAGCCGGTACAATAAGGTTTTGTTTTGCGGCAGTAAAATTAACGACGAAAAACATCTTGTTAATATACTGATGGCAAGGGATTTAGAATTAAAACTGGCCTTAATGATTTAAAAATAAGCCACAAAGATGAAATCGAATACTTTTGACTAATGCGGAAATATTTGCTGCTAATAAGTTGTTGCACTCCATTCCACTGCTGACTGGCAATGGTATTATAATGAGTTGCATCGATACACGCCAATGAATCTGTTCAATTTATTTGTTTGTATTGTTGTGTTGGTTTATGGTGACAATGTTAATTGAAGTACCAACACAATAGACGGGGGCATATTTCAATCGAGCATCTTTTTGAATGTGTGTGTGTTCTCGAATCACAGTAACCGAATGGACTATTCAAGCAAATTATTTTTCGGTAACGGATTAAAATTCAAATAACATTGGATCAACGTTGATTTGAAAGATGTTTTCATTTAGTGAGCATTCACAAACCAGTCGGGTTTTAACGTTTTTTAGAGAATGTGAGAAAATGAGTGATTTTTATGTATGTAAAGTTTGTGAGAAGGATAAGGGTGTCGCTAAGCCTCTATCAGGAAAAAGTAAATCGAATTTGCGGTCTCATATGTTGAAGAGCCATCCGAAACAATTCGTGGAGTTTTGTGCACCATTGAATTTTTGGGTTGAACCCCAAAACCTCCCCCTGGCTACGCCACTGTTTGTGGTGACAATATTTTCAAGCTGTTCAAATGAAATGATAGCAACAGGTGGAACGTCAGAATTGGCTTTGACCATTAGTCCATTTGATGACAAGTAAAACGAATGTATCCCCTTTTCTTTTAATGCCAATCTTGCACTTGACATCAATTTGTTGAAGTAAGGCGTCACATGTGGATTTAAATAAATTTTTTGAGAAGCAAAATTTTCAAATTTTTCAAATTTTTTTGAAAATTTTTGAAATTTTTTGGAAATTTTTGAAATTTTTTTGAAAATTTTGAAATTTTTTTTTGGAAGTTTTATAGAATTTTTGAAAATTTTTGAAAATTTTTTGGAAA
>GL501844.1:10627-30011 GCA_000149185.1 Mayetiola destructor
CTCATTCGGTCAATTTTTGATGTAATTTCTCTAAATTTTTTAAATTTTGATTACTCAATCAATTTTTGTTCTTCAATTTGTTTGGGGGGGGGGGGGTATTAGAATAAATTTAAGGGGGAGGGGTCATCCGGGCTTACCCCTACCCTGTGCACCACTATGATCATAAAGCATTGCGACCCGCGGTTTTTTTGATCATATGTCTTAGTTTACACCTGAGTGACAAATTGCCATCAAAAAATGTGGGGGTCACTTTGGGCGGTATACCTCCAATGGAGCCCTTATACATAACTTTTCGTACTTTTCTAATGTTATTATTGTTGTTGTAATTTTTGACTTCACGTATCCCTATACGTGGTTCGGAACGAGAAATTCAAAAGATTTTTTTTTCTCTGCCGTTGGTCGTCCAGACACAATATTATCTACTGGATTGCTATAGTTTTTATCATCTGTCTCATTCTTACACTATTTTCGACCCTTTCACTCTGAAAATCAACATGGTCTCTATCGATTCTTTTCGATGTGCAATTCATGAAAACTGAAATGAGAATTTTTTTGCATTTCAAACGTCATTCGTATCACTACAAATCTTACCAGCTGTACATACAACGGATAAATTCTTGCATGTATCTACAGTTGGTTGGCAATCCTTTTTTTGATACCATAAAGTCATGCTATTCACTCCAATGCTATATACCGACATGTATTGACAAGCGAACTTATCGTATTTTTCAGCTTTATTTCTTAACGTAAAAACGTGCAAGACTTTATCCGTTGTAAATACACTGTGTGCAAGCCAAAACAGACGTACATTTCGACAAATTTTGTGTTGACGTTAACGAATTTATAATCCTGCTTTTTTAAGTGTAAATTCAATGTAGGTGCTCATTTAAATCGACCGAATTGGTTCAAATTGACATCCTAAGAGTGAATTTTAATACAAAATAAGTTGTTGATGATATATTATTTTCACAGGCGTCTCCATCACCACAATCGGGCCAACTATCAGTTAAATGGGCTTATCCAAAAGACAACAATATAGCAACCATTAAAACTATAGCAACCCCTAACGAATGCGATGTTAAAGCGCAATCAGAACGTGTTTCGCATACAGCAGATAGACGGGCAAAAACGTAAAGATAGAATGAATGAATTTTAGCACCATAGAGGCTGCACCCCTAAATCACCTGGCCATTATGATAACCGTGATGAAAAATCATAGAATTTCATAGTACTCGTTTTCAATTACACAGCTATAGGCGCATAGGCGGGGAACTATGCATATATTTACATTAAAGCTAAATGTGCGGCAATATACCCATTTAAGTGAGGTAGTCATATTATGGTCAGGACATGATTGGAGACACTCCGCTGGCAGCTAAAATTAATTCACCAAGTGACAACAAAAATCACTGAACTATGAAAGCTCTTAAATTCATTTATAATCAAATACAAGCTTCGGCTTTTGTGCAATATTTATTTTCATTACAGAAGTTTATCGGCTGATTATTTTGGATTTCATCCGTACTATGATCCATTTCATATGGATTCAATAGAAGCTCCGGGTAATTTTAGTCTTGATAACAATATTATGTTAATTCCTTCAATGGAATTCAAATTTAATAATTAATTTTTGCATACTTTGGAATTCAAAAATCAATTGCGCCTTACAAAGAATACATAAATTCTGAGGACGAAGATTATTCGTTATCACTATCGGCGGTGATACAGCGACGTGCTAGTGTGCGTAGTCGCAAAAAAGGCTGCTATAGTCCAAGACGAGCATCGAGTCCGATGGGTCACGTTAGCGGTGTTTGTGGTATCGCTACCAGCAATTCGTTTGTTCCATCGAAAGCCGATCGACGACGTTCGAGTGTCTACACAACAAGTTCCGGCGAGTAAGTGCAATTGATTTTCAATAAATTTTTTCAACATTTTTGAATTTTTTTTTTTTACTCACGTTATGATAATAAGGATTGTTTGAAAATATATCACGAAAAATTGGGCACTAACAATATTCGATAGATTACACTACATCTATTGGATAAATTATAAACGAAAAAAATCTTGATGTTTTCCTTGTGGTAATCAAATCATCAAAATATAAAGAAATTTCGTTTTCTCCATCGATTCGTTTAGGACGGCTATTTCACTTGGAGATCCAGTCAACAATCAAGAGTCAACAAAAGAGCAAATTTTTGAGAATATTCGACTACATAAAGAGGTTTTACAATCAGTGAAATTGCAACCATGGAGTATGAGAAGAAAACTTCGTTTAGTTCGGCAAGCAAGTATTACAGCAAAAATACATCAGTTTTGAATGGATTGATGTATAAACTGCGTTTAATTTATTTTATTATTCATTTGATTTCATTTTAATGATAAGGCAAATGTCCCAGTGG
This sequence comes from Mayetiola destructor, assembly GCA_000149185.1. Lineage (NCBI taxonomy): Eukaryota > Metazoa > Arthropoda > Insecta > Diptera > Cecidomyiidae > Mayetiola > Mayetiola destructor. The sequence continues at coordinate 13,027 of GL501844.1, forward strand.
GGGACACCCCGTTTATTTATCAGCCATAAAATTGTCAAAAATGAACGTATTTCGAAACTATTGGTGCCGTTGGAAAGCTTATTCATTTGCGCATCGACCTGCAAAGGCGATAGACAAATTTGATCCATTTTATGACAGATATATAAAATTTTGTGAAAAAAGTAAAAATCGTGATTTTACGAAAAGTGAACCTATATTGGACACCCCCCTCGCCCCTCTATTTTTGCAAAATTATTTCAAATGAGCTCAAAAATGATGTCAAATCATAGTCTTGTTGTTAATTCATCATATTTCGATTTTTAAGTTTTTTTCGTTTTTTTTTATCAACAAATATTTTCTAAATGTTTTATCCAATGAAATATGATGAATTGACAAGAAGACTATGGTTTGGCATCATTTTTGAGCTCATTTGGCAAATTCGCCATTTTGAAAAATTATGTGTAAAAACGAAAATAGCTAACAAAAAAAAAACCCTTGAATGCAGGGAACGATGGAAGAAGAATATATTCACTTAATTTACAGAAAAATATCAAAAGTCACTTAAAAATCGTTTGAACGGATCACCAATCACACTTTGAAAAACTGTAATTTCATTTTCCGATCATATAGCAAACAAGATGCACGTATGAATGCGCGCTCATGTAAATTAAAACAAAGCTTACGTTTATGGCTACCGATGACAGAAGTTTGAGTACGCTCTGACTACAAATGCTGGAAAAAAGTGGAGTGTCCTACTTAGGAACAGTGTCCACCACTGGGATATTTGCCTTGCCATTCAAAATTTATGAAATTTAGCTATGTTGATATAAAGCAACTAAATAATATTCATAGGCAAGAGAATATATAGCACGGCATGAAGGGGCGTTGCAAGAGCGGTTTGCTATGTCCCGTAGCACTAAGGATCTATGGGCCCGATTTAAAATTGTCTTAGCAGTTGTGAGTATTTACTAGTGTGAGCCATGTTGAATATTAAATATATATAACAGCCAAATTGTATGTACATTGTGTATTGTGCATTGTTTATTCTAAATCTGTGTTTGAATATTGTTTAATTTTTCAAATAACAAACAAATATCTTCCAAATTCGTTTTGCTTCGAAAGAAATGGCAGCATTTTCGGCGGGAATTTGCAAATCTATCAACTGTTTTCGTTGCATGGCAGCTCCGAATCAAAGAAATCGAATCACACTTTGGTTCAGCTGTTGCATCATATTTCACATTTTTACGGTGGTTATTTTGGGTCAATTTGGTCTTGGCGCTTACTCTATCAGTTGTCATTTTGCCAGAGGTATTTTATTCATAGCTTCTGTATTTCGACATTTAGAGAGTTCATTTCAAATAAATTATCTTCTCGCAATTTAGTTCTTTTCATCTCAATATACTGGTCAAGATGATCATCGAAAAGTTATGATGCCGGAAGAACGTGATAATGCTACTAGTCTAACAACATTTTTGAATTTCGAAGGTTATTTAAAGTATTCACCACTTTTTTACGGGTATATGAGAGATCTTTTAAAAGATAAAATGATAAAAAAAAAGTGAAACTCACTCAAATTTGATGCATCTGTTTTTCAGCTACTATTCGGACTATTCCGGATTTGCGCGAATCAACAAAAAAATTTCGCTTCCACTATTATATTTTTTTGCTGGAGTAGCAGTATATATATATAGCTTTTGGGCAACATTGAGAAAGTACAGAACAGACAATTTCTATTAACCTTATTCTCTCTTTCTCAATTTTGTGTATTCTTTTTACCATAATGATTAACTAGAATGGCTGAGAATTCGAGAATGTCAAAAATGTCATCAAAGGAGGATGAATGCGTATTCTCATGGAAACTTTTCACCGGATGGGACTATATGATTGGTAACTGATTCCTATATGAAAAATACCGTAAAAATCTTGTTTCATTATAAAATTTGAATAATTTTAGGTCATGCTGAAACGGCACATAATCGTATAGCATCTGTTGTTTTGGGTTTTAAAGAAGCGTTATTGGAAGAAGCGGAAAAGAAAAAAGACACACAGAAGTATTTCATTCAAGCATATTCTCGTCATTTATAATTTATTTTTTGGATTGAAAAATTAATTTTGAATAATTATTTCAAACTCAAAAAACTATTCGATTTCAGCTGGCGGGTTATAGCGTTAAGAGTTTTTGTCAACATTGTGGTATTATGCTTACTTGTGCTGTCAGCTTGGGCTGTCGTTACTGTTGTCGAACTGTAAATTACATATTATCTTTATTGTATTCCTAACATTTTTAATTAATTGTCGTTCTCGATTCCTCTGAAAAATCATGATTTATCTGATTTATCATGTTATATATACAGGGTGTCTCAAATAACGTTCTCAGTGGAACGTGGCTTTCGAATTCCATCTTTCTAGTGTAGCTAGGGGAGGCTCTACTAAGAATTTCTATCGAGCCAGAAGTTTGAAATTCACTCTAGAGAGGGAAAGGATTATTCTTTCCCCAAATGTGTAGATTTTTGGCAAATTCACATAAAAAACTCAGAATTGATGATAAATGATAAATATCTGCCTTTCTGCTGTTAATATTGCACTCTACAAGCCTCCCTCAACAACATAGAGTGATCGGTAAGTTGATCGAGAATGGGGGGTAAGGGGGAGGCAGTCATGAACATTGATCTTTTTCAAATTTATTTTGTTCAAATTTTTTCCACTAACACCAGTTTTTTTTTTTACGATAAGCCAGTTTGCAGAACAATTGAAACTGATTTGAGCCGGCTAGGGCTCAAAAAAGGAGCCGCCGAGTCGATTTTTCGGCCAATTCTCAACATATGGCGATTTTCCACCAAAGCTCGATTTGGTATTCTTTTCTTGTCTTATTTTTATGCCTCACATCTTCCTCTAAATAATAGGATGGTCACCAGATCACCAATTTCATTCTGGCGCCGGCCAGATTCGAATTTTTGGCCCCCAAATCGACTTTTTAGACATTCGCTTAGATTTTCACACATGTCCAACAATTGATAGTGGTTTTTCATTTTTTTTTAATTATCATCGAGTCCTCCTCTTAAAATTAAGCCAGTTTGCACAACATTTCAAACCGATTTGAGCCGGCCAGAGCTTCAATTTTGGCGGCCAGATCGATTTTTTTGGATATCTGCTTAGCTATTCTATAATCGAAAATCAAAATGACTGTATTTCTTCAATTGTGTTTATTGAGTCCCGCACTATAAGTTTAGCCAATTTGCAGAACATTCGAAACAGATTTGAGCCGGCTAGGGCTCAAAAAATGAGCTTCTGAGGCGATTTTTTGGCCAATTCTCAATTTATGATGATTTTCCGCGAAAACGAGCTCGATTTGGTATGGTTTTTATGCACCAGAGGTGCATTACCATTTCATTAATTTTTTCTTCTTCCCGAGAGGGCACTCACGGATGCCTACGGCAGAAAATTCGGAACGCCTTCGGAGCAACATGGCGCAACATTGCACCGCACACACTTCAATTTCGAGATTGATTGAGTGGTGAATAGAATGTGTGAAAAACTGCGGACGCCTCATCGAACTTACGGTCCGAACAAAACATATGCTGGGCAATGTTGCGCCAGACGCTCCGAATTTCTTTCAAACGCATCCAAGAGAGCCCTCTCGGGCTCTTCTTCTTCTTCTTATTCTTGAAATTCCGTCTCCACTTTGAATGAGTTTTTGACCAACTTCTAGTGGTCAGATCGGGATGAAACTTCGGATCGTTATGTTTTAAACAGAAAGTTTGTTTTTTTTTTTTTAAAAAAAAAATTTCAAAATTTTTTTTTCCTAAATTTTTTTTTTCCAAATTTTTTTCCCAAGTTTTTTATTCAATTTTTTTTTTCGGCTCTTTATGTTTCTGACGATTTGTGGTCGATTATTGAACAAAACATTTCTTATTTTAGGTTGCCACTAGAAATTATTAATAAACTTGTTCAAATTAGGTTCGATGGAATTATGGTACGACCGCTGGTGCATATAGTGAATTCGGTGCGACAGAATTCTGTCTTGTCTTGACTTAGTTTCATGCCTCACATTCTCCACTTTCTCTTAGGACAGTCTTTAAATCACCAATTTTATTGTGGCGCCGGCCAGATTCATATTTTTGGATATCGAATTTTTTCAGATATTTGCTTAGTTTTTCACACGTTTCCAAAAATTGATAATGGTTTTTCGGTTGTAATTATACTCATTGAGTCCCCTTTTACAAATTAGGCAAGTTTGAAGAATATATGAAACTGATTTTGGCCGGCTGAATGCCAAACACTAAGTAAGTATCTTAATAATCGATTTGGCGGCCAAAATATTGACCTCGGCCTGCTCGAATCGGTTTCAAATGTTGTGCAAACTGGCCTAATTTTAAGAGGAGGACTCGATGATAATTAAAAAAAAAAATGAAAAACCACTATCATTTGTTGGACATATGTGAAAATCTAAGCAAATATCCAAAAAGTCGATTTGGGGGCCAAAAATTCGAATCTGGCCGGTGCCAGAATAAAATTGGTGATCTGGTGACCGTTCTAACATTTAGAGGAGGATGTGAGGCATAAAACTAAGACAAGAAAAGAATACTAAATCGAGCTCGTTTTGGTGGAAAATCGCCATATATTGAGAATCGGCCGAAAAATCGACTCGGCGGCTCCTTTTTTGAGCTCTGGCCGGCTCAAATCAGTTTCGATTGTTCTGCAAACTGAGCCGAAAAAAAATTCTGAGAAAAATTTTGTGCCCGGGAAATTTTCATGTCGGAAAATTTGTCCCGGAAAATTCCGAAATTTTTTCTTATCGATAGCATTTCCCAAGTTATACCTAAATCCAAAATTTCAGATCAATCGGACAAAAATTGACAAAGTTAGAATTATTTTTCAAAAGTGAGAGAAGAACCATAAAAAACTAAATGTAGTAATGCCCGTTGTGGTGCATAAAAACTGGTGTTGGTGGAAAAAAATTGAACAAAATAAATTTGAAAAAGATCAATGTTCATGACTGCCTCCCCCTTACTCCCCATTCTTGATCAACTTACCGATCATTTTATCTTGTTAAAGGAGGCTTGCAGAGTGCAATATTAACATCAGAAAGGCAGATATTTATCATTTATCATCAATTCTGAGTTTTTTATGTGAATTTGCCAAAAATCTACACTTTTGGGGAAAGAATAATCCTTTCCCTCTCTAGAGTGAATTTCAAACTTCTGGCTCCATAAAAATTCTTAGCAGAGCCTCCCCTAGCTACACCAGAAAGATGGAATTCGGAAGCCACGTTCCACTGAGAACGTTATTTGAGACATCTTGTATTCCATAGATGAATGGAGAAATAAGATTTCTAAATATTTTTTTTCTCGATTATGAAAAACTATTATCTTTGACACAAACATTTTCGAATAGGTCTTCGAAACCTGGAACTTCATACATACAACAAAATGCAACAAGTTTCCTAATGACAGGAATATCATTTTTCTTTCCAATGTTTTTCGAATTTCTTGGGTATTTGGAGCATTATCATCCACGCAAACAGTTGCGATGGCAATTAGGCCGGTAACCGATTACTTTCTAATATATGCTTTTCGTCACATATTTTCGAATTAATTTTCTCAAAACTCTTCGGTTTTCAGAATCATGTTGTTGAATTTATTGAATTTATTTTCAATGATAATTGCATTATTCAAGAAAATCTATTTAATGAACGTGAAATTGGATAAATATCGTCAATGTCCATCACATAATGATACTCAATTAATTTTAAATGATACGACAACTATCATGAGCTACATGAGTAGCTCAAACATGAATGATGACAACGAAGAATTTTCGACAATGGCAACCTCCTTTATCACGGCCACCTCGAGTGAATTTTTGATAGACTTTGTTTCAAATGCAACACCTACTATGACGTCTGCTGACTTTTTTCAAAAATGTTGTGTCAAAATGACCATGTGTTCAAAAAATATCTCAAAGATAATGATACCTTTGCTATTGACGATGAACTTCACAACATTGATATTTCCGGAAATTCAACAGCAAATGAAAGGACAAAATATTTTCAATGACACAATATCAATTGCACATAATGCTATGAACTGGAGTTTTTATTCAAATAGTAGCGATATCAGTACAACATCAGTTGATATGAATGATTCATTCATTAATACAAGCACAGAATCGGAGCTTATCGAACAAAATGAAATCTTTGAATATGTAGAAGAAAATGGGATCGACGCAAACAATGTAAGTGATGGAAATACCTATGGTATATTACGAATGAGTTACAGAGATGATATCAGCTCCAATTATTATGATAATTTTACCGAAATTACCAAAGAAACAACTACATTGAATGACTTCATCTCAAAATCATCCATTGATTTTAACGAAACAATCGAGAATAATGACGAAATTAACAAATTTTTGTCGTCAACTGTGTCAGCCTTCATTGAAAATTCAACATTTGTTACACCAATTCTAGACAATGAATCATATTTTATAAAACCTTGGGTGAAATTTTTAATGACTTTAAATGACGATATCTATAATGCGGATTGCGTTGATACTGCAGATTTTGATTTGCCAATTGAATGTACAAATGAATTTGATATAAACAAATGCGATAATTACGCAACTACTGAGTCTGTGGATGATACCGTTTTATTAACAACATCAAGAACTGGGGACAGTCCTATCGAGATTCGAATGTCAAAAATGATACAAAATGTGAAAACAGGTTCGCAATCGTTTACCGAGTCTAGCATCCCGATCAGTTCAATATCTAACTCAAGTTCAATGCGTAAACCAACGTTGTCGTCAACCAATCTAACAAAAAATAGTACACAAGCCTGTGTACCATATAAGCAAAATGGTGATCAGATAACTGGAATACCATCAGATTATGTTGGTAAGGAATTGAGCAGAACCATTAAAAAGCTTGCCAAACCGGATCAACTAGAATTACGTGAAATGTGCTGGGAAACAATATTTGGTCAAGAGTTAGTTAAATTAACTGTATTCGATCTAATTTTTAATACGTTCACGATACTTTTCATGGACTTTTTTCGAGCATTATTTGTACGATTCATGAATAAATGTTGGTGCTGGGACTTAGAAAAAAAATATCCAAAAGTATGGGCATCTAATTACCTATAAAGTGACCATTGATTTGAAGTAAAAAAAAAATAATTTCTTTTAAATCTTTTAGTATGGAGACTTTAAAATAGCTGAGAATATACTTCATTTGGTTAATAATCAAGGACAAGTTTGGATGGGTCTATTCTTTTCTCCGGGTCTGGCCATTTTGAATTTAATTAAGTTGGGAATATTGATGTATCTTCGATCATGGGCGGTCCTCACTTGTAATGTTCCGCATGAGGTCGTTTTCAGGTATACACATACTTATATTTTATTCACATTTAATAAGACAAAATTACATAAATTCAGGACAACTATGAACATTAAACTCTATTTCAGAGCATCTCGTTCCAATAACTTTTATTTGGCATTGTTATTAACGATGTTGTTTTTGTGTGTGTTACCTGTAAGCTATGCAATAGTGTGGATCGAGCCATCATGGCATTGTGGTCCATTCGCCAATCATGCTCGAATTTATCGTGTTTTTACTGATACACTCAAACGTTATCTACCGGTGTAAGACTTTTTATTTTAAGCCATCACTTTTCGTATTATTCTGTATGTAAAAATATATTATCAATTCTGTTTTTTTTTCTTTGTTCAGAGAATGGCATCTACCATTAGATATAATTGCATCACCAAGTACAGTGATACCATTGTTACTCCTATTAATTCTAATAATTTATTACTTGGTTTCGTTAACTGGAGCATTGCGTGAGGCTAATCAGGACTTAAAGAATCAGTTACGTCGTGAACGTCAAGAAGAACGTAGAAAAATGTTGCAACGTGTTGTCAATGCCAAGTTGGATGACAGCGGTGGCAACAATGCAATTGATAGATGGAGAAAAGTTCTTGATGCATCTTCGCCTGTTACACCAAATATGCCTGGACAACCGACTGAGCCTGACGAAGAAAAAATTAAGGCACGTCGTGAATTTTTGGCTCGAATTATGAAGAAAGCATTGCGAAAAAGTTCAAATACCTCAGAAGATGAAAGTCATGCAGGCGATGACTGCGATGAAACAGATACGGAACAACATGAACCATTGCCACATGACCAAGAAACATTTTGTGAAAAAAGGACGCCTAACAAAAAAAAGAATTCAAATGCTCGTTTGTCGGATGATCGAAAAGATAATACTGAAACTCAACGCAAATTATCATGTACTCGGATGCGTGATATTGTTGAAATTGCACGTCGAAGATCTGAGCAATTTTCGGATGGAACCAAATTAATAACAACCAACGAAGCCATTGAAGAGGAAAAGAGGCCGATTATTGAAAGTAAAATGAGTATTGTTTCGGAACGAAGGGCTTTGCGACGTCAGCAAAATGCACGTGATTCAGATGGGATTTTATTCTTGCAAACATTGCCTGACACCCCAAAATACAACATAGTGGATGAAACAAATCGAAATATAAGGAGAGGAGCTATCAAATCTAAGCTGCCACAAAATGTTGACACAAGCCCAGAAATGTTCGAATTCAGTCCATTGATTGAGAAAAATTCAGAAATGACAAAGAATGAAAACAATGAAATTGATACTGGTAAAGCGTATTCACCAGATGAAGCGGTAAAAATGATTACAATGCACAATTCGTCACCGAGTGAAAGCGCGCATCTTTCATCCCATGAAAACCCAAAACAAGAAGAGGTCATTCACAAGCAACCAATCAGAAAATTGAATTCTATTTTGGCGTTGGTTCGGGATGCTGTACAGGCAAAGAAACATGAACAGCAACAGGAACAGCAATCTGTGAACGCTGATATCCTTCAGGGTCGTTCCGTTAATTTACGGTCACGTGTTAAGACATTTATCGATGATTCAAATTCGGTATCGGCATCTGAGGAAGGTACAAGTACGAAAACAACAACAGATTCCACAACAACATCAATAAGAAGAAAACATCGATCTGATCCACCAAAGCCAAAACGTCAGGATTCTCAAGCTTCGATTTGGTCGGATAATATTCCGGTTATTACTATAAGCAAATCAGAGAGCGATGAGTGCATCCTTGAAAGAGAATTGGAAAATGATCTAAATACATCTGATATGGACAAACATTCATGAAATGCGTTACTATTAATTATTATTTATTACCTTTAAGTTACCATAAGTGCTGCCAAAAATTTAAAAATAATGCCTCATAAACAAACAACTTTGACATGCTTATTGCAACATTCAGGCTTATTTTAGTTATTAAAAAAACAAGACACACTAATTTTCTTTAGAGGGGAAAAAACAACATTTTGTTCCTGTTGAGTCAAGTGATTTATGTTTTTATCACTCCACAAAATATGAAAGATTACGAGACTTTTTAGTGAGCGTAATACGCGTAAATCCTATGTGTTGATTGATTCACACTGTCTCCAAAACATGCTGGATGTTATGCCCTTGAATATATACAGTAAAGTTCCTCTAAAAGGACCATTTTGGTGGCTGGCATATTGGTTCACAAATGAGAAATGGTCCTTTTAGAGAGATTTTCTGTATTTATTCACGAACATCGTTTCGACAACATTTTAGTAGTTTTTTTAGACTTGGTTCTTGGGTCACCAATGAGTTGCCTGTGTCGGCAGTTTGAATCGCATGCCATTTTTCATTCTATAAAGAACACACACTCATTTAGCTATATGCACAACAAAATGATTTAAACAAAAAACTGATGCTCACACGAGTAACATGAGATGTTCGAAACTTTAGGCCAACGTTCTCCAAAACAATTTCGCTGAACTGATATATTACTCATTTGTTTATTATATAATATTCGATAGGAAAATGAAATGGTTTATTTCTTGTGTGTCTTATTATAGAATATTGTGGGATATTTTGCCGAATGCATATCAATTATAAAATAAACAGAAATTCATGCAAGCATAGCATCATCCAGTTGGCTCTGAATTGATATTTTTCCTCTCTTCACACTCACTCACACGATACATTTTAAAACCTATGGATCTATTCTAAAGCTGAACGTTTGCCGATTGCACACTTATACTAATGCAAATTAATCAAAAAAAAAAATAGTGACAAAAGAAAATCGTTATTAATACAGCATATTAAGCATCAAATGTTTTTGTACGAATAATCAGAACAATTCATAGCAAATGAAATGAATTAAACCAAATACATGTCTTTTCTTATTCCTTTTTCTCTTTTTTTTTATACTTCAATGGATACAATACAATGCTGTAGTATAAAAAAATATTCATTCCTTGCAATTTTCAAGCAGAATTCGATAGTACCGAATTCATAAATATGCACCACAGGTTGTAAAAAATTCCTAAAAACCCACTAAAACCAGGATTTAGATTCCGTGGAGCACAGCTGGTGCTTTCCCAATAGAACTAGTCACTATTCCTCCCCAAAATCTATCTAAATCCGAATTTGCAGATCGATTGCAATTCAGGAAGTTATTTAAAAAGTGAGAAGAAGAAGAAAAAGAAAAAGAAAAAAAACCAAACGTAGTAATGCACCCTGTGGTAAAGCTGCTCAACAAACACTCATGCTCATTTCCGAACGCGTTTGTTTGTGTTTGTTTGTGAAATTAACCAAACACAAACGTTCACAAACAAAATTTTGAAATTTTTCATAAACACAAACGTTTATAAACAAAATTTAAAAACCTTTCGTAAACGCAGGGCCTGTGGTGCATAAATATGAATAAAAGGCCGATAAAAATCGATCACACTAAGACTAATACAAATCAATTTCTAAAGCGACAAGTGCATATCAGTTTGAATTTAGTATAACAAAGCTCAATCCGTTGTTTTAATTTTATGCTTACGTTGTATAAATGGAAGAGAAGTATTGATATCTTGTCAGAAACCGAATGCGTTTCTGCGATCGAAAAACAAAATGATTTCAATTTAGTCACAGTCTCCTTCTGGTTCAGCTACTAACAACACGTTATACACATTTGATCAATTCTAGATACGATATAATTTTTGTGATTTAAATTCCTGATTTTAAGAAATAAAACAGAGAAAAGTCAGGAACTTAATTTTGAATTGGCTGCTGTTCGAAAATAGTGTACTATTTTGTCGATAGTCGATTTGAAATTTGTTATCGGTTACATCGAAGAATATTTTTTGTTTGAGTGAGTTGCTGTTCTCATTAGGCATATACTGAAACGAATGATGTTTCAATGGAAGTGTTCAAAATTTGCTGAAGAGCTAACCATTCAAAATTTATATAAAAATCATAATAATATTTGAACTGTTGTGTGATTTTTCTAATGTGATAATGATAGTTTGGATGGCAATGGAATAAAAAACAAATTAAATTTTAATACATGTTACATTCATCGTTTGTTTTATTTTTTTTATTGTGAAGTTTTATTTAGCGATGTGTACAATTCAAATTGGAAGAAGTTAGACATCGTTTTAATAAAAAAAAAAAATCGTTTCTTTTTTGTGTAAAATTCAGCTTGTTATTCATCGTTGCATCGAGCTAGAAAAATACATACGATTGACGCTTCAGTTTCAATTCATTGAATCAGCAGTTTGATATCCGTTCAAAGAGAAGAGACTCAACATTCGGCATACAGAGAGTTTTTTTCAGGAATGCAGGACTGGCAGAACAGGAAGCGAATCAAATAAATAAATTATCATCAACAGCCTCAATTTGAACGGAGAGAACGGCGATTGGTATCAAAATTTACGCGGTACGTTAAAATAAACCAGCCCCAACCGAATGCTGATCACTCTGCTAATGAGTCAAATGATGAGATGGGTGTGGATATGGAAGCAAATGATAATACATTGATAATAGTCTGGCATCGAGAGATTGCGGCAAGCGAATGCATTGGATATGTTGGCAAGTGTTGATATTAATTGATTTTGAAAAATAGAAATGAAAAATTAGGGAACTGATGTTTGTTTTATTTCGTGTTACATAGGTCGCTGTATGCTGCTTGGGAGACCAGTCGATGACATATTCACAACACAAATCAACAGATGAGAGGTTTGAAAATTTCTTCAATCTCATTCATCAAATAAAAAGGTACGAATAATTTGATGGATATGAATTTCAGCTGAATTGAGGACTTACACTTCTTTCTCTTTTTATTTATTTACAGTTCGAGAAAGAACCATTGCAACGTATAGGCTTGCATTAATTTGCTAGATTTTGTGGCCATGTGCGAGTTAGATAACGGTTGTTCCGTTGAGTCAAAAAAAAAAAGATTTCATTTATTCCGGACCGAAGTCTTCATTGAATGAAATATAAACTTATTCTGAGCCCCGATTCTATGCATCATAAGGCTTTTATACATTTCTCTTTATGATTAATTAGCTTCATGCCATATGCCGATTGGTATTTGTTTTAATCGAATTCCAATATTAAAATCATAACATTCGAATCACAATAGTCATAACACTCGAACCGTGTGTGGTCGAGATGTTTATGCATCATGCATTACTCATGTGTGTTAACTCACTCCTTTGTTAAAAACGAAATGTCCTCATTTTAATTCGCTTCAATTTCTAGATCGTGCTCAATACCATGTTTCTTGTATGCTTTGCGTTTTAATTCGTTCTGTATTTTTAATTGTTTTTGCGTTTGGTATGCGTTATAAATTGAGCACATTTTTGTTAGTCCCCAGATTGTTATGATAACAATTGTTATTGCAATAAAAAGATATATTGCGCTTTGAATTGGGTGTTCTTCTATTGGAATAGTTATTTTTCTTAAACTTTTGATATTATCGAATTTATAATGTGAATTCGATTGTAAAAATTCCAAAATTTCAATTTTTTCATTTTGTCTGGTTTTGATTATTTCTCTGGTTATCTGTTTATCATTTCTGTACGTGATATTATTAATATTGATAGTTTCATTAAATTCTAACAAATAAATTCCATTCATGGATTTATTGTCTACTTCATTGATCCCATCTATTACAATATTTCCGTATTCGGGGTTTTGGATTGGCAAGTTTCCTTTTTAAATTACTTTACATTCAATATTTCCTTCCTTCGTAAGTGTGTTTATTGTGCATTGATCTAACTCTTGGTTGATTCTACAAATATTTGAATCTATAAAATTTTGACAATTGTTTACTCGAATGAATTCATTATAACATTTCGCAATGGTTTCGTCCATTATTAATTTGCCGTGTCTAAACTCTAATGGAATTATTTTAAAATATTGGCATCTATTGATGGTCCGTGGGTATTTAATTGTAAATACAATACTTTCCACAATCCACAATTCTGAATAAAAGTGGTTTAGAATATTCCAAAACGTTGATTATTGATACATTCGTTTGTTCGTTTGATATAACCGATTTGTTATCCCTTAAATTTAATCCAGTCGTGGAAGTCAAATTATTTCTCGTATTTTCAATTATCTCAATCATATTCCTTAATTCATACATGATTTCCTTAATAATTAATGTTTTAACCGAACAAGTTCGGATATTCAGAAAAAATGCTTCAAACCGTGAATTTATTGCCTTTTGTTTGTTATTATTGGTGTTAAAAGATGACTAAATGAGTGAAATGTCAAATGCATGAATCAATGTGGTGAGTTTAGAACATGCATTTAGTGTATAAATGAGAGCTGAACAGACAACAACAAAAATTGAAATGTAAATGAAATAAAATAATTGAAAGTTGAAATCAAACTAAAAAACCATAAAACAGTTTGTTTCTCTTTACATTTCGGTAGCAGAACTGGTTTTAAATGGACGGAAAATTAAAAAAAAAAAATATTTACTGAATTAATAGAATTTTTTATGAAAATTAAAGTGTTTTGTTTTTTGACTGAAATTCATTCGCCGGATTGCAGTGTGTACTGTGCATGAAAAAAATAAAAAACAAAAATAGGTGCGGATTCGTTTCAAATACTTTGAATTTGAATTTAGAGTTCGAAAACTTAAAAAAAAGAAATTACTTTTTTTTTGGGCGGAAGAACGACGAAGAAAACAACCAATTTCAACCAATTTTAAGAAAAAACCATCGTTTTTTGGTAAAGAGGTTGGTCGTTCATTGTTGTTGCTGTTGAATGATTGTGAGCAGTGTGAACTGAGCCTACTTTGGTGCATCAAATGAATTGCGGATCACATTAGGAGCTGAAAAAATATAATTGGGCGCTATTCAAATTGGGGAAATTGAATGAGCGGAATATTGTAGTGTTTATCCAATTTTTGAAAAAAATTTCATCAATAAAATCAAATTCATTACATTCATTGGCAAAGTGAATTGCGCATCGTAAAAATTGAGCTGACCATAACCAAGCGTTGAATTATGGTCGGATAATCAATTTTTCACAAAATGAAATTGATTTATTGCCGTTTCATTAAAAATCGATTTAAAAAGCGGGCTGATATGATGGAAGAATCAAAAGACAAAATTGATTAAACTGATGCCGGATGTTGAAAATTTCAAGAAACGATGCAAAACCCATTTAAATAAGTGCGGATTCAAATTATTGTTCAGAAATTGTGCTGCATTGACCGAAATCATGGAAATTTCTCCGAAAAAATGACAAATGAGACGATTTTAACAAAAAATCATCGTGTCTTGGATAAGTTTTGTCCATTATTGTTGTTGCTGTCTTTTCACTATGAATTGCCTGTGCGGAGCCTGCTAGTGGCATAAAGTGATCAATTTTGGATAAATTTAATGAAGAATTGTGTGAATAGGTGAATTTTTCTGAAAAGTTCTGCATATTTACTGGGCGAATTCATATGAAGAGCGGTCTCAAATAATCAAATTATCAAAATGGAAATATTGTGCAGAAATGAATTTCATCGTACTGGTTAACGGACTACACGATGAAAAAATCAAAAACAAAATTGATTCAATTGGTGCTGAATTAACAAAAATATCGAGAAATGAATTGGAATATATTGAATTGACTGCGGAATCAGATTATCGTTCGAACTTTGTGCTGCAATAATCAAATTGAAAGGAATTTTTGAGGAAAATCATCAAATCATCAAAAAATTCTGAAAAAAATGGATTTCATCAAGGGCAACTGGATGAATAATTTCATCAAGTGGAAAAGAAGAAAATAATTAACTGAAATGTACAGAGCGGTATTTCTTCAACAAAACATTATTTGGATCGTAAAAAATAATGAAGAAGAGTGCGGGAATGATTTTTAAGCTGAAAATTAAGAGCAAATGAATTTCAAATATCACCAAACATTCATTGAATACGAAACCAATGGTGTGGAGCTGAGATGCGTAATTTTGAAATCAAATTAACAAATGTCTTCCATTCATTCGGAAGAAAAGGTGCAGAAATCAATTGGGAATAAAGATTCCAAAAAAAATATTAAGGCACCATTCATTCGGAAGAAAAGGTGCAGAAATCAATTGGGAATAAAGATTCCAAAAAAATATTAAGGCACACCCAGAGAACCAATCCAATGCATAACTTAATGCCTATATTTTGCACGAGTTTCGCATGCGAATCGCATGAGTTTCGCATATACGAGTCAGGAAAAATGCATTACTCAATGCCTAGGTTTTGCATGAGATTCGCATGAGAATCACACAAGTTTCGTACCCAAGAAAAATAAAAAATACATGAACAACAACTTTTTGAACAAAAATATAAATAATCGATTTATTTTATAGTCACAGATTCTGTTAAATTATAATTTATTCCGAATTTGATAATGATTCAATTGGATTTAAAAGTGAAAGGTTCGGTTCTATGCCGAGTAAACTTTCTACTTCGAGAACTGATTTATGAAATTCGCTGAACTTCCTTAAAAGTAATAATCGAATTAAATTATGACAACGATTGAATAATACTATTTCATTGGTATTTACGGAGCCGCGGTTGTTCGTACCAAAAAAATAAACATCCGTTCTTTTTTTATTTTTCGAAAATCCTTCAATACGTGATGGCCAAGGCGAATACCCAGTCATTTTTGCCATTACAATATCGCCAAGAACTACGGCCTCGTCAAAATCTTTCTTGCACTCGTTGAAAATCTTTCTTGCAAACGTGAGATCCAATCAGCAAAAAATGATCAAAAGAAAATGTGGAAGCTCTTAAACATGATGATAACAAACAAACAACAAAAAATAAGCGATGAAATAATTTTTGATGAAATTAGCTACACAAATGAAAAACAAATAAGTGAACTATTCAATTCTTTCTTTATAAACAGCATCCTCAAAATAAGGAATGAAATTAAAAATGGAGTCGAAACAAGGCCATTATTCCCACGAAATACAGATTCACTCTTCAAATTCAAAGGGGTCACTATAGAAGACATTAAAAACGAATCAAAAAAACTAAAAAGGAAGACGAACAGATCAGATATACTTAATTCAAACGTATGGTATGATTCTATGGACTACATTGGACACTTTTACAAACAAATTATAGATGAATCATTCGAAAAGGGCATATTCCCTGATGACTGGAAAACCTCCACAATACACCCCATACCCAAAATAAAAAAACCAAAAAAGCAAGTGAATTCAGACCCATAAACACCTTACCAAACGATGAAAAAATCATAGAATCATTAGTCAAAAACCAGTTAATTGCAGTTCATTGAAGAGAAAAATATACTAAACAAGTTTCAATCAGCTTTTAGGGAAAGACACTCATGTGAAACAACACTAATTCACGCCTTCAATGACTGGAATAAATCGATTGAAGAGGGATACTTTGTAATTACCGTATTTTTAGATCTGAAAAGAGCATTTGAAACAGTCGATAGAAATAGATTACTGGATAAAATATCATCAATGGGTATAAATGGAACTGAATTAAACTGGTTCAAATCGTATCTCGAAGGACGTAGACAAAAAACTAAATTCCAATGTAGCGAATCAAATGAAAGAGTGATACCTATAGGGATCCCCCAAGGGACCCAACTAAGTGTCATTTTATTTATTTTATA
>GL501844.1:79953-98592 GCA_000149185.1 Mayetiola destructor
CCAAGCTATTCGCACAGAACAAAATCGATAAAATCACTGCGCTGTTGAATTACCATGCTCTCTGTCGGCCGAACCATAAAAAGGAAGAAAGAGGAATAGAGAAAACAGTATACGTTTCTGTTGGTGGCGACAATTTGCTTTGATTTTGCATTCATGATTTTCGGTATTTTGTACGTACTTTTGACATATTTGTGATAGTATGCGTAGTGGTTCAGACTAACATTTTTGCCTATTAAATAAAATAATAATCATAATTTTTTCATAGTCGGCCAAGAAAACTGGTCGAGTTCTGATTGCACATGAAGCACCACTCACTAACGGATTCGGCGCTGAATTGGCTGCAACAATTCAGGTACGTGCATTGCACTTGGTCGTCTTTTCTTTTAGAAAAACTTAAAAAAATAAATATATCCTTTCAGGATGAATGTTTCTTATACTTGGAAGCACCAATTCAACGTGTCACTGGATGGGATACACCTTTTCCGCATGTTTATGAACCATTTTACATGCCTAACAAACATCGTTGTTTGGCAGCTATCAAGAAACTGATCAATTACTAATAATTTTCAGGTTTCCATTCAAATAAATCGTTATTCCTTTCCGTTCATTTCGGATTTTGAAAAAATGTTGGGACTATGCTACTTTATTTTCGGTTTTTTTTTTATCTTTTTTCAAGTCAATTTCAATTTCAATTTTTAATGGACGGTAAAGTTCGTGTTGGAATCCAACAATTTATTATTCATTCAAAAACGAAATTCTATTAATTCACCAAATTTTTTTGAGCAATTTAATTGCATTCAGTGTTTGAGTGTCGAACTTTCCTCGATTCAATTTTCTGTATTTGATGTAATGCGTCATCTTAAATATCGGCTTCAAAACATATCGATACTGATTTTCAATGGCAAGTAACTCCACATATAGATCTTTTACAGGCATGTGAATCTGTAGCGCACATTGATTCAAAAGCCATTGAAAACTTTTGGGTAGCTCTTTCAGAGTTTCGGCAAATGTAGAATTGGTAATGTAATATATGTTCTGCATTGCAATCCAATAATCGAAATTACTCAAAATGAAATCCATCTGATTATTGCTATTGATGCTGTTTTCATCCGGTTCTGAATCGTCATCACTTGATGAATAACGCAACATATTCGGTTGTTGATCCAAATTACGTCGCGGTTCCAACAGTCGATAATCATCAATTATTTCTTTTTCCTCTTCTTCGAAGAAATTATTTGAATGTGTTTCCATGACGGATATATCTGTTGATGCCTTTTTTTTAGTTTGCTGTTTTGCTGATAAACTTTCCAAATGATTCTTAACACTAGCTCCAATCATCTCATGTTCAATTGATCCATCCACTTTCATTACATCTCGTTCTGCAAGTTCAATTTTTTTGATTTCCTTCATCCATTCTTGTGACGTTACATCAAATTCAAATCGAACATTTTTGGTTATTTTGCTATTTGTATAGCTGACTGGCTTGAACTTAAAATCTTCGTTGAATTCAATTTCTTTGATGACCAGTCGATAATTATGCGATTTGAATTCTTTTTTCAGTTGTTTTGGTTTCAAAAAAGCCAGCATATCAAGGAACTCATGTTCAACGTTCATAAATTCTGGAACGTAAATTTTGGATTTAATAGATCGATCGTTCTTTATTTGTTCCATGTATGATGAAAACGGAGTTTGAGTGGGCGAAAAATGGCAGGATGGTTTTGCTTTTTTCCGTTCATTTGTATGTAGTTGTACGATTTGATCGAATATCAATCGAATATTTTCCATTTCAACTTTGCGATAGTTCTCTTGAAATTGGCCATCATCATTGGCTCTTCTTAGATAATCAATATACATATGAGTATGCATGCTGACATTTGGATCAATTTGCATTGCTGTTGGATAGTGACATTGTGATAAAATTGTATTTCTCATTTCAACATATTCAACCCACTCACTCCAGACAAAAAGCTGATCTTGTTTTGAATCAAATTCAATCAATTTTTGATTAACTTGCTGAGCCGAATAAGAAATTTTTTGTTCGCGGTTATCATCCAAACCAAAGCATAATTTCAATACAAATATAATATAGGCCATAGCACGACCTTCATAGTTTGGAACGCCCCGGCTCAGTGCACTAATTTTTTTGGTTTTCATTTCGGGCGCATGAAAGGCCAATAATCTTCGAATCATATCGGCTATGGCCGATGGAAGACTTAAGTCTTTTACATATCGCTCACATAAATTACCCAAATTTGGCATTCGAATATGCTGCATGTTAATCATTCGAGCAACTAATAATGCTTTCGTTCGAAGTGCCGAATGATTAAGGCTATCATTTGAACTCATTTGAAAATGATGCATAGCCTGTTTACCATCAACATTCGGTGGTAAATAACTACTGATATTATTTAATTTGATATGCGACTCCTTTGCATATCGAATTAAATCGCTAATTTGCGTACTGTCACCGATTTGGTTAAGCGCTAGCCAAAGAAGCGCAAAAACGAATGAACGGCCCAGCACTTCTCTGTCCTTGAAATTATGACATTTGAGGCGCCGTGAAATGTCGTTTTGGTGTTCCATTAAATGTTGTCGACTCATTTTCTTACGTGCCTTTCGTCTAGTTCGTCGAGAATATCTTATGCCAATCGATGCTTCCGTATTATCAGATGATGGTCCAGTTGATGAGTATTGGGATAAGTTGAAACCAATCGAATCTATGTCGGTTTTTTGTGAGCTCATATATTCTTCATATTGAGCATTCGCAAGTGCTCGCTGAAATATAAAAAGAACCGATCAACGAAACTAGACAGTAAGAAACATAAAACAGAAATAAACTCACCTTTTTCCTTCCCAATGCCATTCGAGATTGACGATAGGTAAGATTCACTCCTGAGCTGGCCGAACTTGCTGATGATGATAACCTCCTTTTTTTCGTTGGTAAGCTGTATATCAGTCTCAAATCTCTGTTTGCGATTATATCAAACATTTGCATCCATTAAAATGGAAATCATTTTTTAATTTTGAGTGCCAATTTACCTTTGATTATATTTGAATGAGAATTTCGGTATATGTGTCTCTTTTTTGCCAAAAAATGCTATTTCATTTCTTTTCAAATATGCTGACCATAGTTGAAGTGTAGTTAATGTCAATTCATCTTTACATCCCAAAGAAATTAGTTCATTTACATGTCCATAAATGATAAAATTATATGTTTCCCATGTTGTCAACTCAGCATCTACATCATGAAAACATTAATTTATTTCATTGAATTCAGAAAAAATAATAATAATTAATTACTAAGTTATGAAAAAAACGAAATCATACTTTCCGATTTGCTGACTTGTTTTATTCTGTGCGATTTCTTTGGAATATCATCAAATCCAGCGTCAGCTTGATCCTCGATTTCTTGTAAAACGGTGGCGCGTTGGCCACAATTATCACAATAATAAAATCCAGCGTTCACCGTGAACTCTGTACCATCGCAAACAGTACACACGGTTTCCATGTTCATTTCCAAAACGTATTTATTTACATTTGTATACATTCAGAGATATTTGAATTTCAACGAAGCAAATCTAAATCAAATATATGCATATCAAATATCCATCATAAATCATAGCACATGTTCAACTAGTTTATGACAGTTAATGTCCCAATGTCAGATGTCAGTGGTTTCAAATCTACATTTAGTATTCGAACTTCGAACGCTAACGAATGTATAATGTGAGAATGAGTTTTGACAGATGAATGTAATAATGACAGCGCCATCAACGTTATTTTTCCAAACTTTCCTCTAACCAAGTCACCAATTATTCGCTTTTGTATAAAAAATTCCTATACGTACACATAATACGGTGTCAATTGTGAGAATCCACGAAAACTCTAGCAAAAAACGCAAAAAAATATTCGAGAAAAAAGACCGATTTTTTGTGAAATTTTATTGATATTTTCAAAGCAAAAATCACCGCATCGATGGTTTTTTCGTTGCGATTCCGTTCAAAAGTTTAATTTCATTTAGATAAAAAGTTGTGTTTCCTAGTTTTTCTTGGAACGTGTGACAGAAGAAGAAGAGAAAGCCCTTAAACCAATTTATTAACATAAGAATCTAATTTATGCACAGAAAAGTGTTTATTTTTTATTTTTAAATTAATTGAAACAGAGTCGCGAAATTATCGTAAACTCTTTTAATATTTTCTGGTAATAATGGTTGATAAATTTATAAGTATGTGGAAAGTGCGTGAATTCGCAGATAAAGTGTAAGTGTATTTGCGGAAATAAATTCGGTATAAAAACGATTATTTCTGTATGATTTAGTTCATCTTGTGGGCTCATTTGTCTGAATGTTTTATTTGGTTGTGTCATCATTGTGATTGTTTGCATCAACAAAAGGAGTCAGCAGCATCCGATCGAATTAATTGTTTTAAGTTTTTGTTAAAACAAATTGATGATTTTCTGATGGGGTTCTCATAAATGGCGAATATTTTTTCGAGCAACTTTTGATTTCCCATCCGAAAATGAATGGAAAACATTGCATATTTCTTTTCTGGTTTCACCTGAATAATGCACGTTTAAATACGTGTCAATGTGCAATCGATCGCTAGTTGATTTGTCATAGATTATATGGGTATAAAGTTATGAATATAAAACACATAACGAACTGGTTTCGATCGCAAATCTTAATTGATAAATAGCTTTGAAATCGCATTCACATTCTTATTCAATTTGCTATTTGGATATTGAAAATATGTAAGACTTATTATGAAATTGGCACTCAGCTGGATGAAACAATACAGCATTGCTATTTGAATTGCTTATTAGATCAATTTCAATCGAACAAAATAATTCATGAAAATCCAAAATAATGAAGATCAATCAAAAATAATAGTACACTTCTAAGTTTGCTAATGAATATTATTCTATTTCATATAACATGTTGATTAGTGAATTAACAGAGATAATCAACCGATTCACTATTTCTAATAGATTTCATTACATGCATATACATGTTTAATTATTATTACATATTATTATAATTCGATTATGGTTTGAACGGCATTGTCGCTGTTTTCGACGAAATTGTGCTCAATTATGGAGTTGATATGAAATAAAAAGGTTTACGCTTATCGTTTATCACCATCATTCACTTTTTATCAGTGATAAATATTACGAAAACAAAATATGCCATTCCGTGCTACAAAATGTATGGCAAAAGAAATGTACGCATTTCGATATACCAATTCATCAATTTATATATTTGACTTTCACTGTTCAATGAGTGCCGTTACATCATCTAATCGAACTTTATCATATTTACAGAACAAATGTTGTTATGAATTACACGGAAATTGAAGGTAAAGTAAGAGAAGCAACAAACGATGAACCATGGGGTCCGACGGGACCATTGATGCAAGAATTGGCACATTCAACATTTACATATGAACATTTTCCCGAAGTTATGTCAATGCTATGGAAACGTATGCTTCAAGATAATAAAACCAATTGGCGGCGAACGTACAAGGTACATAAAAATATCCACAATGAATAATAATTCAATGAAATTGTTCAATGTTCAATCTTATTGAATTGATATTAATACAATTTGTATAATCGATGATTTTCTTCTGTTTTCTTTTCTGATATATTGAAAAAAAACACACACACAATCGAAATCAAAATCAAAACATTTAGAGTTTGCTGCTATTAAACTATTTAGTTAGAAACGGTTCCGAACGGGTGGTAACGTCTTCACGTGAACATATTTATGATTTGCGATCATTAGAGAACTATACATTCACCGATGAAAATGGAAAAGATCAGGGAGTTAATGTTCGGCACAAAGTGCGCGAATTAATTGATTTTATACAAGACGATGATAAACTTCGTGAAGAACGAAAAAAAGCCAAAAAAAATAAGGATAAATATATTGGCATGAGTTCGGATGCGATGGGTATGCGTATGAGTTCGAGTGGAGGTGGTGGCTACAATGATTTTGAATCACATCGGCATGAACGAAAAGATTCTTATGAGGATGATTATCATTATGACGGTGAACGAGAAGATTCCGATATTGAATCATCGGATCCACCATCAACCAAGTAACTATAAATTTTTAAATAAATCTTGAATGTTGATTTCAAAATATCGTTATGTCGTTTTGACAACAAAAAAAATCCATATAAATATTACATGTAATAAATGAATATGAAATCCCTCCAAACAGACGCTATCGAGACAAAGAAAGACCGGATCCAGAACGAACATCAGCATCGACAACGCCAAGAGCAACAACACCATCGGAAAAAAAGCCAACGATAAATGTTACTGTTAATCCAAAGTCTTTAGCAACGAGTGGATCAAATATCGTACCAGCGGCAAAATCACTGGTCAAACCAACCAAAAAGATTGATATGGGCGCTGCAACGAATTTCGGACGTGATGAAATTGGCATCAATTCACCAACACATCGATATACACATGCCGAAGAGGATCTTTTTGGCGAGGCTGATGTATCTTCAGTATCAAATGGCAATAAAACTGACTTACTCGAAGATATTTTCAAAGTACGCAGCACAACAAATGAACCAATCACACATTTAAAAGCCGAGGATGATTTTTTCAATCCGCGTCAAGCTGATGCACAAGAATTTGGTGATTTTGCTAGTGCATTCGGTGATTTAGCTCAATCATCGGCAACTGAATCAAAAATAATCGAAAACAAGCCCCAAGAAAAGAGAAATGAATTTGCTGATTTTACGGCAGCGTTTGATTCAACGCAACCATCAAGCAATACAAATAATACGGATAATCTATTGTTCGCCATCAATACGACGTCATCAAAAGCACAAATTACAACTTCCAGTAGTAATCAAAAGGTTGGCGATCTTTTGTCAGACTTAGACGGCCTTAGTTTCGATGTGTCTGTACCAACTGGTAAGTTTCTACAAAAATTATACGTTCCATCAATGTATTTATAATCTTTTTATTTGCATTTATGAATTGAATTGAATCGCTGAGAATATATATGGGACCCCATATTTCCATTTCGATAATCGTCTTTCAAAAAAAAAAAAACAATCAGCACAAACGTCCTCCAAAATATCTGAGCAAAATGAGCGTCTATTGATATTTTTTCCATGTGAATATTTTTCAGAGCAGTTCATGGTGGGAACTTATTCCGATGGACAATCTATTTGAAAATAAATTTGGTTGCCGTATTTCATTTATGAAAAATTTATCAAACGTCTTGTTTATGAATATGTGCGCCTGGTATTTAAATTTCATTTAAGATGTGAGACATATTAAGATAACGTAGAATAATTAACGGTCTTCGTTGGATTATTGAGATGGAAAGAGAGAAAGAGAAAAGTCGATTTTCAACAATTTATGTCTCGAGAATTACGAATGGCAGAGCATTCACGTTTTGAATTTCATAAATGGGAGTTTGCATTGAATTAATAGATTCATTTAAGATGTTCTTACCATTATAATGCATTACGGCTCAGTGTTTCTTTTGATCCTATGTCTCAGTTTACACCTGTGTGACATACTGCCATCCAGTGTTCTAAGAGATCAGTTATGATCTCAGATTCTCAGATCTGATCAGATCGTTCGTATAATGTATATCTTCTCTTAACTTTTCCCGAAAGGTGTAATGATCTGAACATCTTATATTATCGAAATGAAAATTCCAGATCTCAAGATCCAGATTTCAATTCTGTTGAATTTTTTATCGGATAAATGTTGTCAGTCAAAAGTCCTGAATTTTTTATGTGTCAAAAATGGGTCAAATTTCCAAAAATGTTCATCGACATTTTTTACGATTTAGAATCAGCAAGTCAACCGATTTTGGATTTGATGTCACCATGTGATACGAAGAAAGTTTGAATCCAAGTGAAAATGAACGAACAAATAAAAAAAGTACATTTTTCTTGGGTGCTTCAAACTTTTGCACGGTGGTGTATATATTTATTGGTTGTCAATAAAGAATTTTTTTATCAAGAAACAAATTTCGAGTTAGGGCACATTTGATCTCATAGTCAGATATATGTATAAAGTGTGTAATGTTAAGTTATCTACATCAAAACAACGAAACGAATTTTTTTTTTCGAATGACAATTACTCGTGAACCATGAATTCTAGAAATTGTAGAAATACGTCAACCAAATTTATTGGTAGAGACTGTCCATCAAAAACAGTTCATACCATAAACGGCTCTAAAAAATATTTACATGAAAAGAATATTGATTGCATATCAACAAGTAAGATGAAAATTTGCCTTCTACTTACTAGTAGCTCTTTTTCCAACCTACATACTTTTTTTTCTACTAAACCTTACTCTACTTACTTACGAGTGACTTCAATTACTCAAGTAGGTTTACACTCACCGGTCCCTAACAAAATATCTTAATCGGTCTCGTTGTATTAAAAATGTTTTTTCACACATACAAAATGGACATTCATCTGAAAACTATGAATTTTCGGAAACAAAAGTTATTTTATTCTTTTTTGAACGTAAATAATTATAACCTATAGCCAAAAATTCATTTCATTTTAATAAAAAATACAAGAAAAAAATCAATTCGAGGAACGCATTTGTATGCGCTCACATAGAAGAAACCGGTAAGGGTTAAGTTACTTAATCCTACTAAGTAACTAGAACCTACTCAACTAGGTTAAGCCTAAGTTGAGGATCTTCTAGTATTGCATAAAATTCTATCAGAATTCATTGAACTTTGTTCAGTTTATCAAAATTTCGATATAACCCTGTGATTATACCTAATCTGAGAGCCACCACCTGAGCTCTTTGTGACAGTTTTTTGAAATTAATTGAACTTACTTAGTAAGTTCAAGCTAGAAGTAACGTCAAGTAACTTGGGCGCCTACTTACTCTACTTGGACTAAATAACCCTACTACTTACTCGCAGGTTATGACGTATGACCGATAGACGCTCATAGTGCTTAGATATTTTGGTGGAAGTTTGTGTAATATGAAGTTCCATAATTATTCTCAGCGATTCAATTGTATACAAAATATCTGAATTCCAAACCATCATTTTGATAAATTTTATGAATCACAAACGAGTTTTTTTTCGGTCCTTATAGTATCATTTTCGGTTATTTTTTGATCGGTTAGTCGAAATAAATAATAAAGGGGAATTTGTTCAGAAACCGATGAGAACATATTTTGAAGTGAAATATATTTTTCGCCATTATCATAAATCAATTCCGCGTTTCGTGGTGCAAACTTGTGCGTTGAATTGAATTTCAGTGTCAGTTTCACCTTCCCGTCTTATCTTAATAAATAAAAATGAAAATATTTAAGCTTTTGATCAAAATGAAACCAAACGTATTCGTATGTATTGTGTTTATCAAATTGATTTACGATTGGGAATTGCGTGGATTATCTGCACTTAAAGCTTTTATGAATAATAAGGAACACTGCATGCCACTGTCCATGACAGTTTATGTTCATCCGCTTTGGAATGTTTTTTTTTTTATTCTTTAATATTCCTTAATATATGTATTCTATGCGAATAACTTTGACTGAACAAACTTGAAATCAGTAGTAATTTTCTTTGTAATTATTTGATGAAAATACGAAAAAATGACAATTGGGAAAAATTAGTAAACATTTCCCGTTGCAGCTCCATCATTGGCCAATGAAGATCGATTCGTCAATACCACGGACAATCCTAAGAAAACAACAGCCGGTCATCGAGATGAATTGACTGCACTTCTTCATTCAATTCAAACAATTGAAAAACTTCGTTCTGTTCGTGACGTTGCACGCGCAAATGAAATTATAGCTGAAATTGTTTTAATTTTACCTGGACCTGTAACACCAGAACGGCTTTGTCGAATCGATTCAGATGCAAATGTGAATTGGAATCAAGTGGCCCGCAATGAATATGCACAAATTCTATGTGAATTAATTCGATTGTTCGATTCAGAATGGCCGGTGAACATTAAGAACGATGATCCAAATCAATGGACAATAAATCAAAATGTTTTCAATTTATTTTCAATTGATTTTTCATTTGATTTCGTTCATGTTTCACTTTTACATATTTTTGCAAAATCGAACGCATCAAAACTGAGCACATTGATCAAAATATTTGAATCATGTATTCGCAATGAAAAATGGCTTGTCGCAGCTTTTATTGATGTTTGTTTTGTTCAACATTCATTCAGAATGCCGCTTCAAAATGATCAAGATCATTTCATTCAATTACTATTAGCTGCTCCGAATCGTATTGCAAACCATTTGAAAGGGAAAAATCCAACAATTTTCGACCCAGAACCATTTAGCAATGTTTTATTGTTGGCATTGATTCAAGCTTGCTCTTTCATCGTAACAATAAACCAAAAAACCGATGGACGGAAATTGTTTTGTTCAAAGTTTTTGGGTCAGTTACTGGGTCGCATTGCAGTTAATTTTCATTGTAATCGCACATCAAAAGTCTTACCAACCGCTTTTCAAGTGCTTTCGCTATTAATGGACGAATGTGATGCATTAAAACCTATTGTCCATGAAATGATTATGAATTTGCCTCGAACTAGTTTGAATATCAGCATTTGGTATATTTTAAATATGGATAATCCAAATGAGTTTTTATGTAACGCTGTCAATGAATCGAGTGATTGGAACTTTCTGCTGAAAACAAAACTTCCATTACAATCAAACTCATTGGATGATAAGCGAATGAAGAATTTGGTAAAATATTTATCAACAAAATTGTCACCGGAAGAATGTGATGATATGTTACAGGATGTTTTGAAGGCGTGGTCAAGCAAAATTTCTATTTCATTGAATTCAATTGAACAACAATTTTATTTGTCAAAGTTTATCGTTTTAGCTATTTCGCTATTTAAGTTAGAGCGAACGAATGAGCTCACCACAATAGTTCATAATGGAATACGAAATCATATGAAAGAGCTGGATCAAACGATTCGTGCTATTGGAATGATAACAACCGAAATAGTTCTAAACAAATTGAATCCATCAGAAACTGATGAAACGCACTTAAAATTCGATTACGATGGTTTTACAGATGAATCAAAAATGATAATTTCTGAAATAAAATCAATTTACGAACAAGCCAAAGAAAGTTCACCGAAGAATGGTGCTGATATTGATGCGACCATTTCTGAGCTATACACTGTTCACAATCAAAACGAGTCCCGTATCGAATTAAAAATGTTTGCTCCGACGACGAATATCATTAAAAATGCATCCATTGAATTCGGTTCGTTGCCAGCGTCAACAAAAAAGGAAGACGCAATGGTAACAGATGCATGGTCTGAGATCAAATCAGATATTTTAGATTCGGATGACGATGACGACAATTTACAAGTATATGACATGTCAAATGATCGACCATTGATAGAACAGAAGCGGCCAAGATTTTTGAATGATTTACGAGACCAATTATTAGAAACGGATGATCAAGATATTTTTGAACAATGTATGATCTGTTCAACCGAATTGATAAATGAAAAATTACCGAACGATATCACAAACATTGGATTAAAGCTGTTGCAAACATTCATTGATCTGGAGAGAAGATTTTACATGGAAAATTTTGAAATTCTTCGCAATTCTGCTTGTGTTGCCATTTGTTGCATTGAACCAAAAGTATGTGCCATATATATTTGCAAGGAATTTCATGCTGAAATTGGTCGTTTCACAATTGCAAGAAAGGTGTTATTGTTGGAAGTTTTAGCTGAAACGGCTAAAACATTATCCATGTTAAATATTAAAAAAGATGAATCGTTTCAAGAGGCTCCAATTCCAACAAAGCAAATGCGAAAATTAATTGACGAAAGCGTCAATCATGAGATACGTTTGAGTGAAATTAAGCGTACAATTAGTGATCGAATTGCACTGAAGACTCGACAGTTTGCTCATCAAACTGTTAGCATATTAAATAATGCTAAGCGAAATCGTTTCGCAGAAGTTGCTGGAGACTTTTTGTTTCCATTGCTTTATGGTTTTGGAAAGGAACAGTTAACATTATATGGTATTAAAAATACATTAAAAGACGATATGGATAACATACTTTTGATGACATTCCTGAATGCTGTGTCTACGATTACGCTTGCCTCACAGAATTGCCCAATCATCACAAAAATTATACCCGAAGTATTCCAATTGGCTTTGATCTTACGTTTTCATACGGAGCCTAAAATTCGATTGGCTGTTCTACAAATGCTTGCTAGCATCCTAATAGCTGCTCCGAAATATCTACTACAAACACATTTTCTAAACTATGTGCAGGAAACTCATCAATGGTTACAAGAATGTCTATCATATAATATTGTCAAAAACGAAAAGAATTTAGAATGTCGCGAATTGGCAAATAAAATAATGGCGCTATGTATAGGAACATTAAGTCCACATAATGTGTGATGTGCGCATAAGATCGATCTTTTCCAAATAAAGAAAACCACAATTATTTGTAACATTCTCCTAAAAAAATATCTTTTTCTAATTTATTCAATTTAAATTGGTTAACAACTGAGTGCTGGTCATGAATATTTCTCCATTGATTTTTCCCAATTTTTCGCAAATTTTTTATAAATTGCCATTGTAGCTTGTGCATCTTCAACAGAACAATGAGCGCCAGTCTGAATGTCATATTTCAAAATGCAATTGGTAAGAAGTCTGAGAGATGGGCTTCGGCCTTCGGCATATTCGCGGCACCTCTTATATGTTGAAGTATCTCTGATGAGTCTGTAATGTGATAAATTTATCGAATAATTGATTAAAATGCTTACAAAATATTAATGAACCTTTTTGGATGCTCCATTTTGAGCACTTTTAAGTCATTGTGTAAAGCATGACCGACAAGGATACGATTGAATTTGATCCGACTAACTTCAGCCTGGACGTCTGCAAAATTGAAGGCTCTTTCTAAGTGAGCTGGTGTTACACCGCTGAATTTAGTTCTATAGTCGACAACTGGTTGTGTCGGTATCACATATTTATCCATTATAATATAACCTTTTTCATTAACAATAGAAACACGTGCCAGCATATTATCCCTTCCGTTCGGTCCAATTCCAACCATTTCACAATCTAAAGCTATGGCACTTGATTTACTTAAAAATCCTATAAACAACGAATATAAAGGAGAAAAAATTTTTTAGCTAACCGCTTTTCTTCGAATATTCGGTGAATTGGTCAGCATCAAATCATGTGTCACTAACCTATTTTATTTGTTGTTATCAGATTTCGTTGTGCTTTTAACGAACCGGCTACACTATTCCAATTTGCGCTCACTTGATTTCGACTGGTTTTCGTGGATGACGGTTTTACTTCCAATTTATTCACCGATTGTGTATTCAATAAAGCATTAGCCATTGTTGTACTTGTCGTTTTTGTATTCTTATTGTGATTTTGATTGTTTTTATTGTTGGGACTCCTTTGAATAGCCATTGGCGCATTAAAATAGGCTTTTTTGCTAGTTTGTTTTTGTTCAGTTCTTGTTGCATTCATTTTCAACGTCAATTCTTTCATTTACTGATAATTCAATAAAATGTTCATAATAAGTTATTCATTGCCTGCTTAGCGTACAATTACGCCTAACCATCAATCCATAAAATTAACTGAAAATGTATCGAATAGAATTCCATGAAATTTAGAACCGTTTTTGCTCATAATTTGAGCTCAGTTTTTGATGTTATTCTTTCCTCTCCTCTTGAAATCTTTCAATCACAACAACATTTTAACACACAATAACTATCAGTAATATCGTGTACGTAGACTGGACGATTGACAGTTCCGATTTCATGTGAATAAAAATGGCGGCACATCACTCACATTTTAGTACAATTTAAAAGTAACAGAACTCAGTTTAGGACATACGTCACGTACTTAAATTTTCAAACATTTGTAAATTCAATGAAATTTTTTTTATTTGAATCTTTTTAATGAACGTTTTATTAATACCTTATTTATTTATTTTTTTATTTTTCAGCAACCATTCTTCAACCATCTAATAGTGTTCTCCTCCCCGAATCGATGGGAACACAAGTAGGAAATAATGTACCACTGAGATCGACCACTTTATTAAATGTTGGCCAAACATGGTCCAATGCTGGACCATTGAACATTGATTTAGATAATTTGTTGTCATCAAAATCAAATAAATCGGGCCCATCATTATCAATGAATCAATTAAAACTACAAAGTCCAGTTAAACAATCCCAATTACCAATGATGTCACCATCACCAACTTTACATATCAACAAAAATAATGCTGCAAATAATAATTTTAATAATTTGAATAATAATTTTTGTGGAAATTCAACTCAACAGCCAAACCGATTTTCGGATAATGTGCAAAAGCCACCACAAGAACAATTGTTTGGCAATTTGATGATGACTTCAAATCAAAATGCCAACTTGAATAATCAATTTGATGCATTTCAATGATATATAATCAAAATAATTAAATCGAAAAATAAGACAACAAACAAATCTTTAAAATGAATCGTTGGAAAATCATTTTTTCAAAGAGAAAACTAAAATTGAACGAAGCAACGAGAAATCGAAATAAAAAAAATTATGTTCTTTTTACAATTCGTAAATTTTTATGATAATTTTAAATAATAATAAAAGTTTTGACTGCTCCGATATCGATATTGTATAAAAATCGAGCATTCCGATCCAAATATTGAGCGAACCACTCGAATCGAAACGTAGGAAATGCTTTTTTTCCAACAGAGTTAAATTATTAAATAATCATTCGAGAGGTTCAATGAATAAAAAAATATCGATTCGATGTGATTAAAAATCATTGCCAAGTTGGCGTAATATTAAGAAAGTGCATGACAATCCGGCACACGAATTTCTTTTTATGGGCGCCAAATTCATGTCACGCATGTTTTATCAAAATTAAAATTTATTTTTTTAAATCCGCAATAAATCGAAAATGTCATAACTGTCGTACCGTTCAACAAACAAAACGTTCATCTTCTATGCGGCTCATTTAGAATGGGAGAAAACAGGGATCTAAAGTAATACAATAAAAAAAATATGTATTTGTGATTTGTCAGGCGTTTTGGCAGATTCAGCGCTGCATCACATCGAAAACATTCCAAAATCAGGAAAAATAATAATAAATATTCAAAATATTTTTTCCTGCATTGAATCGAAAAAATAATTGATGAAAACTGGTGCATATTTGAAATTAACAAAAAGAAATATAGTCGCATTATCAATTGTTCTTGTGATCCCATAATTGGTTTTTACGTCGTTAAAAAAGCTGATAAAAACAGTCAAGTAGTCGACATGAACTATTTATTTTAAGAGAAATCAGTACATCAGCGTATGATGTTTTGTTTTTCCTCCTCCAATTGAAAATTGTTACTCTTTCGTTGTTGATTCAACAAAAATATTGTAACACAGTGGATTCTTAAGAAAGGTTAATGGGTAGTTGTTTAAGTTAATGAAAATCAAAAGAAAAAATTAAGTAATCTTTATTTTATCGTTTATTTTCCTAATGTTTTGGATCTATCAGTCTATCTCTAACACTTTAAACAATTGAAGCAATTCCAAAATTTCATTGAACTTTTTTCTTGCAACATGCAAATGATGGTGCCCGAAATGATAAAATGAAATTAAATGGCAAGTTTGATATCCTTTATCTTATTCTTCAATTCCCTTTAGTTTATTTTTGAATATTGAAACAAATCCATCCAACTTATTTAGACTCAATTCGACTCAACCAATGTAAGAGAAAAGGCAAAAAGAAAACGTTTATTGAATGGTGTAAATAAACTGAAATCTATCTAAAAAATGAAAAATCTTCAATGTCATTTTTTTTTCTTTGAATTTATATTTTTGCTTACTCCGAAGCCTTACCATCGACATTGTGACATGTTCGAATATTTTTTTTAGTACACTTCAAATGATTGAGTTGACATATTCGCTTACATAAAATTATATGTCAAGTGAGCACTAAATACATTAGAACATTATTTTTAAATTCCAAAGCAACTGAGAAACACATAGCAACCTCACACGGGCATAGTCGAACCCAAATCGAATACATGGTTGCCGTTTATATCACATTTTATGTGTATAGACAAGTTGTTTAGTATACTTCGGACATACATTTACGTTGACACATTGTTAAGAAAGCCGAAGTGATCAGACGTTTTCATACACGTGCTATGAAGTTAGAAGTTTCTGAAATAAATATAACAATTGAAATTCATTCAATATAATGGTAAGGAAATAATTTTCCATTGGTCTAAAATTAAAATCAAACTATTATTGCATGTTTAAATTCGAGAAATTTTTAAAATTTGTGAGAATATTTTCAAAATGACTTAACCTCACATAAACATGCTATCGATTAACGTGTGATTTGCTGCCACGATTTTTTCGATTTATTTTTTTTTTTTTTTTCATTAACTTTCATAGCTAAAATGTTAGTATTCGTTTTTCGTATATTTTATTTCGGATAGCCGAAGCTACAGGTATTATACGAGCATGCCGCAGGTTATGCACTTTTCAAAGTGACTCAATTCGAGGAAGTAGCCGTATTGTTACCACAATTGGAAGCATCCATCACTGATCTACCCAAATTCAATTCATTGGTTAAATTGTGTGGTTTTTCGCCATTTAAAACAGCCGTCGCTGCTTTAGAAAATGTAAATGCCATATCAGAAGGTATTGTACCACAAGATCTAGCATTATTTTTGGACGATGCCATTTCATCGAAGGATAAAGTCACATTGGGTATTGCTGATGCTAAACTTGGTGCTGCTATAAATGAAGCATTAGGCATTAAAACAACTCATATCGGTGTAGTACCAGAAATTATACGTGGTATTCGATTTCATTTTCATAATTTGGTCAAAGGATTCACAAACAAAAGTACTGGCATAGCTCAATTGGGTTTGGGTCACAGTTATTCACGTGCCAAAGTCAAGTTTAATGTTAATCGTGTTGATAATATGATCATTCAATCGATTGCATTACTCGATCAATTGGACAAAGACATCAATACGTTTTCAATGCGTATCCGTGAATGGTATTCATATCATTTCCCAGAATTGGCCAAAATTGTTACTGAAAATTATAAATATGCAAAGGTCACCCAATTTATCAAAGATCGCAAATCATTGACCGATGAAAGTGTTGAGAAATTAGAGGAAATTTTAATGGACTCATCGGCAGCCCAAGCTATTATTGATGCCTCAAAGATGTCCATGGGCATGGATATTTCGCCGGTCGATTTAATCAATATTGATATGTTTGCATCGCGTGTGGTCAATTTATCAGAATATCGTAAACGTTTGGCCGAATATTTGCATACAAAAATGAATAGTGTTGCACCAAATTTACAAGTACTGATTGGTGATCAAGTTGGTGCTCGTTTAATTTCACACGCTGGTAGCTTAACCAATTTGGCCAAATATCCAGCATCAACCGTTCAAATTTTGGGAGCCGAAAAGGCATTGTTCCGTGCATTAAAAGCTCGATCAAACACACCGAAGTATGGTTTATTATATCATTCCACATTCATTGGACGCGCTGGTTTGAAAAATAAGGGACGAATTTCACGTTTTTTGGCAAATAAATGTTCAATTGCATCACGAATCGATTGCTTTTTGGGTGAGTTTTAAATAAAAATTTAATTTTTGAGTTTTCCCCAATTTGAAATTCTCGAAAAATAAAATTGATGGTTCATTTATAGATACACCAACAAATGTTTATGGAAACAGTTTGCGTCAACAAGTCGAAGATCGTTTGAAGTTTTATGAATCTGGTGAAGCACCACGTAAAAATGTCGATGTAATGCAAGAGGCAATGGCTTTGGCAGAAAATGAAGCCACTCTAGAGACAGCAACAAAGAAAAAGAAAAAGAAGAAGGACAAAAAACGTAAATCCGATGCCGCTGATGCTGATGCCGATGAAACGATCGAAAATGGTAATGGTACGCTGAATACAACAAACGGTGATGCCATAGAAAATGGCCTCAATGACACTAACGGTGAGCCGAAGAAGAAAAAAAAGAAGAAGAAGAACAAGGCCAAGGACGATGAAGAATAGATTCTTTTAGTTACAGTTTTATGAGTAAAACTTAGGTTAGGATGCCAACGATTTCTTCATAATTTTTCTTTAATTTTACGAGACGATGATTTTATGCCCAAAATTAACAGATTGAACAATATTTTGTTCTTTTTTTTTTTTTGAATACCAACAATAATAGTTACTTTAGAATATTTTGTCAGGCATTCATACAAATTACAAATAAATTTAAATAAAAAAAAATTTCTCGCGGTGCCTTTTTCCAAAACACATCACCTGAAGACATTGAAGAACATAAGTTTGTGGTTACCGACAACATTCGTGACAATGTTATACACGCATGAGAATCACATATAGAGAACGAGAAAGCTTGAAACACAATCGTACCTACAACCTCCTTAAAATCGTCTCTAAATCGACGGACATAATTCAGTTTATACGTCTGTTTTATGCTACTGTTCTTGTTGACACTGTCCACTGTCCACAAAAACACGATTCCTTAGGTCCCAGTACTGTGAATAGTTCATAATTGAAACTAACTAAGTGAGAACATAATTTGTTTTTTTTTTTACTTTGCTTAAATCGAATTG
>GL501844.1:144947-156079 GCA_000149185.1 Mayetiola destructor
AAGCTTTTCCTTCTCTCAATATTGGTACCACGACCAATACTCAGGCATATACGAATACATCGCTGAACACTGAATTTAGAATAATTGAATTTGTCTAAAAAATTCGAGTGATAATCGGAGAAATGGTAATGAAATCTGATGATTTTATTACATACTTTTTAGTCTGATTGTACAGATTTAATATCGAACGTTTTTCATTAAGTATATGAATAGATGAAATTGTCGAAAAATCAAAAATAAACAAAATATAAAATGAAAAAGGGAAACATATTATACCATGAAGGTCGCTTCAAATTCGACTGAAATTTTGTCGCTGGTGCTTTTTTTATTCCATCTACTGCAGCAGTATGGTACGTATTCTCATTTATTACTTTTTCATCTTGTTTTAAATAAACTTTATTTTTAGATCCGCGATAGAATAAAAAACAGCAAAAAAGTAATCCTGAATATCAATAACAGTATCGAAGAGAGAGAGAGAAAAAGACACAACATATATATGAATTATGAATAGATATGTAGGATATGCCGTCAAATATGTATGTATGTATATTGTACATGGAATATATTCCTCGAAATAATTGCTGTCGATAAAAATTATTTGTATTGAAAAATTCTGATTGATCGAATTCAAAGACAAGATAAATCAATTTGCATTCTTTCTTTCCACTTTACACTTAATAAGGACGCCGTGATCAAACGCTTATAAGCGTGTGTCTCATAAATTAAACAAAGGAGCAACATTATTCACGTTTTTTTATTCGCTTCATTTCGCATTTGAATGTATCATCATTTTTAAGCGTTGATTTATCATTAAAATATTTGTGAGAATATCAATGTTTTGCCATGTGACCAAACATATCAAGGAAAATGTTAACATTTAACTGTTAAATAATTTTGACATTTCGTCGAATCATGTATTGAAATTTGAGTTTATGATTTTTGGCAAAATCTAACAAACATTATTTGCTATTAATAATCTCAATGAATTCGAAGTATTACACTATTATCGAAAGCGATTCATAAACAAACTTTTAACGAACTGGTCAACGATATCAATAATAAATAATTTGAATAATTTTACGTTCGAAGAAAAAATTTATATCGAGTTTTAAACAAAAACGTAGTTCCGGCTGTGTTGAAAGACACAAAAATCAACAACTTCGCGGAAAATGTAAATCGAAATTAATTGAAAAATGCAATGTTTTTATAAACCGTTTGCCACAAAACATTCCACTGAAATATACAGTGCGGAGTTAATATAACAAACGGCGTGAACAACGCCGATCAACTGATTCTTAAAAAAAAATTGAGTCAGTGGTATCAATACAAGCAAGAACAACAGCATAGCACACCATCAGAATATTCATCCACGCATTCAATTTCTAAATGCCTATAATATGAAAGCAATGAATGAATACATGGAAAGAAGTTTTCTTCACATGTGTGTCTCATATATTGTTTATGTATTTTTAACCAATCCTTTCGATGTATTAATGTTACCTATTTATCTTGTTTCGTTGTGCATGTATCGGTATTCGTCCATATAAGTTGTCGAGATTGTTATTTGTTATATTGTTGCATTGTTCAGTCGAAAGAATAAACAACTTCGACGCAAATGTGATTTTATGTGCACATTTTGACAACAAAACCCATAATGGTTTATGGTTGTTGATACCATTACATACGCTATTCAATTTTAATATCCACATATAACATGAGCGAATTTCACATGCGTAGTAATGTGAAATTATTCAATATCTCTTCGCAAGCGATTCTAGTACTATGACCTCCTGAATGGACAATGATTATAGCCTGAAACATTAAAAAAATAACAAAAAACAATACTATACTCCCGGGTGTGAACGGCTGTTTTCATTTTACAAAAAAGTATTGTTTACTTGCAACATTTGATACATTCATCGGATTTGCAATCATTTCGTAGCCATTTTTCATAGGCACGATGCGCCCATTTCCTCCATGCTTCCATCTTTGGCTAAACCACCAATTCCATACGTTTTGTAATTGCCGTACTGTGCAATCAAACAACTGGCACGCTGATGAAAGTTTTCAATCGCTGTTTGGGCACGAGCTTACTCATGGCTTTGACGATAAGGGTCAAATCAATTATTGAAATATGAAATATGAGTTGATACAAATTTTCATATATCTTGAGAATATTTGAAATAAATGAAACACACGGGTTTTATTTTAAATGAATTTTTAGATTTTTCTGTCATACGAAATTAGGAGATCTGCTTTTTCAAAACGTTACTTTCGGCATTCTGAGTGTTCTACATCTATGTTCAAAGTTCAGTTATAGTTCGCTATTATTTTGAATAATTAATTCCTTTCAAACTACAAAAAGTCGTTCGTGCACTCTTCATTTTCTGTCTTCTATGCCATATTTCATATGTATTTTTCCGTTTAATTTTTTCATTTTTCTTTCTTTTCCTTAGATACTTCTTTCTTCTGTGAGGGGATTTTTTTATTTCTTTTTTTTTTTTTTCAAATAATACGCAATAATAATAAGTGGTCCAGCAATGTTCTCTTTTATATTCTGTTAACATTTCCTGAATGTTTAAATGATTCTATGCTATTTGCATATTTTTTTTTTATAACCATTCGAATTGTAAGGAAGTGTGAAAAAAAAAATTAGGGCATAATCTCGATCCTTGTTTGGAATGAATTCTGATGAATGAAATGTATTATATCAGGTGAAGATTACCTATTCTCTATCGTGAATAAAATTAACAGTTCAAGTATTTTGAGAATGATCCGAATAAGGGTACCGTTATTTATTTTTGATTGACCAACTAGAATTGGCTTAAACTTATTCAATCTTCGAACGTTACGTTCCGGTTTTTCAAATGTTTTGAAATCTATGTTTAGGTTTTGTTTATTTATTTATTCATTTCTTTTAATTTACAAAAAGAGGGAATTGATGCCATATTTCGTATGTTCACCGTTTAATTTTATTAATGTTTTGTTTGAAAAATCTTCTTAAATTTTCTCTCTTTTTTTACTTTTTCAATTCAATTTACTTTTGTGGGGGGAAAAATGTTCAATATACGCAATAATATGCATTCAGCAGCACCCGGATTTGGTGTTTTCAATCGGACGACCTTGATCAATTTTCACTTTGCTAGCCGTTTCAGTTGCACTCGACGGTGGTCCAACACGATTCTTTATTTCAGCGGCCATAGTCATGAAAGCCTGTTCAACGTTGGTTGCATTTTTGGCGGACGTTTCAAGGAATGGAATGCCCAACTGGTTAGCATATTCCTGTGATGGATTAAAAGTTAAATGTTTTTAGATGTCAATTTATCACATTTCATAGACAAAAATTAAAATAAATTTAAAAATAATAATAATAACGTAGCAATTTGCTTTACCATAGCCGTTGTATGATCGACGACCTTCTTTGTGGTCAAATCACATTTATTTCCGACCAGTAACTTGTTTACATTTTCACAGGCATAACGCTCAATTTCTTCCAGCCATTGCTTGACATTATTGAACGATTCTTGGTCTGTACAATCGTATACAACGATGATACCATGGGCACCACGATAATACGACGATGTAATCTAAATTTTCATGGATAATAATAATTAAAAATATGTATTTAAGGCACTGTCTATACTCAAGTGAGATACGATTTTACGTGAGCTTAAAGTTATTTTCTGAATTCACCTATCTCATGTGAGTAAAGACAGTGCCTGCATTTATATTCATAATTAATCAATAAATAAGTCAATCAACTCACCGTACGGAATCGCTCTTGACCGGCTGTGTCCCTGAAAAATTTCAAATAATAACAAAACAAAGATCACAATCAACATGTTAACTATCAAAAAATATAAAATTCCAGTCTCAACGACTCAATTTACCATATTTGCAGCTTTATCGTTTTGTCATCAAGTTCGATGGTTCTAATTTTCTGTGAGAATAAAAATTGATTTTCGAAAAATGATCTCATTGTAAAAATGAATTGAATTGATTTAAAAATATATGAAAACTTACAAAATCAACACCAATAGTACTGATATAGCTTTCCGTATATGTATCATCAGCAAATCGTAATAAAAGACAAGATTTACCAACGCCAGAATCTCCAATCAAAAGCAGTTTGAACAAATAATCACTATTTTATTGTTCACACAGATGATTTTGAAAAAAAAAAAATGGAAAAGAAAATGAAAAAAAAGCGAAATCAATCAATTATTATTATTATTAGTTTTAATTTTTTCAAAATATCAGTTCATCACAAATTAGCGCTGAAATGATTTAAGGACTCATGAAAAAAGTGATTCAATAGTATTGGAGACAAAATAAAAGGTTTCATGCTATGGTTATTAACCCAATTCCAAACATTTCTAATCTAAGACGCCATCTATTCAAAAAAAAGATATATATATATATATTGAAATATCATCGAAAAATTACTTTGAATAAACATAGACTCGATAAAAGACATTATATATTTTCGATAGGTGTACTAAAAAGAACTTTAAAACACTAAATGGAGGTATTATAAATAATAAATCCGGTGATGAACAATGGCGAAATGTTTGAATAGAATCTCGACAGATATAAACAAAATGCAGAGTATGTATATTTGAATAAGCTGACGTCGTTTTATAGACGGAAGGAAGTTAAGAATAATTAAGTTTGACTTGAATAAAGTTAATTTTTGAAAAAAAAAAAAAAAAAAAAAAAATAGTTATTCATACATTTAAAAAGTAGCATAAATCTGATCCCTGGGTAGCAAATATGAATAAATAAACAAAATAATGGTGCTTATTGGTGAGTTTTTGTTTGCGTGCACTTGCATTGCGAACGTATTTGTATCATATTGTCGGTCGATATACCACAGAGAAAAACAGTATACATGAGTGAGCCAAACTACAAGTACAAATCAACATCTAGCATTGTCTAGCATTGTAGTTACCAGAGAAAATGCTTTAGCATTACAACATGTAATCTATAGCATTGTCGTGCATGTGTGTGACTCATAATTTTTCGGGGGGAGTTGTACATTGTACGCTTTACTACATGTATAATGTATAAAGTATCTGGATCTCGATTTGTTCGAGAAAAGAAAAAAGTTTTATCATATTATACATGTATCGTACACAGAGTTATGATGGTCCGTTTTTGTTTGCTTTGAGATTCGCATATCGAACAAATTTATGACAATCGAATAACCAATTCATTGATTTTGAATAATAATATATGAAATCATTTTGGAGATGAATAATTTTAAGTAAGAGCTAGATACGCAGCTCAACAATCGTTGAACAGACCCATATCCAGTCGAATGATGAACAAAGAAAGCCACAAAGCAAACAACCACATCAATACACCACCACTAAATGAATAGAAAAATGATTTCCTATACAAAAAATAATACAATCATTTAATTTAAAAAAAAAATGGAAAATTCAAAAAATGACATCGTAGAATTACAAGTCGAATTCACACAGATTATTGCGCATCAAATAATGAAAAAATAAGGCAAAACGAATATGACAATATTAGAAATGAAAATATTTAATAAAATTTTCTACGCAGTCGATGAATTCACTTGTAATCGCTTATGAATTTCATTTGAAATTTCAAATTGAACTTTCCAAATTGACTCTCATTGAAAATACATTGAAAATAGATGCGAAAAGTGCATTGGCCAATAATGATAAATACAAAAGTAGAATTAGTCCCGAACACATACAATGGATTTCAATTGAAAACAATTCATTTGAATCACAATTTCGGACAAAGAAGGTGAAAATATTATATTCAAATATAGGGTACACAGATATTTATTTATCATTAGCAAAAAGATAGATATTGTTTTATGTACTTTGGCTGAAATTTATATAAATTTTTTGGTTTCGGATTTTCTAGCCATTTACAATTGTTAAAATATTTATGCCACGAATTTAGTATAAAGGAGAATCTGTTCCTTCTTTTCTCATATACTTTTCCCTTCATATGTGTCTCTCAAACTTCGAGCTCATATGAATCGTTCAAAAACTTACTACTCAGGACTCATAGCCGACATTTTCACTATAATTCGTTCAATAAAACACTCCTTTTAAGTTTTGCTAAACAACAATACACTTAGAAAATAATTAAAAAAAATTTAATTCACTATTTTCTCCACAACTGAAATTTAATGTCTGTGAAAAAGTCAATTCACACAGATATTCTTGTTTTTTTTTTTTTTTTTTGATGACAAGGAACAATGGCTACGAATACGATGCGCGATGAATGACGTATTTTTTGTGTATTTCAAATTCACCATTATGTAGTTCGGGTAGAAACCGTGCCAGCTCACAGCGCACCAACCAAACGGAGAATTTTGTATGTGTACACTAAAAACGTCGTCTTGGATAATAGTTCGTTTACATTGATATTGCTGTCAAATATTTGTTGAATATTCAAAATTTATTCAACATATTTTTATGGTGGACATTTGATTATATATTTTGACCATTAAAACCTTACTTATCATTAATTATTCTGTTACAAATTATTTTATTTTAGATAATATCCAGTCGATGTATGAATCAACTCTTGTATAGACGCCCGGCCAATCAGGTAAGCCGCATTCGGATTGACCAAATGAGACGATTCCAATCACGTACCAACGTTTTGTACTATCGTCGTAATATGTAAGAGGAGAACCGGAATCACCTGTTTAATTGTTGTTCATACAGTTGAATTAGCAGTGGACAATGGTCATTA
This sequence comes from Mayetiola destructor, assembly GCA_000149185.1. Lineage (NCBI taxonomy): Eukaryota > Metazoa > Arthropoda > Insecta > Diptera > Cecidomyiidae > Mayetiola > Mayetiola destructor. Next base: position 151,698 of record GL501844.1, read on the forward strand.
TTTAAAGGAATTTAACGGCCAATTTTCTTAAGTACCTCGGCATGAATCAGACCCTTTCTCACCACCAGCACATATTTGATTCTGTTTGAATGTTAAATTATGACGTCGGTATTTATGACTACATCGGATATTCGACACGCCTTTTAGTGTCACCTGGAGTTTAATTTTGCTTCCCAAGGCTAAAAAAAACAACAAAAATACCTAAATAAATTGAAAATAACTCACCAATAGCCTATTAACCATTCGGTAATGAAGATGTGTGTCCCCATCCTGACACAACCATCGGAACATCATCAAAAGATTTTTGCTTCCATTTAATATCGGCTGGCAAACATATTGGTTTAATCCATTGCGTATTTGGTACACTGTAAGCCAATCGGAGTAGTGCAATATCATTTTCATGATTCAGTGTTTCTTCTTGATAATTTTCATGAATGAATATCTCGTTTATTGGAACATCCAAGACTGGATCTGAGCATACATTATTTTGGCAATCAATCTCTTCGCTAATGTTCCATTCGCCTAATCGAACCGATACCCTGCATTCATAAAATTCATTGATCAGAAGAAACAAAATAAACATAAAAAACTATTTCGAATATGAGCTCACAGTTTGAAATACATCTTATTGAGAATTGAGTCTGCAACACAGTGTGCAGCTGAAACAAATAGTGTCAATTAGTAAATAATGGAATTATAATCAATATTCAATCATACCAGTCATAACGTAGTTCTTATTTATTAAAACACCTTCACAGTGAAAACCCATACCATTTGCTAAAAACAATCGGAAATTTAATATTTCCATTTAATTTTTCGAATTTACTATGTATATCGTTTTTGACTAACGTTTTTCATATCGTAGCAATGTTAACCATGGTGAATCATAAATATGTGTACCGTAACCGCCAACAATACGCTCCACTAAAAAGTCTTGTTTCAGTTCTGTTCGGCCACAGTTAATTGGAAGGTCATCAATTTGAAATGAGGCTGTGTTATCGACTCTAATACAACAAACCAATGGCGAAATCCCGACATAACCACATCGACTTCGTTTGAGAAATCCACGTTCAGCTATTGTCACTTTTCTTTTTTTAGCGATTTTTAGAAGCGGTGCGCATTGATTAAGCGGTAAACAAGAACCATGCCGATTGTTTGGCATTAAACATTGATCAAATGCATCTATGAATACCAAAACTGAAAAAAATGAAAGATATATTGATTAGAAGCCAGTCTCTATCGGCATAAAAGGTTTGCATTACGAAATTTTATGCATAGAAAAATTGTTATAGTTTCTACGAAACGCATAGCAAAAAAAAACGTCCATTCAAAGGAAAAACAGAGAAAACAAACAAACAAACAAAAAACACTTTCAATTGAAAGATTTAGTTCAAATGATGGACGCTACATGTCGCTGTATATATACACTATATTTGCGATATTATTGGGGCGTTTTATAATGACAATTGGCGTTGACATTTGATTTCATTACAAAAAAAATATACTTCTAAAATCCTTAACGAAAGATCATACATACATGATTATCCTAATATTTCACCAAAATGATATCGCAATATATGGAGGAATTGGAGCAGGTATGAAATGAAAATGAGTTGACTATATTTAAAAAATGTTTCGATTGAAAACATCTATCTGTTCGAATTTTTAGGACCCATTTGATGTGGCGGAATTCATTGAGCGCCTCACCTGGCGAACAAACAACGAAATAGGCAGCGATCAATTTGATTCAGAATTTCTTCATGACACTTTTTCTAAGACAATCAGGGATTTGAAAGTCTTACAGGAACGTCAACAACGAAAATGTGAACGTCTCGAAGAAATTCTGCACGAAGAGCAAACTATACATGCAAAAAATATCGAAAAGTTACAAGATCGTCATCAAACATCAGTTAATTGGTTCCATCAATTGGATGAAAAAATAAATTCAGTTGCAGGCAAAATAATTCATTTGGGCGAACAATTAGAAAATGTGAACACACCAAGAAGTCGGACCGTTGAGGCTCAACGTTTACTGAATCATATGACCGAGTTTTTGATACCGGGACCAATTGTGAATGATTTGTTCAATGATAAATCACGCTTATATGAATCAGCTGACATCATACAAAAGCTGTACACAATTGCTCAAGATTTGCCAGCCAATAAATTTGCCGAGGCCAAAAAAAAAATCGAAGCAAAATATGATTCGATTGAACGTCAATTGATTGAAGAGTTTGCAACAGCCCAAAAGCAGGAGAATATCGAAAAAATGAAAGCAATTGCATTGATTCTATCTCAATTTAAAGGTTATTCTCAGTGCATTGATGCATATATTGAACAAAGTCAAATGACCACATATGGTGAAAAAGGTTTATTTGCACAAATATTACCTATGTGCCGGCATCATTATTCAGTAATCCAACGTGTATTCAATAGTGCTGATCAAGTTATGCTGAAATTCATATTGAATATATATCATTTGAAACTATTTCAATTTGCCCAGACAAAATTGGCGGATCGCAGTGATGATGATAAATATTTGCGTACACTTTACGATTTATATTCACAAACGAGACGTGTTAGTGATGATTTGGCTGAATTCGAAATTGGAATGGATGAAAGTCTATTAAGAAAGTTAACAGCCCATATATTTGCCGGACATTTGGTCAATTATATTGAAGTTGAAACACGTAGTTTGAATGCAAAATGTTCGTTAGAATTAAAAAAATTTTATGAAAGTAAAAATCACATAAAAAAGCAGGCGGAACGTTTTCAGGACTTACGTCGAGATGTTCAAGCCTTAATTGGTACACGTGCAAACATAAACATTGCCCAAATCGATGATTATGGCGGTGAAACATTCATATCAGAAGAGTTAGCAATCAATTTATTGCAAGAATCTAAGGCTGCATTTAAAAGATGCCGATTGGTATGTTTTTCAACGTTTAATATTATTTTTTTTATATCTTAATACAATAACAATTCTTGAAATAATCTTGATATAGCTATCAAAGGAAGGAGAACTTTCCGGTAACATGATTCGATTAGCCGACATACTATTGAAATATCTCATGCAAGAGCATGTCGATTATGCAATTGATTTGGGATTACAAGCGATCCCAATTGCTGAAAGTAAAAACGTTCCTCAGATATATTTCTTTGACGTTGTTCAAAAGAGTAATACAATTGTACACTTATTGGAAAAGCTGTATGCAGCCAGCGTAATACCGTGCGTTGCGTATGTGCACTCAATAAATCATAAAATTCGGAAGAAAATTCATATTGGAATACAAATTTTCAGATCAACGGCAAAATACTCAGAATGCTTAACAAAGAAACGTCGCATGTTAGAAAACATCGAAACTAAATTAGATACTGGACTTGATCGAGCCATCAACGCTATTATTGGATGGGTGAAAACTTATTTGCAGAGTGAACAAAGAAAGACTGATTTCAAGCCCGAGGGTGACTTTGATACAATGGCATCATCAGCTTGCCAGCATGTTGTTCAACAATTATTGCCGATAATTGGGCAAATCAAGAAGTACATGGATGGAGAAAATTTGAAAGGGATCATGAATGAGATTGGTATTCGACTTCATCGAACAATTTATGAGCATCTGCAACAATTTCAATACACTACAGCTGGTTTTTATAAACAAATATAAATTTTTTTTTTGTCTTGATCGGTTTATGATATTTTCTTTAATTGTTACAGGAGCCATGTTCGCTATATGTGATGTGAAAGAGTATCGAAACTGTGTTCGCTTGTTAAATAGTCCGTTAGTTTCTCAACTATTTGACATTTTACATGCTTTGTGCAATCTTCTTCTAGTGAAACATGAAAACTTACAAGAAGTATGCGGTGGTGAAACATTGGTAAGTACAGTAAAGTCTCTATAAAAGGACCACTCTCTAAAAGGACCATTTCTCATTTGTGGACCACTTGGCCCGCAACCGATGTGGTCAGTTCAGAGAGATATCCAATTACAGAGACATCACGTACACGACTTATTTTTGTTATTTTTCTCTATCTTAACTATCTTATTCTATTTTTTTTGCGCACATGGCCACAAAATCTAGCAAATTAATGCAAGCCAAGGGACAACTATACGTTGCAATGGTTCTTCTTCGAACTGTAAATAAAAAGAGAAAAAAGGTTTAGGCCTCAATTCAGCTGAAATTCATATTTATCAAATTATTCGTACCTTTTTATTTGATGATTGAGATTGAAGAAATTTTCAAAGCTCTCATCTGTTGATTTGTGTTGTGAATATGTCATCGACTGGTCTCCCAAGCAGCAAACAGCGACCTATGTAACACGAAATAAAACAAACATCAGTTCCCTAATTTTTCATTTCTATTTTTCAAAATCGATTAAT
>GL501844.1:184753-196841 GCA_000149185.1 Mayetiola destructor
CCGCTACTCGAAAACACCTTAATGATTATGCCCTATTTTTTTTATAATTTACCATAATTATAGAAGTTGTTAATAGCTGAGTTTTCATAGCCATAGCCATGACCATAGCCATGACCATAGCCATGATCATAGCCATGACCGTAGCCATGACCATAGCCATGGCCATGACCCGGTCTGTGTGAACCTATGAATGGAAAATTGAAATAATTTTAGAAATCCACATTTTATTTCGACTAAAGCATTATTGCTTACCTCCTGCATCGGCTACATTGTGATTATAAATTTCTATATTATGGCCATCATTACCTCCACATGCACCTCCGTGACAACCACAGCTCGGCCCATTGCAACCACCTGGATAACCATAACCATAACCATATGGATAAGGTGGCCTGAACAAATGTCTGAATGCAAATACGTTTGAAATTTGTGGCGAAACTTCGACAGTCCGACCATTGTTACAATCAGCCAATGGTATGCATTGTCCATCATTATTTCGTAAATAACCGTTTGGACAATAACAGCCCAAAACACAGGCCACATCTTTTATTCTTTCGGCTATTTCCTCCCGCCTATGGAAATTTTCACATGTAATCGGCATCGCTGGTCCGCATTGCTATTTCGAAAACAAACATGTAATGAAAAATATGCGTAAATGAAATATAAACGTTAGAACATACATGAACTTCATTTTGTTGACATTTTGGAATCGGACATTCCGTTGCAGGAATACATCTGGAATGATATCGAACTAGGCCAGCTTTACAGAAACAACCGGCTACGCAAACATTTTTATCGCAATTTTTCTTTGAAACTGCAATGTCTGATGTTGTGTTTGCAAATCGACAGCCCAAAACGCATTTGCTGCCACACGCTTGATAAACTTCATTAACTGGATCAGCACAAGTTGGTTCCTCGTAAATTGGAGCGAGTGTTGTAGTTGTTGTAGTGGTCGTTGTTTTCATTATTTGCAGGTGTTGGCTTTCATTCTCCAAATATTTCGCATAATCGATATAAGTCACCAAACTTCCTGCTAAGACTGAACGCTTTGCATCGAAACCTTATTCACATAGTTTTTCTCGTTTAATTATAACAATCCAATATCCAAATACAACTAATTGTCTATTTACCTGGCATGAAATGGACCAACAGAACTGCTGCCAATGTCAGAAATTTCATGGCGATCATTTCTGATTAAAAACGTATTTCGTGCTAGATACGTCCACACTGAATTATTACAATTTGCTGCCGTCAGTTATTATTTTTCACTATCGATAACAAAATTTGGTCTGAAATCGATGAATTTGAATCTCTGACTTTTATATTGATCTTTAAGAATTGAAATTTACCACCAAAAATGTATCCATTTCCACCGTTCGAATGAATTTAACTACATAAGAAAACGACATTTTAGATCTACATGCTACATACTACATACTACCTATGCAAATATGTGTCAATCAATAGTTTTCAATAGAAAGCAGCGGAATAAAGGCCGCATTCAGAGCAAATTCAATAGGCTCATTTTCATGTAATGATAAGAGATAGAATTTAATTCGAATTTATTGAACAATATGTTGATTTGTTGACGATTATTACTGAAGATGGCCAATGACCATAGAACAGTTAGGCCATCATAAATGAAATGTTCGATGTATTATGAAAATGGATTGAAATTTGTGTCATTCAGGGCTTAGAAAAAGTTTGATTGAGATACGCGCATCTCGGTGGGATCGATATTATGTTGACATCGATGTTATATTGTATTGCAGACGTCAGAATTCTCAAATGAAATTTCAAAGCAGCAAATTGAACTGAATTTCGTGGTATTGAGTTTCCGTTATAATTTTTATTTGTCATCCGTTTACGATGAGAGCAATTGAACAAAATAATCGATTCATTCTAAAAATATTGGACTGAAACCCTATAGATAATCGATAGTTTTGTTCCGCCTTAGATTATAATGAATTCTGAATTGGCCACAGAATTGATTCCTTTTTGAGAATTGAAGGCAATATATGAAAGATTGTTCCATCGAATATGAGGTTTTTGTCCGTTCAAATTACTGTGCAAATAAATTAACATTTGATATTTCAATTTTTTCGGCGAAATAAATTAAACTCAAGAAGAGCAAAGTGTAATTTATTATATTTATATTCAAAATTCATATTATAGGTTGTTTCGGTTCAATATCTCATCCAAAGTTGGCATAAGCAATTTGCAAATATTATGAGAGGCTTTTGGACTTTTAGGCGTCACAATTGTTGAATTTTTCTATTTTATTCTATAAAAATTGCCGGCCATAACAATACAATGACCAACATACCGATGTCAATAAACTCATTAAGGAAATTTTGAAGATGCGTGTATCGAACATATTTTTAGCGCTGAATAATATAAATTCCAATCGTTACTGTCATAAATGGAAAATATTATTCATAATGCTTAACTGTTCCGATTATTATTGTCTAACCAACTTCAAGATTTCTTTTGAATAAGCGATACCTTTTGGGCCGGACCCCGATTGAATATATTATGAATTATTATTATGCTTTTGTTGATTATATTAGTTTTTTTTTTTTTCAAAATATTCTTGAATTTTTGGTTTTTATTGCATTTGGAAATGTAGAAATTTTTTGGTAGGAAAGTCCAATAAAAACAATATAAAAGTCAGAGAATCAAATCGTTCGGTTTTAAACAACGTTTTACTATCGATATTGTATCAACACTGACTGGTGGCTAAAGTGATAATCTGTTTCTCGATACGGATATTTCATGGGCATGAAATAGTTTTTAGTGAAAGAAAAAAAAAAAAATGATCGCCATGAAATATTTGCCTTTTGCAATGATTCTTTTCGTTTATTGTTTTTCAGGTAAATAATTAAGGAGTTGGTTGCTATTCAGTTTTTAGAATGTAAATTAATGTGAACAAAATGTGTGTTTTAGGCTTTGATGCGAAACGTTCAGCATTCGAGGAAGATCTGGTGACTCATATCGATTACGAAAAATATTTGAAAAATAATGGACAAAGATTTCGAAGGCAAGCAAATGCAACAGATAATGGCACAGATGCAGGATATTTTGAACCATTTTATGGCTACGACGGACCAATTTGTGCTGATCCATTGAATGAAGTCTATCAAGAGTGTGGTGGAAAATGTGTATTGGGCTGTCGTTTTGCGAGCACATCGCCTGACTATACGGTTTCTAAAAAAGAATGCGATAAAAATGATTGTGTAGCCGGTTGCTTTTGTAAGACGGGCTTGGTTCGTCATCAATCGAAATGTATTTTAGCTACAGAGTGTCCTATTCGAAAATGTCACCGCGATGAAGTATACGTAAGTGATCACATTTTCATTTGAACGTTTCAGATTTTGAATTTGAATTATATTATAATTTTAATTGTTTGGTAGCAATGCGGTCCAGCAGCACCAATTACTTGTGACAATATATACAGAGACATTGAAATAATCGAACAAACGAGACACCTAGACTGTGTTTGGGGTTGTTATTGTCCAAAAGGCTTTTTACGAAATAGCTATAACGGTAGATGTGTTGCGGAAGGTAGTTGTCGCAGCAATAAAATCGTTGATGTCTCACCACAAATCCCCGGTCTATTCATCTCCAGAAGTTCGTTTAAGCCACAATCAACCGCTGCATGCATTGGTCCGCAGTGCGGTTGCTCTGGACCGAACTGTGGAGGAACTTGTTATGGACCGAATTGCGGTCCAAACTGCTATGGTCCAAACTGCTATGGTAAGACTCCCAGCATATATATAAAACTAGTTGTTGTTGAATACGGAGTATACCTGACAATGAATTTTAATGAGTTTATTTATTTTTCAATCAAGGAACAGGTTCGGGTGGAAGTTATGCGGTCGGCTGGAATGGAAACGGGAATAGTAAGGTTTTTTTTTCAACATTGTTGAATATTTGTGCTGTGATATTTGTTCGTTTAAAAAATTCAACTGCTTTTAAATTATAACAATAATTGTCGAAACATTCGCGAAGAGTAAAAAAAATTGTTTGGGCTACAAATGATGATAGAAAAATATCCAATGATAAATCAAATTTGTTGTCTTTTAAGGTGGATGGGGAAACAATGGCCACCTGCGTCCAGCCTATGGCTATCCTTTATATCCATACTCAGAATACCAACCATATCCATACCCTTCGCCAGGTACATGTTTTACGTAAATTATTTTATATCAATAAAAACTTTTACCATAATTTATTTTCTCAAGGAATTTTGTTTTCCTTTTAATCATGTCTTAATATAGTGAGCGACTCCGTAAACGGAACATTTGGTACGATGTTAGGTGACGAAGTTGCCGACGATCCAAGCTTAAATCCAGTAGTATCTAGCAACCATCCAAGACCGGCAATTGATCATTATCATCATTGGGAAGCTAGTAATAGCGATTCTCCATTATCCGGTAACTGTATTGGATCGAATGTGTGCAACGGTGCCGGGTCCGGTGTTAATAATAATTTAGAAGGATCAGATCCATCGCTGAACGATGACTCAGAATTTGATCAATATGAAGAAAGCGTGGACGATAATCCAACAGAAGATACTGATAGCGGTAGCATCAATGTAGATGATTCAGAAGACCCGAACTATGAAACCTATTCACGACCAAACAACAACGAAAATGAGCCAAATCCAAGCGACGATGAAATTAATGACGACTCTCACAAGGAAATGACAATAATCAATGCATTCCCGTATATTAAACCAATAGCTGTGATTGGTGCAGCAGCTGTTCCAACCAATTTACCAAACTATTTCACCTATCAACCGAACGGTCGAGATATTTCTGATCAGAAACCTGGACCAAAAGTAGAAGTATCTACAAAAAGACCAAACAGAAAAAATCAGCGACCAAATGATCATGTTCATGTGGTAAATGTTTCAAAGAAACAACTTTCAGATGCATTAGTTCACAATATTCATCAACCGAATAACTATCCATCATTTCCGAATGTTCCGAATCATTTTGAACAAAGTTTCGGATCAAATCCATTTGCACAAAGTCAATTCCAAATGGATAGATTAGGTGTCGGACAAGCACCCATCGCAAACGGTCCATTCCCAACTGGCCAATTTCCAAACAATAACTTTAAACCAAATCCTTTTGGGCAAGCTCAATTCCCCTCCAATCAATTCCCAAGTAGCTATTTTGGTCCAAATCAATTAAATCCAAACGCTCAAAATTCACAATTCCCAAATGGACCATTCAATCCGTTCTATGTGCCACATAATTTCCCTCAAAATTTCAACGCTCCAAATCCACTGAATTTCCCACCTAATTATTATTATTATCCAGGCTTTCCGCCATTGGGATTTCAACAAAACAGTCAATCGATAAATTCTCCATCACAAGGTCATCCATTCAATAATAATAGTCCAAATTATCCTTACTTTGGATCATCAGCGAACACACGCAATACAAAACCACTCAAACGTTTGACTCCAGTACCAGAGAACGAAGATGCTTATGATAAAAATATTGAAATAAAACCAGTCAAAGATATGAAAAAGTTAGTTAATTCGAACAACTGCGTTGGTGAGAATGTGTGCAATCAACCTCGATGATATTTTTAATTTTAAATTTATGTTCTAGGAATAAACAAAATGAAAATGTATAAAAAATAAACGGTTTTAAAGATTAAAACTCACTTTTCCGCACTATTATCATTAGAGAAAATGCGAGAAAATATTGATAGAAATGAATTTGTGTGAATAGCAAACGTGTTTTGGACTTTTTGGACTTTTTTCCTTCTTTTTCAGCGTTCAAATTCAAAACGAATATCCAATCTCACACATTTATGCATTCTAGAACCGAATGCGCTATCTTGCTAAAAAACCGAAATTTCTTCAAAAATATGAAGAAAAAAGAGTAAAATGTCAAAGAAAATTCTTTTTCTACGCGTTTCAGACGATTTCCGATCGATTAGCGGGGAAAAAAAAATTTCGGAAAATTTGCGTGTGTGTGTATACAAGGGGGGGCTCATAGCAACTGTGGAACTTTCTCTACTATGCTCACAATCAATGGGGTTCATCTGTGAGACGCCCCGAACAAAATTCAATCATGAAACCAGACACATTTATGCATTCCAGAACCGCTATCGTGCTAACAAGACATATAAATAAAAGTGCCGACGACGACAACGACAACGACATACACACAGGATTTTTTTTCTTAAAAACCCATTTTCGTGTTTTTCTCGCCGAAAAACGAAAAAATAACTCGAAATAAAAAAAATTCCACTTTTTTTGAGGGTAAACCAATACTTTTCTCGCATCTGAAATTGTGGTGTGCGGAACAGTAATAAAATCAATAAAATCGAAGATTTCAAAATGAACTGTGAAATAAACTCAATAAAAAGTAATTCTATTTTATTTTTTTCGGTATTAGGTTGGCGCCTGTTCGATTTCGATAAATCCCACTAAGTTTATCCAAATTGAGTCAAAGATGAAACGAGTATGTTTTCATTATGACTCAGCGTCAATGGATGAATAAATATTGTACTACAATGCATATCGATTATTAATTCAATTTTGACCAAATATTAACTGAATATTGAGCATGAATAAATGTGACATAAATAGCGAATCGTGTAATGGAATACTATTCCATTGACCATCCGACATCACTTTACACCACTTTTTCATCAATTCAATTTTTCGTCGAGTTCAATGACTCCAACAACAATGATTTGAATTCTGTTGCGGTATTTCAGCATAGAAAAAACGAAAGGTCTCGAGAATATAAGCAAAATGACTCGATAAAACGCCCAATATTGATGTATGTAATGCACCCTGTACATCGCGTGCCGTAATCGAATGAACGGCCGGATTTTCGGAATTGTTAACCGTTATCAATGGCCCTTCGGAATATTTGTTGCACGATTCAAATGATGATGAGCATTTTTTCACTTTTTCCTTAAAAACATACGTTCAATTCATTTGTTTATCAAAATTTTGATAGAAATTTGCTGTTTCACGAATATTTGCATCGACTTCTTTTTCATCACAATTAAATTCAATAAGTAAATAATGGAAGACTTTTTCCGCACAAAATGATGTAACCCATTGACGTGATTGAACCGTCAAATGCATACCGTCAATAGTCTGAAAATGTTCCGAAAAACAAATACGATGTAATTTTTTTTCTGTTTTGATTGGATTCCATGAAATGTGTGATTATATGATTACTTAAAGCCACATTGTTCCCTTGTTGAAACCAGTCCATTACTTCAGTTAATGTTTCGGGAGTCGCATTATTGTCCAGTGACAATGCCCACCTGAAACACTGCAAAAGATAAAATAAAATTAGAATTAATGATTAGAAATTCGCATCAATAATAATAAACATTGTTTATTAAACAAGTATCTAACAAATATAAATTTGATATCCAAATTTTTTGACCTCATTTCCAAAGTTAGACGGAGAAAAGAGAACATTTCTTTTGTAAGTTTTTTTTTTTATTTTATTGCTCACGTAGTAAAGCCTTGTCCTAGTCGCGCCTTTAAAAACTAAAATAAAATAAAATAAAATCAGCACATTTCGACGCTTTTGTCCCATTCCAATTCAATAACAATTCACAATCAATATTTATCACTACTTCCTGATTGTCGAGTAACCGGTGATTGGGGCTCGTTAAACGCTACAATTATAACAATAATAATAATTAATCGATAAACCGGCACATGGAATGAGCAATAAACACGAATAGCTTATTATTCACTGATTAATTCTTTCGCATTCAATTCAAGTAAATTAGATTCATATTATGTCCGCTTCCTGTTGATGTCGTCCAACGGACCACAGTAAACAAATAAATTGGAGCAAAACAACAAAAACAAAAGTGAAAATTACATTTGGCACGTTCCCCCTTCCAGCACAAATGACGGGCAATCTTATGCGCAGCCAATGATTTACCACGTAATGGCAAACCAACAATGATGACAACTGGCATGTTCAGGAGCCTATTCAACAAACGCATTTTTGAGAAAATCTCATGAGAAATTCGCAAAACAAAAATTTTTGCGATTTTTGTTTCACAGAAAAATCTCATTAGAAATTTTCTTCGAGAGTTCTCTGTAAAACATAATTTTTACATGTAAATTTGAGAATTTATTGAAAAATGTGAGAATATTCTCAAAACCCAAACGGACGCCAATTATCCTCGGCGAAAATGATTAAATTTTCATAAAAATGTGAGTCAGTCTTGTAGCTGCCTCACTTTTCTATGAGTAATTCTCAATCTAAATCTAATATTGAAAAGTTACGTCTGAAATGGAAAATTTTAAAAAAATGAGTGAATTTAGTACTCATGGTACCTGTGGTTTTTCAATTCATACTAATATAAGATTGGAATCGAGAATTTCTCATAAAAAAGTGAGGCAGTCTAGCTCAATATTCCCCGAAAATATTTTGCCTCTTTTCGAATTTTGAGAATATTCTCATCTTTTTTCAATAAATTCTCAAATTTACATGTAAAAATCGTATTTCATCAAAAAATTTCAAAGAGAATTTCTTATAAGATTTTCTCAAAATGCGTTTGTGAAATAGACCCCAGGCCTGAACATCGATATGATACTAATTGAGACGCTTTTTTGGTATACATGATATTTGATGACGAGAAAAATAATTAAGTTTCGATTTTCAATCAAAAATTGCTAAATGGTAAGTTTCTTACATTTATTACGATATGCGAGTTTTGCCATCCTTAACACCATTACAAGAAGAAAAACGAAAATAAAGTAAAGTCAATGATAAATAATAATTCACAGGAGATTCGATAAATAATAATAATTATTATTATTATTATTAATTATAATTACCATGGAGATTGGTTCGGAGCCGCATCATCGCCGCCAATAATCCTTGGATTAATCGAAATGCCACAGTTTTGCAAATTCATAAGTTTCAATTTATCTAAGTGGACTTTATAATGCCTTCTGGGAAAAGTTGAGGACTTCACTGTCATGTCGACTAAAAGTTGGATAAGCGACTAGTCTATGGAGATTTGTGTTTTTTTCATTCAAATTTTGATTCGAAGCATCATTCCTGGTGAGATGAAAGTTTTTCAATGGTCCTACATCTTGAAAGTGAGGCGGCAAATCGAAATCGTGTGAAAAGCTTGGCGGGCAATTACGAAAAGTTTTTGGATCTGCAAAATCGAAATAAACTTTTTTTTTGTTTTTCTTTCCGATTCGAATTCTGCATCATCAAAATGATTTTGATGAACATCATTCGGTCTGTCAAAATGATTGAATTCATCAAATGTTTGACGATTGAATAGACTTGTGGGTGTTGGTTGTACTGTGCTTTTGCGTTCCTCGATATCCCATACCCACGGCTCTTCTGTTATTACTTCGCGCCGAAAGCCTTTGGATTTGACTTTGAGTGGTGGACAACAAACTAAAAAACCATTATAGCCACATTCAAATCTTTTAATTTCATTTGAGAAAATGTCTGGACTTTGTGCTGGGACCACTTTTGTTTGTCCCATTCATAATCGATGGACAATCACTCAATTTGATGCAACACCATATTTTTAATTTCTGCATTACACAAATATTATCACTTCTGAAAATAGAATCACAAGGGAAATATTCCGCTAAGAATCACCATTCAAGGGGATCTTTTCAGTGTGCATAATTCTAAATGTTATTCTTTGAGATATGCCAGGATGACATTATTATCTAATAATGTTTTGATCTTTTTTTCTAGGTATTTTTACGCTTAAATTCGTTTGTTGATTCATATCATAAGGTCTTCAATCTCTCTGAACTTAAATGTTTTCGTTTAGAAATTGGTATCAATGCTTAATGTGGTTATTTCATTGCGTTCTCTTGTCATCTAGCATGAGAATAAATTGGTTGACTGTATGTTGGGTATGACACATCAGATCGTTGATCGTAAGTTCAAGGTCGATTAAAAAAGCACAAAAAGTCTCTTTGTTATTCATTGTTTCTATTATTGTGCTCCAGTACATTAATCATTTAAAAAATAAAAAAAAAAACAAATCAAAACACAATGTATGAATTTAAATGAAGACAAAAAAGTAGATTGATGTTTGTTGTCCGCTAATAATTGCACGGTCAGTTAACTGTTCACGTTTTAATTGTGAACATTTCGAAATATTAAAGGATGCTGATCAGGTTCATTTACGGCGGCCAGGGAACTACAGAAATTCATTTTATATTTCAGAGATTATCAAAACAATCAATGAATTTTTCAAATATTAAACGAAAGAATAGTTTAAAAACTAAAAAATAAATAACAATTTTACTGTAAGACATTCAAATTTTAAATTATATAAGCATTCATAGTTTTTGAAAGCAGTGAATCAATTTCGATATCTATTGTCAATAAATTATCATTTTTAAATTGATTAGGCATATTAACGACCACATTCTTCAATACTAGCCTCCCAAACATTACATCCAATACTAGCCTCCCAAACATTACTATCTTGTTTATCTATTTTTAAATTCAACCATTTCAAATTAATTCACAACTAACCGCAATCTGTGACGCAAACATACCGGTGAAATTGATATTTAGATAAGAGTGCTTGCATTCATTATTCATTGAAATGTAAGTTTCGTTATTCTTGATTACTTGTGCGACTTTCGTCTTCGTCCTCAATTCTAGGTCTTGATGTCATACATCAACAAACACGCTTCTTTTTTTTTATAAACGTATCGAAATTTATGCTTAACATAGATGATGTTTCAATTATTTCCAAGCTATGAACCATAAAAAGATCGTCGAACCTCAACTGATGTGCAAATAGTCTCTGAAATTCAGTATTTCGTATTGAACGCATCAGCCAATTTGAATTGAATAAATACATTGGACAACAATTAAATTGCCTTCGAAAAATGTAGCACTCAATAGGCTCAATAATAATCTGCCACTCTCGATTAAAGCAAATAATATGGGAAAACAAATTTACTCTTTGCTGTGGACTGTTTTCGTAAATATACATACATCACCATATATATGTCCATTATTTTTTTTTCCAATTCCCCACATTAAAGCCTCTGTCCTTTATTAATCATTAAAATGAATACTTCATAAATTATTATTATTATTATAAATGAATTATTATTATTATAAACGCTAAAGCTAATACATCAAAAAACGTAATCCAAATGAACTGTTATAATTATTATTGAGCACAAATTAATTGAATGAATTGAAGAAAGACGATGTAATGTCTGTTATGTGTATAGTTTCTTGTGTATGGTATGTAAGTTTTCTAGCCGCTTGAAGGTAAGACAATCAAAGTAGACTGAAAATGAAGGGGGAAAAAAAATATAAGAATAGTCGAAATTTATTTCAAAAGATGGTTTCAAGATTAAAAGTATTCGTAGTACATAATATTCGGAAAATGTGTGGAATCAAATAATGAATAAATTTAATTTAAGCTACAATGGCTTCATTTTGTAGCTCAGCTATTGGTGGAGCTTGATCTGTTGGTGATGATGATCCAGAGGTATCATTTCTGTTGGAATATCCGTTCAAAATTTCATGGTTCAATTTTTCACCAAATCCAACATCAATTTCGCAGATCTTTTCCTTTAATTTTATTTTATAGTCTTCGGGCCAATTTGCGCTCCATTCTTTGAACAGTTTAACCTGAAACCATTAATATCAATCCAATTATAATAACTATTCCAAAGATAATAATTTTTACATGAATAAATTTCATACTCTGCATTGAAATAAACTCATAGGTTTATCTTCAAATGAGGCGGCTGCAAAACTGTTTACCACGCCATTCACATAATGCATTCCATGTTCTTTGGTCAAATAATCGACACATATTGGTAGGAAATCTTCACGTTGCAATTCACTCCATTCATTGAACCATTGAATAATGTAGCGTAATTCGCCATCAACACTTAAATTGTGACCAGACATAATGCAGGGCAATTCTATCTATCGAAAATAAAATCACAAAAAAAGGTGTCACAAGTTTGGTCGGGTTGTTTAAAATATGTCGCTATCACGAAATTAATGGAATAATTATGAATACCTAACTTGTGTCACTGTTTGCAATT
>GL501863.1:102347-112717 GCA_000149185.1 Mayetiola destructor
TAGAGGCGAAACGATACGAATAAAATGTGCCATATTCTTCTCATATAAGTACTCATATAAATAACGCATAAATATGTTTGAAATATGCATGTGTCATGCCAAAATGCGTAACATTTCATAGCACAAAAGATGCGGTTCAAATCAATGTCAGGAGTTTTCGGGTTCATCTGAACGTTTTAATTTGTTTTTATTCTCGAGATTTACATGGTTCTAATCAAATGCACCTCTCAACATGGCCCGATTTAAAATGAATATACAAAAACGAAAACAGGAATTGGATTTATTATTTATTTCATGGATTCATTTCTTCATTTTCAATGGAAAGTTGAAAATTTCCGAAGGAATGAACATTTCTACTCAGCTACGGTTTGTAACAGTTTTTACCTGGTGGATATGGAGTATATAACTACTATTATACATCATAAAATGTATTAATCAAACTGTTATTATGATTCATTGGCTGACTGAATAAGCTCTTCCGTACCTATTCGTAACTTGAAAACCTTTTCAACTGGCCTTTTTTTCTCTACATCTTACAACTTATCGGCGATGATAGATTTCGATTAAAAGGTGTAAACAGCAACATTTGCCATTCGAATAGGATTTTTTTATTCCATTATTTAATATTGGACTCCAATTGAAACAAGCTAGTTTCACCTTATCAAATTTAACTTATCAGTCAAATTTGGCTGTTGTAGTTGTGTGCAATCAAACTTGATTCCATAAGCGGAAAAAGTATTCGCGATGAGCGTTTGTTCACGGACAATTCCATTCGATTTCATGCTTCTCTTTCCTTTCGGCTTTCAATGATAGTCGGACTGACCCAGAATAAGCTTTGATCATTTATTAGAAAACTTTTTAAATAAAATTAATTTTCCCTTGTCTGTATTTGGAGTTGAGAGTCGAAAGAGCCAATAGTCCGTAGTTCTTTAGCGGCTGTCAACCTAAGTTCGAATAATTTCAGTTTTCTTTTGAAAAATTCGCAATTAAATATATACAATGCACACTTTACACGGTACACTGTAAACTGTGCACACAAATGAATACTGAATTCCGGAAAAATGATATACGATCTGATGAAACAATGTTTGGCCTGATTTTCAGTGACCATTCAGCAATTAGTTGAAATTCTTCTGAAGATGTCAATTTTTCTTTCTGTTTTTTTGCTTGATGTGTTCACACTGATCAAGCTTTAAAATCGTTTTGCTTTTTTTTGTTCACGGCTTAAAACATATTAAATCGAGTTCGATCGGGCTGAAATTTTGGCTGTAGAGTCGTCTTGAAGTCTAGTTGTCGCAGTGAAATTTTTATGGACCGAGAACCATTGGTCCCTAAGCTATGAGTCAGAATATCCGTCTAAACACAGACAATTTTATCATTTCAAATGACTATTAGATGCGATTGATGGGTTCGCCGAATCTCCTATCATCACAGATGTAGAAATAGATGTGTTCTATCCACTGGCAACAGTCATGGGTCGATAAAGTTCAATATAGTGAGGGCGTGCCCATTTTACTGAAATAAATCGTCAAAGTTATGAGTTTTAATGAAATTTTAAGGTCAATAGCAAGGGAAGGAGGGGTCCCGGGGACGTGAAAATTTCACACATAATATATTTTTAAGAGAGCTATCGGCGGTCTGTGGGGATGGATTGATAATACCGGTTTATCGGGTAGCTGCACACATAAGCCATGGAGAGTTTTTTCCATTTTATACAATTCTGAAATATCGCAGCTGCGGCAACACTCTTTTGGTTCCGTAGCTTCTGTCAAACTGAGTCGCCTTATTATTGCGCGATAGGTTGAATCAACAAAAGTGCTATGTTTGAAAAGAACAGTAGCCCATATTTCTGGTTCCAAATCAGAACATAAGAGTTCAATTGCTTTCACAATATTTTGGATTTTTCCATTCTAAGGTAACTGTTCGATTTGAACCGGAAGAAGGCACAGCGCTTTTGTTGATACAATATGTCGCGCAATATTGAAGTGCCTTATTCTGACAGAAGCTACGGAATGAAAAAAGTGTTGCCGCCATCCCCTTGTAACAGTGAAAAATATTCAAAACAGCCAACGCCACCATTATGTATAGTGTTTTCTCTCTCACACTTTTGACAGATTGTGAGACAACATGCATAGTTCTCCCATATAATTGGCAAATCCAGGGGGCGCAGTCAGTTACGATTTTGACAAAATTTAATACACACTCTCTTATGAGTTGTTACTGACGGATGGTTGCCGCAGCTGTCATATTTCAGTACTGTGTAAAATGAAAAAAACTCTCCAAGGCTTCTGTGTGTGTAATGTACCAATTTTTTCATATTGAAATGATCAAATTCAAGTGGCTATAAAATGGGATTGATGGGTTCGCCCAATCTCCTATCATCACAGATGATGGAACTAGATGTGTTCTCCCCACTGATAACAGTTGTGGGTCAATATGGTTCGATATAGTGAGGGCGAGCCAATTTTACTGAAATAAATCGTCAAAGTTACAAGTTATAATGAAATTTAAACATAAATAGTCAGGGAAGGAGTGGTCCCGAGGCAGCCTTGGAGTGTGTTCTATGTTGACAATGTTAAATTTTTGGATCAAATGTCACATCGTTTTAGGTAGCGCCATCTACTCGGTATGGAATGCAACTTGGGCAGCTATCGGTAACCCAAACAGACTTTGACATTCAGGTGACTGAATCATGTATCTGAATTTTGAATATTATTCAGAAGTCCATTTCATATAAGCGCATTCATGTTCATGATGAGGGCGCTGTCAGTTACATGAATGAACGGAATATTTCAGCCGTCACACTCCGAGGCTGTCCCGGAGACGTGAAAATTTTACGAATGGTATATTTTTAGACAGGTTATTTTCGATTGTCTAGGTATGGATTAATATTTTTAGTTTATCGGGTAGCTGTAGTGTACCAATCTACGATTCATAGAGTTAAGTCAAATGCTAAAATTTGAGTGCCATTAAATGGGACTAGTGGCTGTGCGCAACGTCCTATCATCACAGATCATAGAACTAGAAGGATTCTGCGTTACAGAATCCATACGGGTGTCATCGATATTGAATAGCTGGAGGGATTAGGATGGTCCTGAGAATGTGAAATGTTAGCTGTAAACTTACAAATGATATATATATATTTTTAAATGATGGAACGATTTAATTTGGTTTATTACCAATTCACAACTAGGCGCTGGGACGGATTAACCCCTCAAAAACTGAATCGTATCATCGAAGAATTTTAAGTTTTTTTTTCAAAAGCGACAAAACAACTATAACTAATAGGACCAACATATCAAGCATTCTGTCAAATAATTGGCAGTGTATTTATATTTCCAGCATCATCGCATACCATAATAATTATTATTATTCCATGTACGCAAGAAACGTTCTTGGCAATTCTGAATCGAGAAATGCATGTAACGTGTTTTTAATTTCTGTGAACCGCTAACACATAGTGAGAATGAACATAGAAGATGTTTCACAGCAAGCATTAAGCAGTCCCATGTACGATGTACGTAGACATTTTTAGTGGCTAACAATCGTCGATCATTTTATTTCTTTCTTTCCTTTTGTTCCCCTTTCTTTTCATTCTTTAGATTGCGACACATCGTCTTCTTGAGTATTGAGACTGCATTAGATCTCTTATTAGCGATTTAAGAATTACCACTCATTTGATAATTGTATGAATCTCCCAATCGATCAAAAGACAATCGACTATATCAACATAACATTTGAGATATTTGTAACAAAATTGAACTTTTAATGGATGTGCGATACGAAATACGAATGATTTGATTGTCTGGCATAATTATTTACTGTTGCTGAAATGGCGGAAAAAATATGCGCGAAAACGACTGCACGAGACAATTTTAGCCTTAAATCTTCAGTATCGAGTTGGTGGAGCATTCCACACAGAGAAAATGACAGTTCCAAATGTTACAATATTTGTGTGTAAATCTGTGATTTACAATTTTCGTGGTAAACTTTACTACAAATATACAGGCTTATACACATCAATGAATACGTGAGAGCGCAATACCAATGTCGTATGCTTACGAACGAATATATATATTGGTGGTAAATTCTACCACCAAAAATTGTATATTACAAATTTACATACAAATGATGTAACATTTAGAATTGTCATTTTCTCTGTGCAATCAAACGAAATGTTCGATGCTGTCAAGAATCGGAATCCAACGGGCAACCAGTTCTCACTCCTTATTGCTAAATGTTGAAAAATTAGTTTCTTGAAGAACAAGGAAAAAATCCATTACCGAAAAAAGGTTTTGTTCAGTCTTTTTCTGAGCTTTTGAATTCCATGCCGGGTGAATGATGGTGATCATTGCCCGAAAAAAACGCCATAACAACAGCAAAAGACGAAAAAATCGACGATACAGTTTTATTAACAATGCGGCTACCAACAATGTGCATGTCATCAAGAAAAAAGATTCCTTGTATAAATATTTATGGAACGGTTTTTAACGAATTCGGGGTTTTTAATTCATTTGTTAATTACTAGCATTCATTGCAGTCGGTTTTTGTGTCTATTATTATTTATTAGCTCACCAGTTTTATGCGATACAATGTTGGAATTAAGCCCCATTTTTTGTGAATTTCTTTCTTATTCGGTACGCAAGGTCTATTGACATTGTCAGTAATATTTTGTGCTTTGTGATGAAATGGAGCGCTAAAAGCCGACAGACCAGAATACACAGCAGACGCTTACGTACTTTTCTTTGTGTTCTTTCAGTTTTTATTATTCGGTTCTTGAATTGTGAGGAGCGATCGAACTTCATGCATTTTACTTTATTATTCATCGAAATGACTCAATTTTTAATATTGATAATGACATCAATTCGATGCAGCCGTGAATCGTGAGAATGTTATTTTCTGCTTCATTGAATAATGAAGCGATCGCGACAGAGTTGAAAACAATAGAATGATTTTTTTCATTTTGCTTGATGTGAATACATTAAGTAATAAAATCGTTTTATATACATACTAGCTGCCTGTTCCCGCCATTGCCCGGGGAAATTCTATAAACGTTGATGAAAGACTTATTTTGTAAAACCCGGCATGCGTTACTATGCCACCAAAAGGAAAATCTTCTTAATCTTGGGAAGTTGTCTCTTTATATCAAAATACATTAAAACCTCTATAAAACTCTCCTCTATCATATGTTGAGGATTTAGATTTTGTTAAAGATTTCACCGTAGAGCTTTCCTACGAAAATTGCCTTTTCCCGGTGCCCTAATAAACTTGTCCCATGAATATCAGCTCAATCAGTTCCAACCATTCACGGGAGCATGGGCATATGCAATATTCCAGCATATTTTAGGCGCATATGCTAGCATATTCCTTGAATATATGCAAATATTCCAGTCGGTTGATATTAATAGCCTCATTGAATGACTAAAGAGTCCGAGATTATGCAGAAAATGAATATCATTTAGGGGTTTTATGAGAATTTCGTTCTTTGTACTATGTTCTAAAACCTCCCAGCATACATGCAACATACCCTGTGAATTTGGGCTCAATCGGATCAGTACTTTCTTTTATTTGAAGTTTTTATGAAAACAGTGTTTAGCGCCACCTATCGGTACATTTTCAAAATATGTTTTAAACCTTCCCGCTACATATACGAAAATAAGCAGTCAATTTAGGCGCAATAGGATCAGTACTTTCCTAATTTATTTGTTTTATGAAAATAGTGTTCCGCGCCACCTATCGGTATATTTTCAAATTATTTTCTAAATTCTCCCAGCATCCATAAACCCTGTGAATTCGGTTTCAATGAGATCAGTACTTCTCCTAATTAAGTGTTTTTATGAAAAGTGTGTTCAGCGTCCCCTATCGGTATATTTTTACACTATGTTATAAACCATCCCGGCATCCATACAAAAGAACCAGTGAATTTGAGTTCAATATGACCCGTACTTCTCCTAATTTAGAGTTTTTATGTGAACTCAGTTCAGCGCCACTTATCGGTATGAATTTCAGCTCAAGCAGTTATTATAATAATTATAGTTCAGCATTTTTTTTATTTAGAGTTGTATGAGAATTTTGTTCGGCGCCACCTATCGTTATATTTTCAAACTATGCTCTTAATTTTCCCGGCATCCGTGCCTACCCTACGATTGAGCTGCATCAAATCAGTACATCTCCAAACTATCCCAGCAAAAAAAAAAATTCGATCAATGGACTTTCCTTGAGACCCGATTATATGGGACACCCTGTATGTAAAGAAAGATAAAGAAAAAGAAAAGAAAGATAAAGAAAAAGAAGAAGAAGAAGTATTGACTTGGAGGAAGAGGTTGGATTACATTTATTGACTTGGAGAGTGAAATGGATTACATAAAATACATAATGACAGTCACTTGTTTGTCAAATACTGTTAATTATAAGATAATAATAATAATAAATCATATTGAACTTTGGGCCATAAATAATTGAATTCCCACCATCTTTCGCTTTGGGGTTAAATGCAAATTTACTTTATTATTAATCACACAAATGTCATTTCTGATTGTTAAAAAATACATATTGTGGGCCTCGTGGACTCACTTAGATCAATTTCTTTATAAGCGAAAATGACATGCAAAATGTGTAAAGTCCAATGAGCGATCGAAAATAAATCAGAATGGATGCTAAATACAATATATTGCATTAAAAATCTGATTTAGAAGATTGAACATTGAGCGCCACTTTGATATGTTGCCGCATTCGAATCACAACAAAATTAGAGACAAATCAGAAAATTATTGCAAGTAAGCAAAAAGTTGACTTGCTTTGGTTAGCAAGAATCATAATTCATTTCATTGCGGTGGATTTTAAAATTCAAAGAAACAATTAATTTCTCGTGATTTTGTTGCTTTCATATTATTTTCAGCGGCAAAAACGCGTAATTGATTGTTCAACTAATGGCAGTTATAGTTTCATACAATTGAAAGAGAAACAGACAATTTTCCATGAACAATACGCAGTTCAACAAATTGAAACAAACAACAAACTTTAACGCTTTCGTCTGTCTCTTTTTCATTTTTACCCTGAACTGGCGTATATGCATTTTTTATTTTCTTTGGAATTTTATTGCTCTTTAGTTTGAAGTTGTATTTCGCCTCTCCGTTCTCAATGATGGAGAAACAAATATCGAGCATTTCCAATTATTATTATATTATGTTTTTTTAACATTCATTGTTTTTAGTGAGGCGCGTACAATTGATAGGTGTGCTTGGGATAGGTGTACTGCGTACTAGTGTTCTGCATCTGTCCGACGTCCGACCCGACCGAACCCGCCCCGGTCCGAACCCGAGACCCAACAGTCCGGTACTCGGTCGGACATGCTTTCTCCTCGGGTGGGTGCCGGACGGACATTATAATTTGAAGTACTTATTTACTATTTACACCAAAAACGAAATTTTAAGTGCTTTTTCTCTCTAAATAAGCAATTTTAAGTGCTTATTCGCACTAAATAAGCAATTTCATGTGCTTCTTCACACCAAATTTGGTTATTAATAAGCAATTCCTAGTGCTTATTCATACTAAATAAGCAATGTTAAGTGCTTATTCACACTAAAGAAGCAATTTTATATGCTTATTCATACTAAATAAGCAATTTTAAGTGCTTATTCACACTAAGTACGCAATTTTAAGTGCTTTTTCACACTAAATACGCAATTTTGAAAGCTAATTCACACTAAATACGCAATTCTTAGTGCTTATTCACACTAAATAGGCAGTTTTCTGTTCACACTGAATATGCAATTTTAAGTGCTTATTCACACTAAATACGAAATTCTAAGTGCTTATTCACACTCAAGAAGCAATTTTTAGTGCTTATTCATACTAAATAAGCAATTTTAAGCCTCATCATTACTCAATTTCAAGCGCTTATTCACATTAAATAGGCAATGCAAAGTGCTTGTTTACACCAAATACCCAATTTTAAGTGCTTATTTCAACTGAATAAACAATTCTAAGTGCTTATTCACACTAAAGAAGCAATTTTAAGTGCTTATTCACACTAAATAAGTATTTCAATTTGTATATTTTGGCTGAATGAGCATTTAAATTGGCTCATTCTCGTTTGTGAAATTTTGAAAATTTTGCGCTTAAAATTGCTTTTTTAGTGTGAATAGGCACGTAAAATTGCTTATTTAGTGTGAATAAGCCAAGGGGGAAACTAGTACTACAAAAATTTAATTTTGACAATCAAAATGAAAAAAATTAAACAAAAATGAAAATAATGAAATGAAGATGAATACAGATTTGTATATCATGTGAATATAAGTTTCACAGATGACATCCACGCAGTGATACCAACCAACAAAATCAAATTTTTCATTTTCGTTCATTTTTTCTCATTTTTTTCATTTTGAAATTTAAATTATGTCAGACCTAACTCCCCCCTTGGGATAAGCACTTAGAATTGCTCATTTAGTGTGAATTGGCAAATGAAATTGCCTATTTAGTGTGAATAATCATTTTAAATTGCTTATTTAGTGATAATAAGCACTAAGAATTGCTTATTTAGTGAGAATAAGCACATAAAATTGCGTATTTAGTGTGAATAAGCACTTAAAATTGCTCATTTAGTGTCAATAAGCACTTAGAATTGCCTATTTAGTGGAAATAAGCATATAAAATTGCCTATTTAGTGGAAATAAGCATATAAAATTGCTTATTTAGTGTAAATAAGCACTTTACATTGCCTATTTAATATGAATAAGCATTCAGAATTGATAATTTGGTTTACAATTCGTCGGTCGGACATCGGTCGGACAAGTTTTTTTGTCGGTTGGGCCTCGGTCGGACTTTTTCTTTTAAAAAGATTCGGATTTTTTCGGGTTTCGGACACGGACGGGTTTTGGACACCAAAAACTGCACCCATGCAGAACACTACTGCGTACTGCACACACTCATCGTTGATTTGATATAGCTTTTGCATCAAAGTGTATAATTAAATGCATTTGAAATTTTAACCAGGTCCCGATATTCTTATATCGAGTGCCGTAATTTAAATTTACCAGATTGTAAATCAATTTTGAATTCGAAACGAAAATAATAATAAATGAAATCCATGAAGGAGCATCTGGTTATAGCGATAATTCGAAGAATGTAATAAATGATGAAAGGAGGAAAAGTAGGAAATATTTTGGATAGTTTGCGCCGACAGACGACAGCACCTACAACTTTGCAATTGATTCAAAATTTGTATTATCGAAAACGGAAAACCATCAAATTCTTCACATGTATGTTGTACGTAAAAATAATGAATTTATAAATATGTATATTAAATGCTCATACATTTTTGATTTGCTTCCATGATTGTGCGGCTGTAATATTAAATGATTGTTGATTGAGTGGAAAATTGAAAGAATAAAAAACTACTCCGATGCATGAAATTACTGTGTGCAAATGGTGCGAATACGAATTCAGCAAAACTCATTGATTCATGAAAAGTAATGAAATAATAAAATTTATGGAAAAACCATTTCACTTTTTCTCTGTTTACGAATCATTCGAACGTTTTTCTTTTCTCTTTTATAACAACAATATTTCATGGAATTTCTTTTGTTCGAAAAATTAAATAGAATTCCCTCGCTCCGACATTGAATTATGCTAAAAAAATGTGCAGTTTGTAGTTCATAAATCGCAGGCCGTAAGGCGAAGAGGCGGGCGTTGGATCTTTATTTAAAAGCAAAACATTGATAGCATTTATCTAATATTTAATTATATGTTTTCCTTTCGGAGTTTTCAATAAGCCAGAGATCACAGTAGATTTTAAATGCATGAAGTTCATTCAAAACTAGCGCATCCCACGTCCCACGCACGAACACATCTTTTTCATTAGCTGACATGGCTACGAATCGATTTTCACACATTTTTTACTTCTTACTTTTCTGCAAGCCACAATTTGAGCTGCAAAAAGAGTATTGGTCTACCCCAAAAAATGTGGAATATTTTTTTTTAAATTATTTTTTCGTATTCTGGCGGAGAAAGAAAATCCATTGTGTATTTCGTCGTCACTGTTGTCGTCGGCACTTTCACAAGACAAGTGAGTTAGATAGCACGACAGCGCCACTGATTCTGCCAGTGGAATGGATAAATGTGTCTGATTTTATGAGTGGATATTGTTCGGGCGTCACACAGATGAACCCTATTGATTTTGAGCTTGATAGTGAAACTACAATGGATGCTATTTTTTAAAGAAATTTTGGCTTGTTCTTTTGATCTTCTGGTATCGGATTCGTGTCCGATTTTATGATTGGCTATTGTTCAGGAAATCTCACATATAAACTCTACTCAGTAAAAAAAAATTGAGGTTAAAAGTACTCATTTCGACTTGTCAAAGTCGAAAT
>GL501894.1:52319-64083 GCA_000149185.1 Mayetiola destructor
AAAATTCTCGAGGAAGATTTACCAGAAAAGTTTTTTTTCTTTTTTTTTTTCATTGAGAGGAAAATTATTCATTTTATTCCATCGGCAATCATATTGTACAATCGATTCGGAGTATTTTATCCATTATCATGACCAGTAGTGTCAGTATTTTGAGATGCGTTGGCTTGCATCAACAAACAAAGACCAACAACTGTCGGAATTCCGAAATTGAGATTAAGGAATTAAATTTTGGAAAATTGAAAAACAAAAACAAAACATTCGGTTCATCGTTTCGGAATGGTTCCTGTTGCTGGTGTAGCCGAAAATTTTCAGCACACCATTGAGCCATAATAATATGAAATCCGGGAATATTGTTGTATAAAGAGTCACCATCATTCACCATGTGCCATGTGCTTTGCACAACGAAAATGTTATCGCTATTACTTATCGGTTGTGAGAATCTGTATGACAAAAATATAATATATCATGTCAGCATTAAATGCATGCATACAACATGAACTGATAATTTGTATGGCACCAAATCATAGTTTGAATTCCATAGCCAGTTACCAGTTGCCAGTTGTCTATCGGTTTTACGTTTTGTTCATTGAAGAGATATTCTCATTTTGCCAATGAATTTTTGTTTCTCTGTCGGTTTTGATCTATTCGAACGTATAGATAGTGAACAAATGAGGCACACACACACACACACACACAAAGCAACAATACCATTGTGTTGATCGGACCAATTGATAAGGTGCGCTTGATCTCTTTCTCTCTCTCTCTCTTACTCTTAGTCATCATCATGTTTATACAGTTTACCCACACAGACACACTGTGAAACGTAACGTGAATGCATGCCTGATATACATAATAGTGTCTGCTGGTTTTATGCTGATAAGAACAAATACCAAAATTAAAAAAAAACTTGAATTAGACTGAATGAGATGGATAGATTTCGACAACGAGAAACACAATAAAAAAAAAAGAATCCAAAAAAAAATAATTGTGCAAACACATTACATTGCACATATTCCGAATGTTTCGCACACTTATGCAATCGTATATGCTGCCAACATTGGCACAGATAAAACCATCAACCAACGAAAAGTTCCGTTTTCATTTTTTTTTTTCTTAGTTTCATTTCTCTTCTAAGTGCAAACATTTTATATGTTGTTGTTTCAATTTTGTCTATTTTCCCATTCTTCTATATTTCATCCCATTTTGCCTCCTGTCCTCCCCATTCACCGTCAACCGTTCATGCCCGGCATGTTTGAGTATGTGTTTGTGTTCAAAGGCACGTTGAATTACAATTCAGCATTTGATTTTGGTAAATGAAGCACACAACAACTGATAAGAAATAAATCTTGGGCAAAGATAACGTTTCAAAAAAAAAAGACAAAAAAAAACCCCAGAAAACTTGAACAAAGCGATAAGGAATAGTCAACGGAAAAATTTCCGAAATGAAACAAATGTTTTTTGTGCGACAAAATGTCAAATTCGGCGACATTCCAAAAACAAAGATGAAGCATAAAATACAATATACATAATAAAATATAAAGACGAATTTGATGAAAAACTTTGGCATTTTATTATTGCCATTTGTTATGTGTCTGTGTCGGTACCATCGCCCGCCTATGCCTTAGATTTCTTTTACAAGTTATTAGTTTAGATTCTTAGGTGTGCTCTTTTTGTATTTGATGTCATTTGCGATATGAATATAATATGTGTAGAGCTGTAGAGCTGTTACTTATAACAATATAGTACACTTAAATTAGTTTAGTTCATCCTTTGTGACGATCAATTCTTTAAACGATTAAATAGGCGAAACAATTATATCTTAAATTACGCGACTAGCAACATTTTAATATCAGATAAAATCAAACATTCTCAGTTGCTGTTACTGCTGCCGTTGTCGTTGCCGCGATTCCCACATACAACTGCAACGTTATCTTTTCAAACATCGACAGCTATTTTCATTGCTTTGGAAACCATCAAGACAACATTGAGTCGTTTGCTTTCGCGTTTCATATTTTTACTATTGTAATCCATAATACATAAGAACCTTTAATGATTTTAATAGATAAGAGAATCTCTTTTTCCTTCTTTATATCATTTTTATTTTTCATTTATTTTTTGTCTTTACTGTTTTTATTCGTTTGCGATAAAATATATATCGTATCGTATTCGTGGTCGTTTCCATTTCATTTTCATTCGTTCATTTCATTTGCTATGCCATAGCATACCAAGATCCAAATCAAAATTTCGGAAAAATATACGACGATTGTACATACATCCGGAGACATACCAATTCGAAAAAGCAACCAAGATAAGATCTTTAATATTGATAACAATCAATGAAATCAACGTCATGCGCTGAAGCAAAACCAACCAACTATCAAAATATCGCCCCATGTATTCAGCAAAAAAAAAGTGCCATTAAAATGATTGAACGTATTTTTTTTTAGTGTCGAATATTGATGTTGATTTTGATGTCGATGGTTGAAATTTCAAGCAAACAAAACATATTTATTTGATTTGGAATGATTCATCATTTCATTTCAAACAATCATTGATTTATACTGCAAACGTGCAATGTCTATGCATGAACATTATGAGCTAGAATTTTTTTTTCTAACATTTTGTTTTCTTTTATTTTATCTAATTGCAGACGAAAGCGAAAATCAAGTACGAGATATGGCAATATTACAACAGGGTAAGTTTATAAAACGCTACGATCATGATAAAATATATATATATATTATTTTGGCCAGTGGTGGTTGGCTTCGAGGTTTTGCAAATAAGTATTTTCATAATCTGCGATTTAAATTCCTTCAAAATTCCGTGCAAAACCTACCTTTGGATCCCATCACCTTCAATTTCACAAATCGCAATTGTTTTGGGCCAAAGTGTTTTATTTCGAGAACGACACGGTACCATTATTATTATTATTATTATTATTATTATTTTGCTATGTTCGTGTGGATTTTTCATTTTTATTTTCTTTGGATTTATTTTATTGGCATTGTCATTTGTGGCCAATCTGTTCTGTCTAAAAATGCGCGCGCGAGAAAATTTCTTGTGATTCTTTCGTTCTTTTCTTGTTTGTTTGTTTGTTTGTTTGTTGTATTCTTCCTGCTTTCAAATCGGTTATGTGTATTTACTTGACAACTGACTATGTGGGTTTGAACTTTTCTATCATTGTGTTTCATCTTTCACTTTCTTATCGGTGTAACGAAATACGAAAAACCCGCATGGAAAACAAGAAACTTTTTTTTTCTCCATTTATCGCACAATATATTCGGATATGAAACCGAGAAACCGAATGTGTGTATACTTTATTCCTTTGTCTGTTTGGATATTTGTAATGTGTAATGTGTAACGATCATGTATCATATGTGTGCAGTGTGCACTGTGCACCGTTTTTTTTTTCTCCAATTTGCTCATTTTGTTGCTCTCTTTCTCTCATTCGATTCGTATTCTTTGAAAACAAAACTCGATGGATTTGTTAGAATATTTGTATTTATAAACGTGATACGTTGTGCATTGTGTATGACCAAAGGGCGCATTACGTATATCATAAAATATATGTGAACATTTGTCATATAATTTGTTATTTTGTGATATTTGCTGCGATCCAGCAAATTATAACCAATTGAGTATTTGTACACTGTGGTGTCTAAAGACAGCCAATGATATTGTTAAAGGAAAATATGGCACAGCGATCATGTCGTACTTAGAAAGTTTAGAGTATAAAAAAGAATCGACAATAGCCCACGTGTGAAAATAGGAAATAATAAAATACGGGAAAGACGCCCGATAACGAAGCCAATTTTTTTTTGTTATTTTTTTTTTTTTTGCTTTAGTTTTGCTTCTCATTCGCTATATTATTTATTATTTAAAATATTCGCGATTGAAAAGTATTATTATAATTGTCATCCATGTGGCACAATGACATCATGAATTATTTGCTCACACAAATAACGCACACACACACACCTCGTACCCTGTGTTTCTGTTTCGAGATATCAAAGTGGCGATAAAAAAATTTCTTTGACATCAAATGTTCAATTGTTGGATCGTTGATTGTTGTTGCTGAGAGCCGTGAAACGGAAATCGTTGAGTTCGTGGAATATTTTCGGTCTTATGTCCACATGCTATATGCCAAATGCCCACCAAAATAACTTTATCATCACTAATTGCATCGCAATTCGCACATTTTTTTGGGTTGGCTTTTCAAAGAATTAACAAATTCAGCAATCGAAATATTTGCCAATTTATCGATCAAAAAAAAACAACACACAGTTATTGTTGTTCTTTGAATTTGAATTTGGCAAATGGAAGAGTTTTGGGGCCAAGACAAAACTAACGCTATTAATTTCGTTTATTTAAAAAGAAAAAAAATTTTTTTTTTTCGATTGTTATCCGTTCAGTTTAACGGCGTTGAATTCGTTTCGTTTAACGAAACGTTTTCGTGTTTTTTTTCTTTCTTTTCTTTTTTCGTATTCAAACTGTGTACATTTACAATCGCAATCAAATCGCGCGCTCTCTACGATGCATTTTAAAAATCCGACGTTTAATCTGGGCTGAACAGTGAACAACAGCACATGCATTCTGCACCGCTTTGCACATACATACTTATGGCTGATTATCTTTATTTTCGTAAAATTGAGACTTTTTTTTTCATCTCCACACATTCTCGTTCGCTTCGTCTTATTATATTATTTTGGCTGTTTTAATTCACAAGTAAAATTATTCAACACACAGGCACACACACACACACACACTCATACAAACGAGGCTCAAACTCCTTTGTAATCACATTGCTAATCAGTATTCGTTATTAAACAAAGCCACAAACTAATTCTTTTCTTTTTTTTTTGCGCTGCCTAAATTAAATTTAGAGACTATTATATCGGCATCGATCCTCACACGCTCGCATTTATTTCTTTTCATTTGTTGCTTTGCATTGCGATAAATTCGACTTTAGCTTCTACAGTGTGTGTATTCTCATCACGATTGTGCGGTCGAAACTTTTATTTGGATTTCATCAACTGCTAAAATCTGCAAATGATACCGAGTGCAAGAAAGAAAAAAAAGAAAAAGAAAAAACAATCAATGTGAGGTTGAAGTTGCGAAAAAGGGAAATATTATTATGGAACATTCGGTTGGCGGACTCGAGGACCTAGAGCCGAATGTGTAAAGACATTCAAAAAAACAAAAAATCGAAACGAAATCCAAAAAAAAAAACGAACAGATTTGGTTGTTTTGATTGTTGTACTGTTGCAAACAATATGCTTGACTTGAATCTTAAGATTGTTTCAACGTTTTGGCATTGTAATGAAATCGCGTCTTTGATTCAGATTTTTGATTTCGTTTCGAGCACATGAATATTATTGCCATTTCCGAATGCATTTTTATTTCGATTGTTTTGCGAATTTGATGTCCGTGTGTGCCTAGTGTGAATGTATGTGTGTAAAAAAGAGTCGTTTTGACCAAGGTAAGCGAGAAAAGTGCGTTTAATACAAAAAAAAAAAAAATTAAAATTACAATATTCAAAATAGCACATGCTCAATGCTCCGTTTGGCAGACACATTTGTACGAATTTCAAAATAACAATCGGTAAACGGTTCCGAATAACCGCAAAACTACAGACCAACTCAAATGGAAATGGAAAAAAAAACCAAACGAAAATCATGAACGACCAATAAATGAGGGGCACAACAAAACCATTCGTGAGATATTTATTACCGCCAAGCGCAAATGGATATCAATTTTCAATCGTTTGTTTCGAGAACATTATCAAAATGTTAAAATCTTTCACTTTTCTCTCTCTCCCTCTCTCTCTCTTTGCCAACAGTGTTTTTTCCTTCTTCTTCTTTCTTTTTCGTTCCGTTGAAGAGACTCCGAAGAGCAAGAAGAAACCAAACACGTCGAATGAGTTAACAGATCAAAACATTGTGATTTTGTGAACCGTGTGGCAATGCAACACCGAAACACAACCGATTGGCCAAACATTGAACAAGTCGTTTCCTTGCTCTTTTTTCGCCGTTTTTTTTCTTCCTTCCATTTCTTCTTGTCTTCAATCCATTATTATTATTATTGTTATTTGTAGTTTTTTTTAAAACCATTTAGTAGTTTATAGATTTGTACGGGCAACGTGGGCACATTTTCCACGTGAAACGAGCTGCAAACATTCGATGAAGCAAATTAAAACAGAAATTGGGAATATGAAATTGAATGCACTGTTCAATACACCACACACTATTATCGATAATGTCGATGAGAGAAAAATTCGCAAAACGAACGAATATTCTCACATTCATTCCATCACACTGGCTAAATATGTGTGTGTATGTGTAAGAATGCATTGTGCATCTAGTTACGATTTGCAATCGGTTCTTATTTCGCCGTAATATTTTGCTGAATTGGTCTTTATCTTAAATCTGAAGGTAGTGTGTTTCTTACGCCATTCATATCGGCACAACCAATCTTGATTTTCTGTTTCATTTCTTTTTCGGTTTTGTTTTTAGCTCTTTTTCTCCTGTCCTTTTTTGTCTTTTTTGTGCTATCTGTAGTAAACTTTGCGAACAAATGCAATCATGCACCAAATCCGATGGACAGACTCATTTTGCACACACTCGTTCTTTGCAATGAATTCGATTTTTCGCCAATTCGCTTGGTTCAGAGTACAAAAGCGATTGTTACACTTGATAATATACAGTTCAGGATTCGAGGCCAATAAAATTGAGATTCAATCGTACTAAAAAAAATAGAATCTCAATCATGGATTTGGATGAGTTTTTTTTCTTTTGCTCAATCATTTTTGCTGAGTTTGATTTTTAAGTTGGCCGATTCAGCTGCTTATTCTCAGTAAATGCACCAACGTTGAAAATCAACCAAACGAAACATTTTAAAAGTGGAAAAATTCCCATGGCTCAATTTTTTTTTCGTTCATCATCAGCATAGATATAGCGTCCATCCATTGCTGCATAATCTTTAGTTAATCGTCAACAACTCATTCCGCTTCGCAAAGTTTATTTATTCGATGTCACCCCATTGTAGGTGGAATTCAGCGATAACGTTTCTGTAGCTGCGGGTTGAAGATAAGACTTTTTTATATAAAATATTCGTCATTCGATTCTATTTGTATTTGCACACGCGTATATCTCCAGTTCGGTATTTGTGGGTCTATTGCGTTTGGACACACATACACACACAAACACAATTTTTTCAAAATTTTGAGCATGAATGATTTTGGGTTGGTTAATCAGCCGAAATCATCCAGTAACGGGTGTTTTTTATTTCTCTTGGTTTTCATCGTTTCATTGATCTGACTTGTGGTAATCGCATATCGGTCTCAATTCTATCCTCAATCCTGGTTGCTAAATTTTTTAACTATGTTCTACATGAATAAAATTGCAAGGTTATTTACTGTTAACATCATTCAATTATTACTGTTATTATTATTATTTGACTGTTGTCTATAGTTAGAGCGTATCAAGAGGAAAATAAGTCCACAAGCGAAAAGATAAAAAGGACCAAAAAATAAAATTTTTATCGTATCACTTATATGTGGGCCGATCGATGAAACATGACAATGACGAAATGATGCCGAAGCTGATTTTATTTATTATAACTAATATAATACGTCTGTTCGTCGGTTAATGGAATTCAATGGAGCAATTGGACTGTTAAATCTTTCGAAATACACGAAAACATCCTCGCTCTCTCTCTCTCTCGGTGTCTATCCCAAACTAAATACAATGTATGTCGCGAAGTGGCAAATGTCATGGGATGAATGAATAAAACTGTTTCGGTTTAAATGGCAGTTCAAAAAATAAAAGACAGCCAAAAAATTAAGTGATGTCGAACGAAAGAATTGCATAAACATACAAAGAAAGATGAACAAAAAGACGAATTTATATACAATAAGAAAAAGAAAAAAAAAGAAAATAATTTTCAAACAATTGTTCATGTTTAGCAAAAGATATGGTTTACAGTTGAGCTCATGTCGCACATACATGATCCAAGCGCATTTAGTAACTTTGTGCTATTCAATATATGTTTCAATCCATTTTCTTGTATTTTCCTCTTTTCCGGCGTTTTGTCTCCTCATTTTTACAGTTATGATTCTGAACTGAAAATGGCTTTAAAATGTTAGTATTTTTGGTCGCATTTAAACTAAGGAAAGCAGCTTTTTTAGCTTCTTACTTCGATTTGATAGCAATGCTCTTGCCACAGTCATTTTTGAATGCTGATGTTGCTATTGGTGTTCCATTGCTACTGCTGCTGGTTGTTTCTGTTGAATAGATAAGAGAAAGCTCAACCCTCTCTGGTGGATAAAGTATATCTTTATGCATTTTATGCAGATTGAAAACAGGGTGATTGCGAATTTAATTTTTTTCTTCTTTGAAATTCCCATTAAATATTTGAATATAATCCATTCGGAATGCCCAAAGTCAAATCGAAATTCAACGCCTTATCGGCGTATTGTATTTGCAGCAGGCCTTTAATCTTACAATGAAAACACAAATAGTGTTAATTGTCACCCTGTTATACATATAGTTTCGATGAGCATTTAAAGAATTTAAAAAGCACATTCGATGCTTATGGTTCATGAACATAATGTACGATGTACTCGATTGCATACCGGAGTGGAATAGTCGAGATTACAATTTCAGTTTTTTTTTTGGGAAATATGCAGTATGAGAAAAGGAATGGATAAAAGGAATCCATTGAAATGCTCGAAATAATATACATAATAATATCGATGCAACGTTGGGGATCTCATTCACTTGGATTAACCGGTTACCGGTTGTGACACAAATATGCAAAATGCAAAATGTACCATGTGCAATCGATTATTATTATTATTATTATGGATTGCATATCAGCCCAAATGGTATGCATATAGATTTTTATTTATCACTCAATTTTTGCCCGGGCCATCCTTATGCATTCGTGTTTTTTTTTTCATTTTGATTGGGTTTTTTTGAACAAATATTTTCCCGATTTTAATAACTTTATTGATGATCAAAGTTTATCAAAAAAGCCATTCATTGCTCGCAAATTAGATTTTTCTCATTCGATTGGTATCGGCGGCAAAGATCTTCAGGATCCAGCAACCGAACAACTCGGAAGCATTTGTTTTTTTTTTGGCTATCAAAATGTATATGTGTGTGTGTGTGTTTGTGTGAATAAGCTTCCATTTATCCGATTCGATATGCAATTTAAAATCGTTTACAAGTTTTAGTCAACAATTGTTCCATCTTCCATCTTTGGATGAAAGTCAAGTGATGACGACAAACGAAAACTTCCACCATCATCCCCATGTATGGATTTTCCACTTAAAAATCATATTTACAATGTGCCATCATCAATGCCAATAATAACAAAATCAACCAAAAAATTTGTGAGAAAAAGAAGAAAAAGAAGAGGAAAAGAAGTGAAATTGTGCCATTACAATGCATTCGAGTACATGGATTGGATCATATCCATCTATACACAAACATATACAACACTATACACACAATATCCAAATAAACCAACAAAATCAGCAACAATGTAATCGAAATCGCCTTTGCAAATGCCATTGAATCACAAAAGAAGTGAAATTGTGCCATTACAATGCATTCGAGTACATGGATTGGATCATATCCATCTATACACAAACATATACAACACTATACACACAATATCCAAATAAACCAACAAAATCAGCAACAATGTAATCGAAATCGCCTTTGCAAATGCCATTGAATCACAACGACGGCACCATATTCAATATGCAATGCACTGAGCAAAAAGTGTATGGTGAACATCGCACTTTGGGAAATCTTTATTTGATTTTGAACCATTCGCCCATATCGTTTCGTTTATGTTTCAGTGTCGTCTCATTTTTGGATTTTATTCGTACTTTTTGTCTCGGTTCTGTTTTCGCCGAAGAATATTTCTCAATTTCTTTACAATTGAAGCGAAAAACAGTGTGTGTGAGAGAGAGAAAGCGCCAACGAAAGATCACCACGAAGGCATATCGTACATTACAAAATATAAGAAATATATATCAACATGACACCGTATAATATTTGAACGCGGCTGGTCGACACTGATAAGAAACTAAAATGATACACAATAATATTATAATAAGATGGAGAAAACCGGTGCTATATGAATGACGGACGGAGCGTTTGGAACAGAACGAGATTCGTTTGGATATCAGATTGGTATATTGGTGTGTGAACCGATCTATGAAATGAAAAAAAAAATATTGAAAATTATTGAAGTTGAAATTGCTTGTAATGCCACTGCCATTGCCCTATCAAAATGCAGCTGGTTGATTGTATTGTTGATATTATGAGCTTATCGTATTACAAATATGACTTTTGGGATGTGTGTTCGGTGAAGTTTTTCATGGCTCCCCGATTTCGCACAAGTAAATTTTGTTGGCCAACAATTGAACGAAATGGATGTACAAAAAGGTAAAGAGGAACTCAAAACACTTTCTTGATTGTTTTTTTTTGGGAAAATATGGAAGATTTATTATTTCATTTCACACAATCCATGAGATATGTTATGTGTGTGTGTGTGCATTCGGTCGATTCGTCCGAAAGCTATTGTATGTCATCAGATTTTGTCTTCATTGATTTGCCTTCGTTGTCAATTGTTTTGTGCTTTGTTTCGTTTGGCGCACACTGATGGTGAGCTAAATCCATATGGATTATGGATATCGTATATCGTACACAATACAGCTGTACACATCTATCATTGGCTAAAATGAAATTTTTTTAAGTTTGGCTTCTTGTCATAAAATAGCGAATTGATGATGCCAACGAAATGATAAGAAAAACTTCATAATATTTTCATACAAATTGATTTTCAATATGCAGGGATCTGGTTGGTGAACGGTGATATCACACAATCAAAAATCAGTCGATTATTCATTGGTTTTCGGAATGAATATGAGTAAAAGCCATCAACATCAACGAAAATTGATGTCGTGGCGATTTTTCATCATTCATCAATATACAAAATGGATTGTATGGTGTTTCGTATTTATATACATAGTATTCATGAAATCCTCCCCCTTTTCTAATGATACTCATGGCATCAAACCGTCGATATCATCATATTCTACACTGAAGATAGAAAATGATTTGTTTGCACATTCATTTAATCGTAACCCATCAAATAAAGTCGATAACAACAACAACAACGATTGATCAGCATTTCATCCATGGCCATCGTATCCAATATTCAAGTATTCAAGTTTCCATATAGCATGCCTAGTCCTTTGATATGCATTATAATAATTAATTGTGGAAATTTTCGGTTCATTCATTCGATTCAAACTCTTTATTTTACTTATCAAAATTTTGCATCTTCCCAAGAATCATTCCATACAAAATGAGTGCTCGACTCAATAAAATCAGGACTATCGAGAAACGAAAATGGATGTGGAGAAAATCTTGAGTTACCGGTAAACAATGCTATCGCAAATCGCCACCACTGAGAAATTCAATTTGTCGCTTTTATATTTATTTCATATAACAATACTATAGTGCTGGCAAGATGAAGACTGCAAGATATTGGTGTATGTGTGTGTATGTGTGTGTGGTGTGTTTGGAGCGACGTTGATAAGAAACTTATTTATATTCATCCAAACACCTTTTATCTCACTTTTCAAGTGTTTTTTTTTCATAGCATATCGCTGCAATGCATGACAATGATTCCAAAAGTTTTGATTCCCTACGGAAATTTTTGATAATATTTGACCGTTTGAAAT
>GL501894.1:94298-104363 GCA_000149185.1 Mayetiola destructor
CAATTGTGAGCAAAATTTAAAATTTTGTGTGAATTTCAATGGGATTTTTGTCATTGCTTCCCTTGTTTTTTTATTCTAATTTGCATAACAATCAGTTGGATGCCGGCAATTTTGGGGTGAAATGGAAATTGAATAATGTTGTGATTTATCGGCAGTTTCCTTGGGCTTTTCATACATTTTTGACAAATACACAAAATACATAAACTACTTTTTATCATAAGCGTGTTGATGTTCGTATTTTTTCTTCTATTTTCTCTCCATCATTAACCATTATTTTCATTTTTGGTTAAATATTTAATGGGCATAATAGAGCATTCACGATATAATACGACACAGGACAATAACAAATTTACATACATATTAAACATAAAGACAATTACAATATTACAACAATAACATTGAGTTGATGAGCACCTGAACATCGGCCATTGGGCCATTGGATCCAACGCTTCTGAACACACATTTTAATATTGAACAAATTTTTTGATGGAATTTTGTTTCTATTTTCATAATCGTATCCGAAAAGCGATAGCTCCCAACGGTATGCCCATCAGCTAATGTGCCATCGTCATCAATCCATTGATAAAATATTCATTTATTATTATTTTTTCGATTGAAAAATGAAAAAAAAAAATACGGGCATTTTTTTACTTTGCCTTTCGAAACTTATAAGCAAATGTCTTTTGGTGATTTTTTTCTCTTCATATTTCTTCTACACAAACACATTTGTATGACAAAAATAATAATAATAATAATAATAATAAATTATTTGCTTGTTTTCTTTTTTTTTTCGGAAAATATGAGATTTTGACATTATTTTGAAACGTTGTCGTCCGTTCATTTATGATTGGATGGAAAATTAATTAAGGCTCAATGGCCCAAATAAGTAAACACCTGGATGTGTTTCATCTGTGTTACCCAAGAAATGGCCATACAATTCTTGGTATCTTGCCAATGTTAGGCCACCTCGTCGTCGATCCTCATCCTATTTGGTTGGATTTGTGGAATAAAAGAGCAGAAAAAACACACACAAAAACAAATCAAATTATTCAAATCGCAAAAAAATTAAATCAATATCAAACTCTACTAAACCAACTAATCAAATTTCAAATACATATATGCATATATATTTACATCGAGAAGCTTATCGAATGCATCGTCAACCATTTGAATATCTTCAATAGCAATGCGTGTAATGCAATTATAGCGATATTCCTTTGCGCCAATGATTCCATCGTTGTCGATGTCGATCATTTTGAAATTTGCTTCAATGAATGCTTTCATTGCCTAGATGTCAGAAGGGAAAAAGAAGAAGAAAAAAAAGCACATCGAACAAATGGTAAACTCATAAAAAAAGAATCAATGCGCAGAATTACAGCCATATCGTGGCTGAGCGAACGAGCGATTCAATCAATCTGAATGTGGAATGTGATTTAGGGAAAAGCGCCATGTTGACGCGACAACCACAATAACAACAACATTCTAGAACAGTCCCCCCGTTTATCGGCTGCAAATTTATGCGCGATTTTATGTATAAATTATCTTTATCAACAAATCCATCTCGTTGAAAGTTTAAAACCAATCTAGTATACGATGACAACATTTGGATGATAATTTAATCGCCACGAAAAGTTCTCGAAAATTTATTTGATTTTCTCTTGAACCCCATGAAACAACCCAGAACCGTTCGCTGAATCGCTCATGCCACGAAAGCCCAAATATACCGAAAATACATTGTGGATATTTTGTTACCTGCGGAAAATCTGCATATTTTTTGCCAATGCACGTTTTTTGGACAGCTTCTTTGAATTCAGCCGTTGAAATGCGACCATCCTGTGCAAACAATTCAATTTCATTAAAACGTTGTATAGCAAAATGATTCAAAATTGAATTTAATTAGTGATTCTGATTGGAAAAACCGATTTTTTATGCATAACAAATTGGCCCCACTTCATGAAACTTCAATAACAGCCATCAATGCAAACGGCACAATTCAATCAATGGATATATTCGTAAATTATTTAATATTTTATATTGGAAAATGGGAAATTCATCAATGATTAAGTTAATCAAATTAGCATATTAAATAAAATAGTTCATTCGACAGCAAATGCATAATGGTATATTGTTAACTACCGTTTACCTTATCAAAATCAGCCAAATCAGAGATTTCCTCCCATAAACTACGCATTATATGCTGATATTCGGCCAATTTGGCTGGACTGAATTCGCCTTTACCCTCAATAATGCATGCACGTACGGCCATACATTCAAAGTCTTTTTGATCCAAAAAGCCATTGTTATCAATATCTAATGGGAAAAAGGTAAACAAAATTGACAGCATTAAAATTTAAAATTATTCATCACATAAATTGTTTGTTTCTATTTATCCAGTCCGAAATCGCAAAAACGACAATATTTAATTGAGAGCAGATGCACATTTGCATCATTTAATATTCAATTTGGTTTTTGGTCGGTGGCAAGTTGAAAGTTTATTCATTAAAACGTGTCCATAAATCATTTCGAACATA
This sequence comes from Mayetiola destructor, assembly GCA_000149185.1. Taxonomy (NCBI): domain Eukaryota; kingdom Metazoa; phylum Arthropoda; class Insecta; order Diptera; family Cecidomyiidae; genus Mayetiola; species Mayetiola destructor. The sequence goes on from GL501894.1 coordinate 96,830, forward strand.
GTGGTCCTTTTCTCTGTTTTTTTTTCCTTTCCTTTCTCTTATTTGGCTAATCTATTTATAGTTCATGTCGACCGATATAGTTAATTACACGCTTATTTTGCACTGATGATTTTGACTAGAGCATGACATCGGATCGTATGTAGGAGAAAAGGCTACGCATGATTTGTTTTTCTCTCGTCTTTCTTCTCCTTCCCGTTCTTCATTTTCTTCTTTCTTCCTACTGACCCCGCAAAACTGATGAATCAGAAATCGAAAAACCGTCTACCGAATTGCTTGTCGTTGTTTATCATCATTTATTTATTTGACGGTTGAATCTTCGAAATTTAATTATTCATTTAAATTTTGTGCCTGAATGGGCTGAATTTTGAATATAAATGTCTCGCTATTTGTCATTCGAATTATTTTTCTCTTGTGATTCGAGACAAAAATGAATAAATTATTTCATTTAATTGTTTTAGTGGAAATAAACAACATTCAAAATCAAAAAGTGTCAAATTGTTTGCTGACAAGGGTATTCAACGGTGTGTATTGAAAATTTTAATAAATTTGAATATTTAATTATTTTTCATTTGGTCGCAGGTTTACAACCTAAAACATAACAAACTGTGGATTCAATGGACATTGTTTGTATTTTATTTGGCAAATTAAGCAATAACAATCAGTTATCCAGTGTGTATCCACATTGAGAGACACACATAAAAGCAATCAAAATAATGGAAAACTGTGACCAAATGATAATAGAATCAAAACTAACGAGACGCGGAACAAGAATTATTATTGTATTCTTTTGTAATAGATCATCACAATAAATCACACTTACCGTACATATAACGTACAACAAAATCAACACGATTATCCCATGAATAAGCCATATTTAAGATGAAACACGTGATAATCTTTCCCAATTCAATTTGAATCGAACGGATTGTATATATTTGTCGGTTTTTCTTTTGACTTTAATACTTTAATCCAAAACTGGAAAATTCCGAATGTTCCGTTCGGAAGGATATAGCTCGAACTCTCTGGCTTTCTTTATCTCTCTCTCTCTCTCTCTCTCTCTCTCTCTCTCTTGACAGTCAAATGTTATTGTAATGCCGTTATTTTTGGGGTTTCTGTATCGATGGGAATATGAAAAAGGGGAAAGAAAAACCAAAAAATAAAATATATATATGTGTACGAGAACGAGACCAAAAATGATTATTTATCTTCACCGCCACTTAAACCATGAACAATGGAATCGAACACCGTTTCAATATATGTCCCAAATTTATTGATTGAATTCTATTTTTGAACGTCAATCGAAATGGGGGGATAACACACTGACGGATTCGAAAATAAGAATTATCATTAACAATGGAATAAAATCTTCGATTCGATTGGCTGAGCTCAGTTGTGAAAATAAAAAAATAAAATAAAAAACAAAATCGTATATTTGATGGCTCAATGGCTTAACGAATGAACACTTTCCATTTCCATTCAGTGTAACTGATGATAATTCCGTCGGAGAATCGAACTAATCGAAAAGTGGATTTTTACATTGAAATTATGAAAAAACATTTTCACAAAATTGTGATTTTCATCTTTCAAATGAAGCCTTTGAAAACGTTTCTTCATAAATTCGTTTTTTTTTTAACAAAAAAATATAAATATTTCTAATAATGAACTGATACAGATAAAATGTCAAAATGATATTCAAATGATGATTTTAAGTTACCAAAAAAAAAAAAAAAATCAAATCGAAACGGACTATTACCGTTGTATGGTGTCGCACAGATCAACGTTCAATGACAACCGACTTTGTTCACGTTCAATTTCTAACTGAATCACTGTAGCATATTTGGTGTGTGTATGATTGGATCCACATTTGAATCTCGAGAGCTCGATACTTGAGACTAAAGGAATCCACTGTCGGATACCGTTTGCTCTCCTTTTCCTATTTTTTTCTTTTTTGCTTTCGTTTTTCTTTTATTCTCACTCACACGCACGACTCACTGAATGACTGTGAACTAACAATGTACAATGTACAATTTACTTTTACTGTATGCATACATACGCACCAAATAGTAGATTGGTGATTGCCAGTCATCGGTCCTGTGTTTCTCATTTCTTCGGTTATTTCGATTCTCATTTTGATTCTTTTTTTTTCCCTTTATGTTTAAATAAATTGATTCGTTGATATTTTCTTTTTTTGTGTGTCGTATTATTATTTTGTTTTGCACTTGTTGTATGTGTCGCATTCACAGCTCACACAGCTCATCCAACATATTAAATGTACGCAACGCTATACATAGAATGACTAGGTCTTTTGATTCGCATGAATGAGAAATATACGTTCGTTAAAACGATGCTATTGTCTGTTTTGTCATATTTCATTCGTCAGGCGATTAGGATTCGATAACAATATTTCATATATTATACATTTGTTGGAATAAAAAGATGAGAGAGCAGTGCAAAAAAAATGAAGAAAAAAAATAAAAAGAAAAATCCAATCAAATTATTCGCCAATGATTGTTATTATTATTATTGCAGGCATGATATGTAATAATGTTTGTGTTCAGTGTTCCGGATCCAAATCAAGTGATAATGGAATATGATATTAGAGGATCAGGATAGAAGAATGAATGGCAATGCGAGCATTTATGTTAATGCATGAATGAATATAGAAATGTATGCAATATTAAAATTGGAAATGTCAAAACCCACTGACGACTAATCAACATTAATGTGACTACGAATGAATACAACAGAATGAAACCGATAATAATATCATACGCATTATGTGAATGCGACACACACACACATTATGTGAATTTTTCACAGGGCAAGGAAAAAAAAATGAAAAATTTGAAAATCATTCAAAAATTGTGTTTTTCGTTTTGACAGTTAGGTGTTGGAGCTGTGCTGTTTGTTGGAAATGATGACAGTTTTGGATATTGATAACTTCACAACAGCTCATTATTCATTCGGCAAGTTCGGCCGCTGATTTGCTATCGCTCGTCATTCTACATTCTACGCACATGAGTGAAAAAATCATATTTAAAGTTCATTTACCGGACATTTAAAAATTGTTTGCTATTTTCATTATAACTTTTCATTGGATTTACGCTGTCGGTTGTCGGTTCAATGTTCACTTGTCAGGATATTGTACTATAATAATAGGTGCATTCATCATTTGCCAGGGCCAAAAGTATAACCAATTAACAAACTGTTGCTGTGGCAAACGACGAACAGCGAAACAATTTTCTTATATATAATATTCATTTAATAGTCTGTTCATCTTTTCGTTTTCTTCTTTTTTCTTTTTTTCTTTTAGCTCATTGGCATTTTATCTCTCTATCACAGTATGCTCCTACATGCTACATCAGACCCATGTTAATATAAAAGAAATTTCCCCGGAGCATTATTTTGATATGTTAAACAAATAACAAAAAAAAAAATGTTAAGAGTTCATATCGGTGGATTTAGAGACTTGAGACAATCATTTACTTATTTTGATGTGTCTAATAAAAGCGTTAGTAAAGCTGTAAAGCTTCCGACAATTTCATGCAACAATATCGATTGTCGGAAAATAATGTGTGTGTGTGCCTGCTGGTTTTTCTTTTTCTTCTCTGTTTGCCTCAAATCAAATTAACAGCCCAGCCAAATTCAAATAATTCTGACAAAGAAAAAATTTCAAAGAACGTTTACATTCATCGCATCGGATAATTCAGGGATTCTCATTTATTTTTTTTGTTTTTTTTTTTGCTTTTTTTCGTGTGTTTGATGTTTTCAAAATTGTATCCATTTCTTAGGTAGTACAATTTTTACTATACATTTACCTATTTATTATGCAGTATTCACTTGGCTTGAACTCTACGCATAGCGCAATCGAAATCGGAGTCGGCTTTCAAATCATCGTCAACATTTTCTATAAAAGAATAAAAGTTTTATGAAACTTTGCCGAAGGGGCGGAACGGAAAATGTATACATAAATGGTGTATATATGAGAAACAATTTCAGTATTTCGGTTCCTCATCATGCTCCCCTTTTATTGACTCTCTTTTTTTGTTTCTCCCAATTTTGTGTTTGTTCCGTTAAACCGCGTTCAACGGGAAAATTTACGTTCGATTCAAATTTTCAATTATCGTTTTGTGTTTGCATTTGATTATATTTTCAACCTTGGCATGTACCTTGAAAACTAACACAAGATCAAATAATGAACGAGCATGATTCAACAAAAAAAAATTAAAGCTTCTCATTCCAAATTTTCATTTCTCATTAAAATATTGAATTTCTTTGAAATCACAGATTACCGTGAAATATGAAATTGAACATTGTAAAAACGAAATCAAAGCAAAATAATATGCGAATTTTAAGGATATTAAAATATTCTCCAATTTCCCTTCTTTTTTTCGTTCGTTTTATTCTATTCAAGCGTTCGAATTGCGTTTTTCGATTTGGGTCAAAAAAATTTTATAATTTGTCAACACAAAAGATAGATCAAATCAACCGGTATCAGTCACGAATACGCTACAACGTTTCATTTTTATTTTTACTTGGAAATCAATAGCAAACAAACTCGACAAATCTGGGTTGGAAAATATTCACTTTTTATTTTTATTGGATTACGATAGTAATTGGTTTTTCAATTGAATCGTTCTGTTGAGTAAATTGAGCGTTGCGTTTTCACGCATTCATAATTATAAGTACATATAACGTTTCATATTGTTCAGCGTAAGCATACATGATGGTATGAGCCCATACTCAGTAATAACGGACATACATTTATTTTCCAAAAATTTCCATTCCGGATTATAATCGATAACGAGATAAATGAAATGAATGAATTCTAGGTCAGTACGATTTCCTTGATTATTTTGTTAAAAATCAAAATTAAATTATCGAAATTTGATGTTTGTCATGAAATGATGCGCCAAGAGTGCTCATGACAACTGTAAATAACTGAAAATTGATCAAATCTTAGTGCATTTCATCGATTGCTATTTTAATTGTTGTTGTTGCGGTTCACAGTCTCTATTCGAAATTATTTTTCAGCGAAAATATTATTTCCTCCTTCGAATTATTCCATTTCATTTCGAAAAATCACCATTCAGCAATAAAATCATCAATTTTGCCTGTCTCTCTTCATTTGGTGTGTTGATTGACGTTATTTTATATTTATGTTTTCAGTCGAAAAATGCCCAGCCATTTAAAATTTCGATGAGACCATGAGAAAAGAAATGTTCAATATTCATGTAAAAATTATAGCCGGCTCAACCAATTTTGCTGTTGAGATTGATCGAATAGCAATGTTTTCCCTTCGGTCAGTTGCGTATGTTTGCTTGTGTGTGGCATTTTTTGAATATTGAGAATTGAAATGTGAATTTAAAATAAAGAAAAAAAATCGTTGGGCTTGCGAGTCGAATTTTATATTGTTCGATTTTAGTGCCCAAATTCACCATTCAGCAATAAAATCATCAATTTTGCCTGTCTCTCTTCATTTGGTGTGTTGATTGACGTTATTTTATATTTATGTTTTCAGTCGAAAAATGCCCAGCCATTTAAAATTTCGATGAGACCATGAGAAAAGAAATGTTCAATATTCATGTAAAAATTATAGCCGGCTCAACCAATTTTGCTGTTGAGATTAATCGAATAGCAATGTTTTCCCTTTGGTCAGTCGCGTATGTTTGCTTGTGTGTGGCATTTTTTGAATATTGAGAATTGAAATGTGAATTTAAAATAAAGAAAAAAAATCGTTGGGCTTGCGAGTCGAATTTTATATTGTTCGATTTTAGTGCCCAAAATCACTATGTATTTAAAGGCAACCATACAATCGGAGTAATCGAAACGCAATGCTACCGTATGAAAGAAAATTTCAACCGAAACACCAAACACCGCGTCTGCCTTTCTTTCGACTCTCGACATTCGACTGATGTTACGAACAGAGAAGACATTTTACCGACAAAACAATTAATACAATCACTCTATCATTTCATCAATGCATGATGCAGTCGCAGCATATGCAATATTTTGATATGCATTGCCAATTTTCTGTTCACATTTCACACGCTGTCTACACAGTCTACGATTTGCACACTTGAATTATAGCCAATTAAATTTCGGGCCCTTTCTCTTACTATTCAGCATTTTATATGTTGATGCGAACCGCGATATGTGTTTACATTCAACGCTCATTTTTTTTTTTGTATAAACAAAAAAAGAACGAAGAAGAAAATAAAATGAAAAACGAAATATCAATCCGGACTGGCATTGTTGGGTGTTTGCGAAAATGCAAAGAATTACTGAAGATGACAGAAATGAAATGCATGCAATTTGTAATCGAAATGAAAAACCAATGAGAAATTTTTCAAATGTAATTTCTTATTTTAAGATTAATTTAAATTATTTTCTTACCTTCGAGCTAAAGCGTCCCGTGCACACATGCACCATACTACACTCGATCCAGACTAAAAGAAAACATTTTACATAAATAAATTTTCATTTTTATTTTCATCATTTTCCATTTTTCCTTCATTATTTTTTATACATTGTTCAAATTGAATTCTTATCTTTTCAAATCATATTACTTTCATTTTGAACATTTTAAGCATTCTTTTGTCAATTACATTCTCATTTAATTTTTTTTTTTTTCAGTAACAGCCATTTTTCCCGTTAAAAAGAAAATACTTGTTTCAAATCGTGTTCCGTCGTTCTATTCTTACCCGGCTTATATTTCTGTTTCATTTGTTTGTATTATAATTAATAGTTGGATTTTAAATATTTAATGTGTATGCATTTGGTGGCCATGAATATAGGCGTACTTCACTAGCAATATAGTCAATAGTCAATAGTGAATAGAAGTCAGCAGTGAAAAAGCTCATTTGGACATTGGACATCGATTTGGCTTGAATTTTTTCTGTTTTTTTTTTTTTGCTCGTAGCTTGTAGATGATCATTAGTTCGTTGCCTAAAAAAGATTCTATTTCGTTTGATTTGTCTTTTTTTTTTCGATTTATCAAAATGAAAACATTTGACTTCTTTTTTTTCTTTTTTGATGTGGCTGTTCATCAATTTCGTGGATTTCGTCACACATGCAATAAAGAAATAATAAAGAGAAACGAAATGAGAAATTAAAGCAAATTAACTCGTGAGCGGCAATAGACTTAGAAATGAAGAGAAAGCGGAGGAAGAGAAAAAGAAGGGAAACAAACAAAAGGACACAGGCAATTTACATATAATAATAATTTGAAGAGCACACATTCATTTGGCCACCCACTTTTCGAATGAGTGTGTGAGATATTTTCAATTCTTTTCCTGAAGTGGAAGAAAACGTTTTTCAATGATGTGAACTTGAACAAAAAGACAAAACAAATCAAAAAGAACGAATGTTTGAAAAATAACGAGCGACACGGTTTTTCTATTGTATTATTTTGTTGTGTAGATTTTTTCACTTATTTTTATTATAATTTATTTAAAATAAAATTATTGTTTTATCTTCCTCAAGAAGATAGATGCATTGCACTCGATCGCGTCATTCAATTGGCGAGGAAATC
>GL501905.1:13423-29680 GCA_000149185.1 Mayetiola destructor
TTGTTATTTTTTTACAATTTTTGTTTCGAATTATACTTTTTACTATACCGCATATCAAGCACTACTACCGAGTTTAGCTTGGCAGTGTATTTGTTGTGAAATATGTAAACAGATGTAAATTCAGTGGCTCAGTGTAACACCGCACTCATTCGCTCGTTTATATTAAATTATTATTGAAAAATCTTTAATATTGCCTCATTGCTCCTTCGTAGCCTTTTACATATTTCAATAAAAATTATTATTCGTAAGCTGGTTCCAAGAATATTAAAATAACGAATGAAAATGATGTTACACTCAGTTTTGTTTAGGTATGTAGACGAATATGACAGATCACACTTGACAGATCAAAAATACGAAATTACGTTTCTCGTATTTACGTACTTTAAATCTGTCAGCCGCTAAATATGTAGGTGTAAAATTTATAAAAGATATTTGACGTTTATGATGCCAGCGCCATCTCTACGAGCATTCAAGAAACTTCAAATAAACTGAATTTAATTGAATAAATGAAGCAGAAAATGAAAATGGATATGGTTGAAGGAATGAACTAATCGCTCGAAACCATTTTTTATTTTTATTTTTTTGTGGTTTTTCCGGATTTCAAGTTGTGTATTATGGTATTTGGCTCAACACAGTTATGGTTTCACAATGACGATTCTCTCAGTTCGAATATTTGCGTTACGATGGCGCTGGCATCGTTAACGTCAGAACAATCAACATTACCATTTACCATATTACGTGGCTGAAATCTGTGAAATCTTTTGAAATCTTTTGAAATCTGATGCATCATTTGAAATATTGAAGTAGTAGTTTCTCCCTTGTAACGCTAACAAAGCTTGTTCACCTGGGTAGAAGCAAAAAAAAACTAGAATCGAATTTTGGGCACGTGTGAATAACAAAGCAAGAAACTGGCCGGCGCTACTCTAGGCTAGGATATCTGCAAACTGTCTTAAATTGTAGAGAAAGATGTGAAAGACAAAATTAAGGCAAAAAAATATATCGCCGAGCTCGTTTCGCAGAAAATCGACATATGTTGAATATTGGCCAAAAAAAACCGGTCGGCCGCTCATTTTTCTAGCTCTAGCCTGCCCAAATCGGTTTCGAATGTTTTATAAACTGGGCTAATTTGTAGAGAATGACTCAATTAGCACAATTGAAGCGAAAAGAATTGGTGTCGGTGGAGAAAACTCGAAAATATCCATGTGAGAAAGATCAATGTTACTGATTGCCTCCCCCTCCCTCTTACCCCCTTTCCCGATCAACTTACCGATTGGCCTATCTTGTAATGGGAGGCTTGCAGGATACTATGCAATCATCAAAAGAACAGATATTTGGCATTATGTTGAAGTTTTTCTTTCATATTTGCAAAAATTCACACTTCTGGAAGAAACTTACACCCCCTCCCCCTACAATGAAGTTCAAAATTCCGGCTAAACCGAAAATCTCAGTTTAGCCTCCCTTAACTACGCTAGAAAGGTGGAATTCGGAAGCCACCTTTCACCGAATGAGAATGTTATATGATACATGCTGTATAAAACGATTCTATAACTTAATGTTTCACATCAAGCTATAATTTTTATGAATAAGATTTTGGTTTTTGGACTGATTGCTATACTTTTCCAGTACATTTTGTAAGGAAAGGAAAAATAATCAAAAAAATGAAAAATCAAATATGTTTTTTTTTCTTTTAGTAAATTATCCTATACAAAACGATATTGTGTGATAGTTGGACAAATTGACGTATAAGTATTCGTCTGAGAGATGTAGTGGTATGCGTAAAAATGTTAAAGGAAAAATGACATTTATGCAGTGAAAAGCATTCTCGGTTCGGTCGAACCGAATGAGATGAAAAAGATTAACATATTCGGTGCGAGAACATGTCGACTGAATATGTACGTCTAGTACGACAATAGCAAACGGTTCTATTCGTTTTGTCCTCGTTCCTATTGTCGGTGTTGCGCTTTCCTGTATCTTTTGTGCCGTATGCCGTACTTCACCGTGGTTTCGTATTTCGGGCTTCAGTTCTTTTCGGGATATTCATTGCTCTTATGACATTTCGAGCTTTCGATCAATCAGCAACAACAACGTGAAATAGAACGTGTAACTAATTTGGCAACAAAAAAAGAAAGTAATTACGTTCCGATACTTATCTGAAGTGAAACAGGAAGAATTGAATTTGTTGAAGTGAGCAAGCCGCAAGTAGTAAGATTATTTTTGACATTTCTATTTCTGCTAGACCTGAATGTTGTGTATTGTGTATTGTGAACGGTGTGAAAATATTGTATGTGTGTCTGCCATTTCGCTTTCTGAACTCAGTTGACCGACATTTAATGCAAGTATTAGTCAATTTTACAACTAAATTTTTCTCTAAAAGCAAAAAACGAAGATTCTATTGGTAAACAGTAGGCTTATTGAGCAGTTGAGATAGCGCTGTGTATTTTTGATATTTCGATAATTTAACGAAATATAAGTGAATGAATACTAAAAAGGTCAAAAGAAAAAGTAAATGACTAAAAGCGAAGCAATTGAAACAAGGGAAATGGACTAATCTACCAACAACAATAGCAGCAACATTGAAAACAGCAAAAACAACTTATAAAATGGATTTTATTGTTAAATTATATAAAAAGTTGTGAACTATAATGAGAAACGAACAAAAGACACTTCGATTATTATTATTGGATTGAGCAATTCAAACTCACAATCGATTCGATTGTGATGTGACGTGTCATTTAGGCTCGTTTTTTCTATTGGCTTGTGTTTTTATTGTCTCGTTTTATTTTCTATGTGTTGCGATCTGCAATGAAATCTAATAGCTTTTTAAACACCACAGTTCTCTTTATGATAGTGGCGCAAATCATTGGTTGGACATTTTTGAAGCCAATAAGTCGGTTGCAGTGGCGATTCGAATTTTTCGACTGGTATTATCATCGACAGCGGAAAAATCTACCTGTAATTAATTCGAACACAATGTATGAGTTTCGGCCATTTGAATTACAAAAATGCGACTATAAAAGCTATACGGCTAGCAGTTATGGTCGAGGTATCAATTTTCTGCCGAAAGCAAGAAGTGGTCATCGGATAGTTGCCAGTGAATCGGATGTTTTTTGTTTTGGCGGTAAGTTTGTAGCTCTTTTACTGATTCCCGATTATTTCAAATAGTTAACGATTTCTTCCTTTTATCTGGTTCCAGGCTACAATCCAGATACGGAAAATCACGTGTTTCCGGAATTATTGAAATTTAACATTTTGACCAAAAAATGGAGCAGAGTGTTCACATCTGGTGATGATAAAATGCCGAAAGAATCTGTATCGAACGCAGTGGCTATGAAAAATGATATATTGGTGGTATGCTTAGCTGGACATTTTCTCGGCCGAATGAATAGGTATATTTTATAAGAAAAATGTCAAATTTCTTATCTATTTTCAGCTATTCGGTGGTACTGGCCATCCATTTGGCGATAAACGTTCAAACAAAACATATTTAATGTTGCCGTACAGTTGTCCACGTAAAATAAAACCTCTGAGCACCCGGGGCAGTGATAAGCCGGAACCATTATATGGTCAAGCGATTATGTTGCGTGATAATTATTTATATGTGATCGGCGGGACGACTGGCCATTTATTTACATGTGATATATATAGGTATGAAATAAATTCGTAATATACTCAAATATTATATTCGTAATATACTCAAATATTATATTATACTCAGCGGCTTTAGGATCTGAGCAAGGAGGACTGATTTTGCATGGATAATATCGGATTTTGCATGCCTAAATTGGGATTTTGCATTCCTAAATTAGAAAATCGCATGCCTAAATTGGGATTTTGCAATCCTAAATTCGGATTTTTGCATTCCTAAATTAGAAAACTGCATGCCTAAATTGGGATTTTGCAATCCTAAATTCGGATTTTGAATTCCTATATTCGGATTTTTGCATTCCTAAGTTCGGTATTTTTCATTCCTAAATTTGGTATTTTGCATTCCTTAATTTGGTATTTTGCATGCCTAATTCGGATTAGGCAAATTACATATATTGATGGATGACCCTAGCGGGGGAACCGATAAATATAATGAAAATACCATGGAAAAAAGGCAGGATTGCGAAATCCCAATTTAGGCATGCAAAATCCGAAATTGGGATTGCAATCGGACATGGGAGCAACTTAACTTTTGCCTGCTGCTCGAAGCAGGCCCTGCTGGTCCCTGCTGCTGCTGCTTAAATTGCTAGAGCAGGTTGAACCTGCTAAGCAGGCTAACTTGCTTGAGCAGCCTAAATGCCTAAGTAGATAGCGAATTTGAATCGAAAAATGAAGCAACTTACACATCAATATAGGCTATATGAGCTAAATCCCACATTCTACACCCTACATCCTACACACCTTACAAATTGCATCCTACAATATGTCGATGTAGTTTGAAACATCCATTTTTTTTGCTACATTGATGTAGTCTCCACACTTTTCCTCTCAGGTGGATCAATGTTTTAAATAATTTATTCAAGCAGATTAGTAACTGATATTCAATCCGAAATGAACCCCTGACAAATAATCAATTCACATTTTGGTCAAAAAGTTTCCAACAAAAAATTCAGTTTCATTAGGTCAAAGAATTTTTTTTAGAACAACTGAACCAATCATATACACCTTACACAATACACTCTATAGAGCTTATAAGCTATACACCATCATAAGAATCAAATTGCAATTGCAATTTGCAATTTTCCAATTTAGGAATGCAAAATCCGAAAACATGCTTGCAAAATCATTTTTCCTCTGAGCAATTAATACATACAACTATTTATTTTATTTATTTATTCAGCAAGCCTTAGGCTTCTTTTTCCTTATTCTAAAAACTAATAACTAATTTTAATTTACTTATACACATTTCATTAATTTATCTCGTATACATGAGGTTTTATATAATCTACACAGCTATGGGCTATTTCCCAATAATCCGTGCTAGTTCAGCTATTATTTACTAATATCACCAAATAAATGACTAGGTTCAATTTCTAGTAAATTGCTTCATGTCAATGTTAATTTGACGTTTCTAAAGGTATCATTCCACTGTTTGGCCAATGATCAAATATTTAACAAAAATAACCGAATAATTTTGACAAACATTGGGATGACCAAATTTATCTGGCCAAATAATGCATTGATAAATATTTGCGCAATGCAAGGCATTTTTTAATGGGCAGCCAGGAACCTCATTTGGGCAGCCAGAAATCTTAAATTTTCATTAATATTATTTGAGGATCCATGGAACTATGAAATCATCAAATCGATTTCTTTTTTCAGACTACTCAGGGTGGTTTAGAGGATTTTAATTATTCATTTAGGCCATAAGAAACCTAAATCAGTTCACAGTATTCATTGGTTCAAAATTCGAATTCCTCTTTTGAGAATCCATGGAACTATGAAATCATCTAATCGATTTTTTTTTCCAACTATTCAGGGTGGTGTAGATGATTTGAATTACTCTTCTAGGCCAAAAGAAACCTAAATTAGTTAACAGAATGGAAAAATATTCATTGGATCAAAATTCATATTCGTACTGAATAAGCATTAGAAATAGAATTGGGCATCACGAAACTATGAACATAATATACACATGTACGCCACATGTACGCCTCTATATTGACGATGTACGGACGAGTATACCAAAAATACGTATATAGACGCAAATTATCTCCCTCTCTCTCTAACTTCCACTCATTTGTATACGGAGCGCTCTGTGACCGTACGAACAATGCAAAATGAATTTCAACAGAAAATTTTATTTTCGCGCCTTTCTTTTGTGCTTTGATCCGTTGTTGGTATGGAGAGAGTAATTATTTGCGACTGTATACGTAATTTGGTGCATACTTGTCCGTACATCGTCAATATAGAGGCGTACATGTGGCGTACATACTCAGGGTGGTTTAGAGGATTTTAATTATTCATTTAGGCCATAAGAAACCTAAATCAGTTCACAGTATTCATTGGTTCAAAATTCGAATTCCTCTTTTGAGAATCCATGGAACTATGAAATCATCTAATCGATTTTTTTTTCCAACTATTCAGGGTGGTGTAGATGATTTGAATTACTCTTCTAGGCCAAAAGAAACCTAAATTAGTTAACAGAATGGAAAAATATTCATTGGATCAAAATTCATATTCGTACTGAATAAGCATTAGAAATAGAATTGGGCATCACGAAACTATGAACATAATATACACATGTACGCCACATGTACGCCTCTATATTGACGATGTACGGACGAGTATACCAAAAATACGTATATAGACGCAAATTATCTCCCTCTCTCTCTAACTTCCACTCATTTGTATACGGAGCGCTCTGTGACCGTACGAACAATGCAAAATGAATTTCAACAGAAAATTTTATTTTCGCGCCTTTCTTTTGTGCTTTGATCCGTTGTTGGTATGGAGAGAGTAATTATTTGCGACTGTATACGTAATTTGGTGCATACTTGTCCGTACATCGTCAATATAGAGGCGTACATGTGGCGTACATGTCTATATTTTGTCCATATTTTCGTAGTGCCGAATACTAGCATTAGAGTTTGCTCATATTCCTTAGTATTTATTTTCTTGAATGAAGATTTAAAAAATGAAATTTTTGTTTTTTTATGTCTCAAAATTTTAATGCTCACGCCGTTTAGTAAAATTTGACCGTCGCGATTATGAGAGATGGATCAGTTAAAAAATGTAGGTCCGATTAGACCCCAAAATCACTCATTTAGTCCGCCCCGTTTATTCCTATTTCTGGTGCAAAAAAGTCGGTCGCAGCCCCAGTGATCCATATATGAAAGGTGGTCATTTTATAGAGTGGTCCTTTCACAGAGGTTAGACTGTATATGTGAATATTTTTCTTGGCTTAATATTTTTTTTGGCAGCCAGAAAATTGCCTTAAAAAATGCCCTGGCGCACTGTCTGGCCAAACAGTTATTTGGTCATTGACCAAACAGTGGAACAGCTCACCAGCAAATATTTTGAATTTTTTTGACCAAATAAATTGCTTGCCACTCGAAAAATTCCTAGAGACCAAATAAACTTTCATTGATATACAATATACAGTACATACTCATTAATAGAGATTGACGGTAAACGCACTCATTTCGACTAGTCAAAGTCGAAATATCCGACTGTGATCGGTCGCCAAATTCATTGCATACCGCTCGTTGTACGGTTGAAAATTAACATAGTCGACTGTTCTGAAGTCGTGTCCGATATTTTGACTTTGACAAGTCGAAATGAATTTGTTACATGTTGTATAGTGAACATTTTTCTGTGCAATCCGACAGTTTTTTGGAATTCCGATCGCCGAGCAAGTGAACTTCTTTATCGATTGCAAAAGAATATTTGTGAAATATTTCCACAAGAAAATTCGAAGAATTTCGAGAAATTTTTTTTTGTTTGCATTCTATAAAGAATTATCTGAAATGTCTAGATTCAAATGATGAGTCCGAACGGTTGCCAAATAATATTCGGTCATTGGCAACTAATTTATTTGGTCATAGTGGTGAATATATTTGGCATACAGTGGTAAATATATTTGGCAAGGATTGACAAATAATCATTTGGTCAGACTATGACCAAATAAATTTTCGCCAAATATTTGGTCAAGTGGAACAAAATTACTCACTATGAACATATTTTTTATCAAAAATAGCCAAATTATTTGGTCATTGGCCAAACAGTGGAATGCTAGCTTAAACGACAGTCTGTCGATAGTAGTAGAAACCATTCAAATTCTCCAGAGCATAAACCAAATTTATTATTATTGCTAATATCTTCTAGCAATTACTTGTATTCATTAATATTCTCTAGTTTTCGGTTTGTGTCTAACCCTTTGTTTATTGGTCCCTCTCAGATTAAACCTCAATACGATGACGTGGGAATGCTGTTATACATGTAATGAATACCTTCGAGCTGATCCAAAAGGTCGGTATCGTCATGAAATCGCCTATGATGATAATTATGTTTATATTTTTGGCGGTGGAACTCAAAATGAATCATTTGATTTGGAAACGGTGCCCGCATACAGTTTCGATGAAAATAAATGGATTTACATAAAAACCAAAGCTGACCCAAATACTCAAACAAATGGTGGCTATCCCGAACCTCGACGATTTCATTCGTGTATTCAACAGGATACAGATGATGGCATTGAGATTGTAATAGCCGGTGGATTCATATCACAGGACAAATATTTAAATGATATTTGGAAACTGAATCTTCGAACGCACCAGTGGCAACGATTTGCTCAAACACAACTACCGTATACATTATTCTTTCATGATGCGGCCACTACTGGTAATGGTTCAATGTACATTTTTGGCGGAGTAACCGGCCAAACGGCGCAACGTACGAATGATTTACATAAAATGTGGACAAAAATACCAAAACTAAGTGAAATTTCATGGGAAGCATTAATATATTATCGTCCATTTTTGTTGGATAGAAAAAAGCCCGAATTATTGGAAATTGGCGTACCGCAAAAGTATGCCGAACGGGTGGCAAGAGGTCGGAGTGTTGGGTACATTATCTCTGAATAAGAATTTAATGATTAATTTATTCATTTGAAGAAAATGAAAACTGAATTTCGAATGCAGGTTGAATGAATGTTCAACTTTGATCAGGCATTCAAAATAGATGGAGGAAAAACTGTGAAGAAAAAAAACTAACGAATAAAAATTGGCTCGCCATTTAAAAATGCAATTTATTTGGATCAGAGCTTAATTTCAAGACTTTAATAGAATGAGTAAAACAAGTCTATGCACTAAACGAATGTACGAGTATAAGTTATTATTTTTCATTAAAATAAATTTTTCGACCAATTTTGACTGTTTGTTTTTGCCATAATTACTTTTATGTGTTCTCAGATCGATAAAACATTTCATGTATTCTAAACAGTAGCCTAGTTATTGTGTATCATTCAACTGTCACGAACAGAACTCACAAAAATTTCTCTTCGTGATTAGAAGACGGGGAAACATTTTTTTAAATTCATAAAATTTTGTTTCGAATGTCCCAAAAAATCTAAACATGGTCTTTGATCATAGATTGAAATTTTTGTGGAGACTCTAATGTACAATGTAATTTTACAGTCATCTGGTTCGAATTTGCTACTTTTACTTGTGTTCAATTATGCCACGTTGATAGTACATATTGCACAATTCCAGTTGATATAACAATGAATTCAACCAATCCGAACCGTAGTTTTTTTTGCATTGGAAAGTGAAAAATATCGACTGAATGAGCGTTGTGTTATTGCTTCGAAATATTCAGAATCATCAAGAAAAAAAGTACAAACGCTACAAAAACTCCTTCGTTTGCAGTGCCATTTTTATATTGTCAATTAAGCTGAAGTAGCAGGCGCACATAAATTATTATAGCACATACCTGATTGCAACTATTTATGCACAAATGCATCAATTTACCTCAATCGGATTTGGTAATTTGTAAATTTCATCAACAAAAAGTCTTGTATGAATTCCTGGTGTCGTTTATGTGCGACTGATACTTCAGTTCAATTGAATTGGATAATTAAATAAATTCATGCTGTGCATTATGAGCTTCTGATACCGTTATTCATAAAAATAGCCAAAATATTCCTTAAAATCGGGAAATTATCCCTCCAAAGAAGCAAAATTTATATCATTTTATGTCAATATTTGAACGATTCATGTCAATGCTATTGACGAACGATTCATGTCAATAACACAACGTCGTTTCATTTTTCGTTGACCATCGTTGAAAGAAATTTCGATCGATTGCAGCCAAAATTCTTATACCTTGAGTAATATATTCGTATTTTTAATAAATTGAGGTACATAATCAATAACAGGAACCCACACATACGTTTTTGTCTATTGTCTTTGTATAAAATCAAGAATTAAGGGAATTCAATCGGGTTAAATTAATGCATTCGTGCATAAATAATTGTAATCAGGTATATACTATCATTCCTTGAGCGCCTGATACTTCAGTTCAAATGAAAAAAAGAAAAAAGTACTTTGAACGAAGCAATTTTTTGACAAAAAATCAAATTCACATTGTTTCTTGATATTGAGTCCACGCAATAGTAGACGCTCATCTGATTACAATTGATACATTTCACTTACCAAAAAGAAATCAGTTCAACCGTTCGGAAAAGCGAATACGATATTCATATTTTTGTCGTTAGCTCAAAATCTACGCAGAGATCTGTGCAAAAACCATTTGAATAAAAATGAAACACCAATCCGACTTTCCATTGGAAAATGCGCGATATCGATTCGTTGGATTAATTGTGTCATTGGAATATTTGGAAGTGCTGCCAACAACCGTTAAAAGTAGCAAATTTAAAGTCGATGACTGTACGTGAAATCGAAATGTTAACTTCTGATTTTCTTTCAATTTTTGCGGTTTGCATGAAATACCTGCACCGCAACGAACGCAATTCAAAAATGTCTAATAACAAGGTAAGCCGCAGCGAACAGCTGACAAACACAGCCGCTGCTATACATATTTATTGAATAACAAGGTTGTCGCATGCGACAAAAAGCTTTTCCGAATAGGCTATTCTTATTTCGGTTTGAAATAAACAACCGCAATAAAATTTTATGGTGAAACAATATCAAATTGATTCCGAATCATACACTCGCTAACACAAATACGTCAATAGAATTTATCCATCATCTAACACTGTAGAATTTCCAAATCGAAATGAATTAAATAAATCTAGGCTCAATGACTCTGTAAAGAAATTAGGCCGAGTTCGCAATCGGTTATTTTAAAATCAAAATATCAAATAAAATTATTAAATTTTTTTGTTCATAACGAAATACAAAATAAAATGATGGAGATTCAATATCAAAATCAATTTATCTTGTAATTTTCTTCGATTTAAATGAAATCGAATGATTTTAACCTTTATAAAATAGACATATCCACATGAATGAACCCGAATTTGTGCCACTTCTGTAACATTATTCCTTGTAAATATGTGTTAGTTGAAGGACACGTTTGTTATTTCGTCTCTTTTTCTGAACGTCAATGTTGTCGACTCAGAACAATAAAGGTGACAATCACCATAAATTCCACACAATTTTGTTAACAAAATAAATAAAAATACAATTTACTAAATAAATCAAACCGATTGCCTTTATGACACAGCTGTACTCTTTGATGACAGCTGGGCAACACAATACACTGCCAAAAGTCAGTTTCTATTATTTACTCTGACGTTTCTTTTTGACGCATTTAGAACCACTGAGTTAAATAATAGAACCATGTTACCAAATAATATTCAATATCAACTCAAATGTATTGGTGTTGACTGTTCGTATAATGGAAGTTAGTAACATGTTTCTCATGGGTCAATTTTTTGAAATTTAGTGGACTTTTGGGCTTCAATAGGATCATATAACTTTACCAACTTGCGAAAATTTCTATTTGCTCAGTAGGCTTAACCTTCTTGAGTAGTTTATAGTTAATTATTAGGTTCAAGTTACTTAACCTACTTGAGTTTTAGTTACTTAGTAAGTTCAAGTTATTTAGAAACCTCAAGTAACCTCATTGTCTACTTACTCGACTTAAGCAGAATTACCCTACTACTTAAACAACCTGCTATATCAGCCTACTTACTTGCAGGTATGGTTGTATATATACGGGCGAAATCATATGCTGAATCATTTTGACTACTGTCAAATTTCATTTTCCAACCATTCCAATCAGTCAGACGAAATGGATGCGTTTAGTCGATAAGGTATTAGTGCGTTTGTTTTTATTGATGTACGGTTCTATTCTTTCATTCAGTTTTAAGCCAATTTCAACTTTCCAAACTGTATATAGGTTGGTTCTATTTTCAAATTTTAAAAGATTGAATTTCAACCTCTTTTTCTACAGTGCCGCCAGAAAGTTGAAGAATGACAGCTTTTTTTCATACAAAATGCCATTCTTCGGGCTGAACTTCAACAAATTTTTATCGGACCAATCGAAATTATATTTTGATGATTGGTTTCGCAATCTTTCGACAACAACATACTGCTATTTCAGAGCCCTAGCTAAAAAAGGAAGAATGTTGTAGCTATCCGAACGTGTCTACACAAATACAATGAAAGAAATCTTGTTTTCGAATGACAATTTTTCGAGAACCATGATAAATGAACATCGAAAGAATGATTTTTTAAAATTTAACACGAAATAAATGTGCCACAAAAATAGAACATGGAACAAATGTGCCATGAAAATTGAACATGAGATGAATGTGCCATTAAAATTGAACATCGTCATTTTCAATTCTTATGGCGCATTTTTTCCATGTTTTATTCTTATGGAACATTCAATTTATGCTGAACTCTTGCTGAAAAATATTGAAACGGCCCATTTTCATTCTGGGCCATCCAAATAATCCATATGAGTTTTTCGTTTTTCATCCCCATCGTCTCCTCATTTATTTTTTTCGTTTTCCAATAGTTTTTTAATAAAAATTATAAAGTATTCCACACGCGCATATCATCGATACATATCTACTACTCAACCATTACTAAAAGAAAAATATTAGACAGAAATTTGGCGGCCGAAAAAATGAAAAAAGTATCTCAATTGTGAAATGGCGGCCTTTATTTAAATCAATTACAATAACAACTTCCTAATCTGCATTTGGTTCGGCGTAAATGATGATTTCAGAAAGATCCTATTGCCGATTGCACTTCGTGCATGTCGTGTTGAGAATTAAAATTTATATAATACCTATAGACAAAAGCAATTCATATTTCAAATTGGAAAAATATATGTACACATGGAAGTAATTTCCGATAGTTAAATTCCCTGTGTACACTCTAAAAAATGACAGAATTATTTCATTGACATATGTCAATAAAACTTCGAGCTATTAGCAGTGGCTACTAGAAATACTGATAATGTCAATAAATTCTATTGAAGTTTGTCAATAGTTCATTGAATTTTGTCAATTAACCTGCGTACTATTAAAACATTTCAATAGTCTTAGTAGTTTATTTTTTAGAGTGTAATAATAAAATATTCGATGAGCAGCTATTCTTGGCAATTGTGCCGCCATTTCCGGAGATCGAAAAACCCAATATATATTTTGCCGCCAAATTTTCTTTAAATTCAAAAAGACCGCCTTTTTTGGAAATTAAAGCACCATTGCCGGAAACTAGGCCACCAATCCCCAAAAAAAATCGCCGTTTCCATATTAGCCTTTTGCACAATATCATGGAGAACCTTTAAACGTCTCACTCGTATACTCACTGATGTGGTGGACATGAATGTATTGGTGAAACCGTGAACAGTGAGCAACACAGCCATCGAATAGTGAAAAGTTTGTATGTTTGGTCTCCGTTCGCTAAGAGAGCAGACAGTGTGTGCATATTACATAGTAAAGTGTATTTTTTATACAGTTCATTTTCTCGTCATAATCAGTTGAAAATAGACGTGTGTATGAATACATCATCGCAAAAAGTAGAAGAATCTTTTTTATTCCGACTTATTTTCAATCAGTTCAGATTTGAAAACAACACAAATTTAATTCAAGTTTTCAATGAGTTTAATTTGGCTCAAAAAATTTGATGTCATTAAATTCTTGTTTGATAATCATTTGTTTCCATTAAATAACATTGATTCTCTTATTTGGCATAATATTTTCTTCTTGTTTAAAACGTGGTTCGGAAATTTTTTAGTTCAGTAAATTCACCGGAAGTGGTCTCGCTATTTTCAAAGAAGATTTCATAATAAAAAATTTGCGTTCAAAAGTTGATAAATGTGCGTGTGAAAGAAAAAAGTTCCATAGGTCCGATTATTATCAACATTGCAAATTTTTCATTGTTGAATTAAAATTGAAAGATAAGGAAAAGAGTTAACAAAGCTTAGAAATTTGTCGATAGGCTCAAGTGACAGTGAAAAAAACTGACATTTGATAAAAAGACTTTGTTCGAAAGACAATTAAAATAAAAATTGTTATTGTTTATCCAGGTGTAATTTTCGGGGCAATATAAAACAAAACGCTCCGTTTTGTTCGAATAAAAAGTGATATTACGTTACATTTTGCGCCTTGTTCAAGATTTGAATCGAGAAATATTGAAGCAGTCAAAAAGCGGAAAGAGTCAGAGCACCTCTCCCGTTGAGCCAGTTCTATTTATTATCAGAGCCAATCAACATAACCAAGACACATTAACAATGGATGTCCATAAAAATGAAACACGTGTCTATAAACTAGTTTTAACCGGCGGTAAGTAGTCCAATTCCAGCAAAATCTTAAAGAATCTGATGTTGTTGCAAAAAAAATGACAACAGCAACCATAACAAATAATAACCAAGCCGTAAACAATTCGAACCAAAAGAAGCACTCCTTCAATAAACAATAGCAAAAAATTGACTTTGATTCGATTTGCACATTTGAATCATCATCAATAAAAATAAAAATTTGCCTTTCATGTGCTCGCATGTTCAATATGAACTTATTTATCTTATAATTAATTCTTTTGCATATTTTGAAAATGAGAGGCGGAAACAAAATCACGCAAAAGTCGAGGATTCTGTACGGATTCGTCATTCAATGTGAGATAGAAAAATCGAGCCACGCGGGTAATACGCTCTTATTGTAAATTGGTTTCATTCACTCTCTCTCTCCCTCGCTCTTTTTCTTTCTTCCTTCCTTCTCATACATATGTGTATGAATCGGCGAGTCCCGTCACTCTTCGTCACACAAATGATTGAAGCATACACATTGTGACTCGTATTCATTGAGAAACATGTTGTCGCATACCAGACGTCAGAATAAGAAAATGATTGTCCCATTTTAGGACAATGTATAGTTTCGTCTGTACATGTGTTGGAAATTATCTGATTCCGGGAAAACTTCAGTTTATTATAGCCAATTATAGCCGAGTTTTCAACGTATTCATTCTATTGGAATTGAAAAAGATGAAAATAAATCAAAAATTGAGATATTTTTTCAATTTTTCAAAATTTTTAAGGGAAATTTAACTCTCAATATATAAAAATCAATTGGTGTTTGTACGAGGCTTATAGACTCTCTTAAATCGCACTATAACTGTGTTCAATGTTCACAGTAAGGTAAATGTTCCAGTAGTGGACACTGCTCCTAAGCCAGACATCCCACTTTTTCCCCAGTATTTGTAGTCTCAGCGTAAACAAACTTTAGTCATCGGTAGCCATAAACATAAGCTTTATTTTAATTCACATAAGCGCATTCCTACGTGCATCTTGCCTGTGCTATGATCGAAAAACGAAATTACAGTTTTTCGAAGTGTGATGGGTGATCCGTTTAAACGATTTCAAAGTGTCTTTCTATATTTTTGTGAATTAAGCGAATATACTCATGGTGTTCGGATTTCCATCCTCTATCGTTTCCTGCATTTAAAGAATTTTTTGTTAACTTTTTTCGATTTGACACATAATTTTCCGAAATGGCGGGATTGCCCTGATTCGGACATTCCCCCTTATTTTCGCAAAATTAGTTCAAATGAGCTCAAAAACGATGCCAAGTCATAGTATTGTTGATAATTCATCATATTTCATTGGAGAAAACATTTAGAAAATATTTGTTGATAAAAAAATCCAAAAAAACTAAAATATCAGAATAAGCTTTCCAACGGTATCAATAGTTTGGAAATCGGTTCATTTTCGACGATTTTATGATCAATCAACACAGACGTCAAATTAAGAAAATGATTGTCTCATTCTATGACAATATATAGTTCCATCTATAAATGTGACAGACGTTATCCGATTCGCGGACAACTTCAGTTTATTATTTCTGAGCTGTCAGCGCATCCGTTCTATCGGAAATCGAAAAAGATGAAAATATTTTGTGCAATATATATATAGTATTTTGTGCAATATATTCAACATTTGGTTTACTAAAAGCGTTGAAAATAAATTCCCCATATGTGTGAATGGGGGTTTTTTGGGCTGAGGAATCCATTTATGACATTCATTTTCATTTGTGAGTGCCGCCAGAGGGCGCTTTCGTACTATTCTTGCATTTTATCGTTTCTTTTTGGGGGAAAATAGGCGAATATTTGGGTTTCCTGTATTGCAGATCCAATTTTCAACTGGCCCGAAATGTTCAGCGTCTAAAATTAGTGTAGGCCAGAGCTGCCCAAACATGCGAATGCGAAAATTCGCATTCGCACTGGAGTTCCAACAAATGAGTTCGCTTTCGCATGAACATGGCACATCCCCCCCTTTTGGGGCTCCAACTCCCAAACAAAG
>GL501916.1:0-10182 GCA_000149185.1 Mayetiola destructor
ACGTTGTCAAAACTCAAAAAATCAATATCACTTGAAATGAAGAAATGGTACCGCCATTTATGTGGAAAACCCAGTATAAAAAAAGAATATTTTAGTGTTTTTCGTTCGTTAATTGGAGAAACAGTCTATTTAAATGCAAAGACTAAAATCGTACCCCACACGTACCCAAAGATTTCATAATAGCATCATATGTTTTGTACGTCATGTACGCTGTACTTCGCATCGCTGCGTTGATTGCTAATGAACAAACACAAAAAGGGATAATGAAATACATTTCATCATGTTTACAGATTTCATGCGCGCTCTATCTATTCGACCACTCAGCCGCTGTTCTATGACAGCCGCTGAACCTTGAATTTTATTCTCATTTTGCTTATAAATCGCAACATCGGTTGGAAATCTGAATTCTGGTTGATTTTCTATAGAAAAACTCGATGCTGAAGCGTTCACAATCAAATCATCGAAGAATTCATTTTCACTTTCTAAGTTCACTGATTCAATGGTATTCTCAATTTCAGCTATGTTGCTTTCTTCGCCTAATTCACTTTGTTCCTCAATACTGATCGTTTTCCGCCAATTCGAGTTTTTTCCCACCACTCATATAACTTCTGCCACTCATGATATTTTCTAAATGATTTCGAATGCGGTTTTATTTCTGTGAACTTTTGTAACGTATTTCAACGACGCTTATTCCTATTTGACTCAAACTCAATACAAAAATATGTCAAATTCTATTGAGTGAGTTCAATGATCCCATAAATTCAATTCACATTAAAGCCAAATATTCAAAAAAAGAAAAAAAAACACTAAAAAATGGTAAGAAGAGGGCCCCGATCCAAGTTTGCCTCAGGCCACTGATGAATACACAATAGTATCTAAGGAGAAGAATAAGAAGAACGCGCATGAAATATTTGCAAATTGAAAGAAATTTGATTCATATTTTCTCTTTGTCTCCTTGTGACCGTTGTTCTGTAACGCATTCGATGTACTCCTCACATAAATGTAGTTGGATATTTGTCCGCAGTTTCATAGTGCTCAATACTAGCTGAATTTGTAATCGGATAAGTGTTGTCAGTCAGAAGTTCTGAACGTTTTATGTGTCAAGAATAGGTCGAAATTTAAAAATATTTCAAAAAATTTCATCTACATTTTTTACGATCTTAAATCAGTGAGTAAACCGATTTTCGATTTCTTGACATCAAATGGAAGATAAATGAGTTGCCATTCTCTCCATACCAAGAAAGTTTGAATCTGCATAAAAATAAAAAAGCAATTTAAAAAAACGTATTTTCCTAGGTGGTCTTAAACTTTTGCAGGGGAGTGTAAACTCACTGCACGTACCGTACTTGAATTATTTTTTGCTATACGTAGCCTTCAGTTTGGGAGGAAAGGAATTGGTATCTTCGGCAAACAGCAAAAAATAGTTCACTTACGGTATGTGTGAGGTACGATTTTACTCTTTGTTGTTGTACGACTTTACAACGTTGTAATTGTAATTATAATTGTCAAATACATTGAACAAAAATGTAGTTGACAATTATAATTACAGTGGTCGCTCGCAAATTCGAATGCTCACAAATTCGAATTGCGCGGAAATTCGAATCGCCTCCCGGCATTCCGCAAGTGCGGGAGTCTCCGGTAAAAGATTGGCATTGGATTTTGAAGTAACTGAATCGACAATCACTTATAATAAACAACATGAAGACGAAATTTTTGCCGCGTAATCAGGTACATTATGTGAAGCAAAGAAGAAAACATTGCACAATTGTGAATATCCAGAAATGGAGTAAGAACTATACAAATGGTTTCTCTTACAACGCGACGATAGTCGTCCAATCAGTGCAAATATTCTTCGAGAAAAAGCAAAAGTTACAGTAACCAACAGAGGTTCAGACCCTTCGATTAAACTAGTATAGCAGGTTAAAGGGAAGTTTGGAGAGTTCATAACCGCTTTCGGTTTGGTTCCTAGTCGTCAGGATTTTTTTTGAGGTCATAAAATGTGAAAGAAGTCATTTTTGTCGATAAAGTCGATGAATAATGCATCATAAAATTCAGGCATCGTTCAATATCTTAGGTTTCCTTTTTGGTGAAGGAAGTAGGGACCAAGACCTTTCCAAAGCACCATAGAACAAGAGTGTCTGAGCATTAGACGAAGAGATATTTAATTTTGAAGAGATATTTAATTTTGTCGTAAATGTTCAG
Source organism: Mayetiola destructor (assembly GCA_000149185.1). NCBI lineage: Eukaryota > Metazoa > Arthropoda > Insecta > Diptera > Cecidomyiidae > Mayetiola > Mayetiola destructor. The sequence goes on from GL501916.1 coordinate 2,203, forward strand.
TGTATTTGCTATAACTCGTGCACCAGAGATGCGATCAACGTGTACTATGGAAAAAAGACCTAAATTTGTTGACTAGTGTTATATTTGCAGAAAAATATCCAAACCATGATCCAACAAAATTTGACGCCTCTGGCTGAACAGACATACTGAATGTAATTTTTGGTCTTATTTTTTGTGCATTTTTGCTTATAATTTTTCTATTTAATTCCTTCTTGGCAGCTCGGAAATTCGAATAATTCGTGAATTCGAATCAGGGCCGAAACCAATTGATTCGAATTTGCGAGCGACCACTGTACAATAAAATTTTTTTTTTTTGGAAATTCGGACAATTTTTTTACGTTTTTTTTAAACACTTCATTTAGAAAATTTTCCAGAAAATTATTTTTTATTTAATTTTTTTTGGGACTTTTTTTTTATTTGGAAAATTTTTGTTGGATTTTTTTTTTTTTGAATTTTTTATTTAAGGATGATGAATGATGACATACCGGTCTTTATCAACTATCATTTTGTAATTGTATTTGTAATGGTCAGTTACAAAAATGTATTTTGGAATTGAGAAAAACCATTTCAATTACTAAGCAAATGTCATCAATTAAAATTACAGTAGGATTCAAATGTAATGAATTACAAGAGTAATTCACCATTACCCAACTCTGTTGCATGCCATCAATGGTAGATATCAAACCAGAAGGGGTCTTTCTGGTTCGAGCTGGGGGGTCATCCAGAGGCTAATAAAATTTAACCAAAACGAAATTTGATAACCTTTTGCTGAGCCTCGAAACTCAATTATATATAGATAATGTGAACTATTTAAATGACAATCCAACCAGGTAAACTAGAGTTCAGTTCAGTTTATATGCTTTGAAACTTGAAAAATTGAAAGCAAATTATATTATTTGCAGAATAAAACTTAAACTGATAAACGAATGAAATAAATATTAATTTTCCATTGGAAGAGCCTTGAAATAAGATTTTTCATTTCCGATTTTGATTCCGAAATAATAATAATCAGAAGCAAAATAGTAATTCTCTGGATCTAACTTTGGGTTTGACCATTTTTCTTGAATTTATCTAAATGAGAAAATATTTTCTTGTTTAGACTGTCTATTATTCAAAATACAAATGAGCCTCTAATATAAATTTCCTTTCCGAGTTATAGGCATTCTTCTATTGGTCAATAAGCTCGACACGGTAAAAAGCCGTGACAATACAATAGCAGTTAAAGGGATTTCTTTTCACCCCAACTCATTTTCTTAGCTGGTTAATTATTATTACGGCAAAGAGGCGGCGATCACAGTTTCTATTGGATGATAACAAATATATCCAAGCAAATGAATATACACATACACCCCTTCAGCATTAATTGAGAATGTTCCATAAGCTCTCGCATCGCTACTATTCGTTCTCGAAATGTATGTTAACCCTAACAACTGTGCTATGAACACATACAAAGAAAAGCGCGCGACACAGAGAAGAGTTTCAAAAAGGGAGAAGCAGATTTCAATCCGAAATAAGAGTCATAAAGCAGTCGACGACAGTGCGAGTGTTGATGAAATCGTCCATTACTTATGCGCGTTTTCTAAATGGTCCAAATATCCTTGAATCGTTTTCGTTCGCTACCTAGCTACTGCATACAAACACGCACAAATAGACCAATGATTCAAGTGAATAAATATGTTTGCATGTGTTTGATGCTTGATTAAGACGGATTAGTTTTCTGTTCATATATTTGTTTCCGGCATGTTATTCAGCCTGAATAAAATGTTTGTATTACATGCGCGCAAACACATTCACTATACATTCATTGATAATTTTTTTTTGTTTTTGTTTTGTTTTTTTTTTTTTTTGTATTAAATGCATTCACATATGCCTACTCGCTCTTAATCAGGATTCATGGCAGATCACATTTAAACCAATTTTAAAACAATAACATCGCATCGATAATGAAATTAAAAATGAGATCTAAAACAAAAATTTCAGTCAAGCTGATTAGAATAATGAATGATGAACGACACGTGCTTAGCCATTTTTTGATTTCAATTAGAATGATTGTGTGAAAATTCTTCTGGTTAACACGTTTTGAAAAACAAATTGTGATTGACTAAGTGTTATGAAACAAAATTTCTCAATTATTAAATAAACGATACCTCGTTTATTATATAAAGATGAAATGCTGTTCGTGTGTCGTACACACACAAGCGCGAGTGGATCTGTAGAATTTCAATAAACTTTTTCGAGTATGTTTCTTATATTGTGTGAAAGGTTTTCAGCATAGTTACATTACTCTACGAAAAAAGGTGCTGTTCAAAATGTTCATAATATTTATAATCACACAATCTGATTTTTCTTCCATAATTGCCACGGCAACAACGAATGGATCGGTATGATATTTGCACCACTAGAATTTTGATTAATAATTCATTCCCATTTGTCATTTGACTAATTGTGGTGGATGATAGTCTGCGACGTCACCATTGATGATATTAAATCAAAATGAATACGGCGATCGAACTGTTTGTGAAAACACAACAGGTTTGTTAATCGATTTCATATTCGGCTGCAATCATCAGAAAAAATAGAAGTGTATCCAAAAATAAGCATTAACAATAATCCATTGTATTACTGCAAAATGAGACAGTTTACGGTTTATGGAAATCATTCAATCAGAAAATCCATTGCGCATTCGCTTTAAATTCTATCGACAGGTCAGTGATTCGATCTTCAAAAGTGTAAACACAAGAGTCGCTGATGCTCAATTTTTACGATGGATGGCCAACTTTAATCCTAGAGTTCCACTACAAAGTGGATTCTATTTTGATAATGCACTGCAAGAGGCCATGAAAATGTACAAGACAAACTATTCAAACAACATCAAAATGCGTGCAAAATCAATGTTTCGAAAATATTGTAAAGTCGTGCTGCATAACACCGGTCGTGTTTGGCCCCAGCGCGTGCTGAACAACTTGTTAAATCATGCTGTCGATTGTTTTTTTTTCTTCACCAATTATCATCCACGAAAAGGAAGTCCCGTTCTAGCCATCATTGAAGAGTTCACTCAGAACATTCGGATCAATAATGAAGCTTTTAATTGTGGATTTTTAAGTCGATCAATCGACGGTAAAAATTTCTATGAATTTTCTAAGTACAAAAAATACAATTATTTGTTTATGAATACAATGATATGTATCCTAATCGAAAAGTGAAATCATTCTCAGTAATCCCGCTGCAGAATTAACATCGTCGTTGTGTTTTGATTGATATCGAAATGTTACAAAAACTAGCGCACATGCACACAAATAATTTGGGAAATTTCAATCCAAATAAATCTGATGTTCGGGCCCACTTTAACATGCGCTAAGTGGACTACAAACGAGATAATCAACGATTCAATTCCAAAATTACGAGATATGGCGTCAATGCAAACATTATAATGATGAAATTGCGTAAAGGAGATGTTCCACTTGTGGGCCACCTAAGTTTCTATTCACCATATCTTTGTTACTATTGATCGGATCTTTAAGCCCGAACGACCGTTGGAAAGCTTATTCTTTTGCGCTTCGATCTGTGAAGGCGATAGATGAATTTGGTGCAATTTATGAGTGGCACAAAAAAAATTACAAAAAAAGTCAAAATCTCGATTTTTCAAAAAATGTTCCAAATCCGGGCCACCCCCCTTAATTTTTGGAAAATCCACCAAACGAACTAAAAAATGATCCTAAGTCATAGCATTGTTGTTTATTCATCATATTTTATTGGGAAAAACATTCAAAATATATTAAAGACGTGAAGCACGTAGTTTTGACATCTTTGCGACACCTACAAATTAGTCCACGTAGTTGTTTCATAATTTTAGTCATAGGTGGCGCATCACTTTTGAGTGAACTATACAGATCTGTCAAAGATTTTTGCGCCGTCAAAATGAAAATATAATTAAACAAACAAACAATTTGAACTGAAACATAAGTATAGATTCATCAATATAGTCCGGCTCTGACGGGCTTTGAGATCCAAGCTAAATTAACATTAAAAATCTGAAAAGAGCCAGTTCAACTGGCAGTATTTGACTTGTCCATTTTAATGTACTAGTTTTGACTGGCTTTGACTATGCAAATGTAAAAATTATAACTGATCCATTTCTCTTTACAAACATTGCGGATACAATATGGCTTTGCCGCGCTTTGAAAGTCATATCAAATTGAAAACATTGAAATACTGGAAGAGCTATCTTCAATTCTTGACAATCAAATTTGTTGATGGTCCATTTGAATGGACCAATCGTCACTGGATAGCTATACAAGGCTATGACAAATCATTATACTTTGCCGAAAAGATGAATATTATTGCTAGTCCATTTCGAAACATATATGCATACTATGGCTTTAAAACACTTTGAAAACTGCATCAGGTTGAAAAAAATCAGACTGGGTAAACACTATCTTCATCATTTGATACAAAATTATTGCATTGTCCATTTTGATGTACAACACTTCATTGACATATTTTGGCTTTGACAAGCTTTGATTAGGTAAACAATTATCCTTGATTCATTCCAGAAGCCAATGCAGCACACCATGGCTTCAAATAGCTGCGCGAATTGCACTTGATTGGAATAAAATGACTGATTCATTTCAGTGCAATAAAACTGATCAAGCTCGATCTTTTGTATACATAACCTCAAAATTTACTGTATCTAAATAATTTTTATTATAGCAAAGAGGGAAGATAAATGCTATAATAAAGAGATGAAAAGAACAATTTCCATCTTTCTTAATGCATTATAATGTTTTTAATTTGAATCATTTTATGTTTTGGTATGACACAAACAGTTTTTAATAATGAATTGACAGTTAATGACAGCTCAACTACGTGGACGTACGTAGTATTGCTTCACATCTTTGAAATATATTTGTTGATGAAAAATCCAATAAAACTAAAAAATCGGTTTCTCGGGTTTTTTTCATCAAAAAATATTTATTAAATGTTTTTTCCAATAAAATATGATGAATTAACAACAATGTTATGACTTAGGATAATTTTTTAGTTAATTTGGTGGATTTTCCAAAAATTAAGGGGGGTGGCCCGGATTACGGTGAATCCCCCATTTTGAAAAATTAAGTTTAAAAACGAAAATAATTAACAAAAAAAATTTTTGAATGGAGGGAACGATAGAGGATGAAAAACCAAACACCATGAATATATTCACTTAATTTACAAAAATATAAAAAGTCACTTTATAATCGTTTGAATGGATCACCAATCACACTTCGAAAAACTGTAATTTCGTTTTTCGATCATAGCATAGGCAAGATGCACGTAGAAACGCGCTTATGTGAATTAAAATAAAGCTTATGTTTATTGCCACCGATGACTGAAGTTTGAGCGCACTGTCAACAAAATACAACAAAAAAATAATGGTTACGGTGAATCCCCCATTTTGAAAAATTATGTGTACAAACGAAAATAGTTAACAAAAAAAATTTTTGAATGGATGAAACGATAGAGGATGAAAAACCAAACACCATGAATATATTCACTTAATTTACAAAAATATAAAAAGTCACTTTATAATCGTTTGAATGGATCACCAATCACACTTCGAAAAACTGTAATTTCGTTTTTCGATCATAGCATAGGCAAGATGCACGTAGAAACGCGCTTATGTGAATTAAAATAAAGCTTATGTTTATTGCCACCGATGACTGAAGTTTGAGCGCACTGTCAACAAAATACAACAAAAAAATAATGGTGGCACGGATTGGGAACATGACCCGATTTTAGAACATCTCCCTTATTCATGAATCGCACGGTGATTCGGATAATCCAAGCAAAATGAAAAAAAAATCGATGCGACCCAAAGATCCGCCAGGATTTCGATCAAATTCCAGCTGAAGTACGTGCACGGGTGGACGAATATAAAGTTAAAGTTGATATTGATCCAGGTGCTGAAACGATGGCTTCATGCACAAAACAATTTCGAAGTCTCACTGAAGATTGCGATTGAATTGAATCAAAATAAATTGTTGGCGGTCCAACACTAGCTTATCCATACATTAAAAGTTAAAATTGAACTCCATTAGTTGACAAAAAGGTCAACGGACAGCATTCCAAAATATGGTTTTTCGTAATCTCCTGATTACGAACCGAAAAATTAACATAGTTCCATCATTTTTTCAAAATCGAGCGATTACGTAACTTTTCCTTCCAGAATATAGGAAAAGAAAAAATTCGTGAAATGTTTGGTTTTCGGGAACGCGAATACAATCGGCGCCCAAAATTACCCATTTGGTGAGTATGATTTCAAATGAATTTAACTATTGGCATGAAAATGGCTCGAATGTTTTTTTATCATGAATCATGAATCATGAATAATTTGATTGTTTTTAATCAGTTATCAATGTCTTCTTTGTTTTCGTCACATTTTTCAGTTTGATTTAAGTGAAAGACGGGCACGTGAATAGAGTGACATTTCAATCACACGAAAAGGACCCCATTACACCGAATTTATTCAACACAAATTAGAGTTTTGTAATGCGGTCTTTGCTGTAAGTGAATCATCTTTCATTATAAAAATTCAAAAAATAAAAGATTAATTGTTTTTATACTATGATCCGAAATTGCGGAAAATGAAAATCTATGCGTATCAACTTCACCTAAAAGCCTTGTATGCCGTAGCAAAAAGAATCATCGGCTAATCAGATAACAAGAAATTGAATGAAGCATTGATTTTCTTTGTTCTTCCGACTGCTATGTAATTCGCTAATACGTAGAATTCAAACACCATTGAATTTGTTACGTTTTTGTCTACAACAAATCGGCTCAACAGTAATTGTGATTCATGAACATCGAACATCCAAGCTGTGTAAATTTTGTGGCCAAACAATGGTCGACGACAGTCAGTAAGTGCAAAACAACTAATTTTATTCTTCTGCTATGATTCGAAATAGAATGAATTGAGTAACTGGAGTTAATAATCATAAGAAGCATTCATTTCAAAGCCACGAACAAAGAGCCTAACTGTGAATGTGCAATGTGCATACAAACAATGTGTATCAATTGTTTTGTTTTCATTTTATATTCAATAGCGCTCCGAATTTCGAATGTTTATTATAACGTTTCTTTTTATTTGTTCTTTTCTTCCCGTTTGTTTTTCTCTCTCTTGGCTTATGTTTTGCGTTGAATATACGGCAGAAAGTACGAAGCCAACTATAGCTCTGATCAACTTAATTTGCATGGAAAATAGACACCAATCAGCCTTAATTGGCTTTCAATTTCGTTTTTCTTTTGTCTATAAACTTTTTCGATTACTATGATGGTCAAAAGATGGCCATTGGTGTCCTCTTTCCTTCCGTTGAATTTTTATTCGAATAAATGTTGCCAGTTGAAAGTTCTGAATATTTTATGTGTCAAAAATAGGTCAAATTTTCAAAAAAAATTCATCGACATTTTTTACAATTTGAAATGAGTAAGTTAATCGATTTTTGATTTCATGACATCATGTGAATGGTATTCGAACAGCCTTTCTCCTCATACCAAAAAAGTTTGAATTCACATGAAAATGAACGAGCAAATTGCAAAACATGCATTCTTTCTAAGGGTTTCCATATTTTCTGCCTTTACTCCCATGAGAGCACAGAAAGTATGCGGTTGGAGCGTTACCGGATATTTTGCGGAGCGTTTCGATGCATATCAATTCGCAAGCGTCCGCAATGCACAGCACGACTGCTCGCTTCGAGAACGCTACGATTGAGCTCTAAATCCATTCGTGTTTGGAGACAATTTTTTTTCTGTTTAAACATTCAATTAATTGTTATAGGATAATCCTAAACAAAATATACGATTTAATAATAATTTAAATAATTAAATGTTTCACATCAAAAAACCAAATCGTAAAATGCTAGGGAAAATAAAATGAATGTATGTGTCCGTGCTGATGGATGGTATAGAAATCTGACATAAATGATTCTCACTCTTTGATTACTA
>GL501916.1:10757-21762 GCA_000149185.1 Mayetiola destructor
TGATGATCTCCAAAACCGATAATACCTAGTAAAGAATCGACTTTATTCATCATTTTTATCCATACACTTATTTACGAAACGTCGTTTTGAGCCATTTCCAAAAGGGTGATCGTTTTTTGATGAACTGCCAATCATATCAGCACATATCTTGATGATTTAAATCGAACAAATTGACGAGTGAGAAACATAATAAAAATCTTGTAAAGAATCAAAATGATTGCAAAGGAAATCGATATCTTTTATAAAGATTTGAACGTTTCATGTAAAGAGCACAACACCGTTTCAGTTTTCGTTAAATTGTTTGCCCTTCAAGGAAATATAATTTGAACAAACTGGCAAGCAGCGCATATTCCATTGGAAATACGATTTGAACTCATTCATCAATTCAACGCATGGTTGTAGTCGTTTGAATCACATCCCGCCCTTCATAGTGCAGAATGCGAAATTAATGCGTGATTTGGATATTTTATATCAAAATTTGTCATCAAACGTATGCATTAAAAAATATGTTCGTAAGAAGTCGAATTATCTGAAATGGTCTGAATTGTTTAAGCTGTCAGTGAATGCATTCATTTCAATATGGCGCAGTCCATAAATTGAACGCACAGAAGGTCTGGATATGGTTTGAATGCAGCAGAAAACTCCAATATTTTGTGAATTATCATCATATTTCTACTAATTTGAGGTTTCGGGTGCTCATAAACGTCAGTACCCACGTGAATGCAATTAAATCCTCTCGATTGCTTTATTTAAATTTAAGCGGAAAGAAGAAGGTAATCCTTTGTGGAATTTATGCTATCGTCTATGTGCGCCTGATACCTCAATGTGATAAAAATTCGAAAATATTGCTTTAAATTGAGGAAATTGTGCTCAAGTTTCAGATTCGACTATTTTACAATGATTTGGATGTTTTATGCACGACATTGTATCGATTGAACATCTCTTAATTGCAACCTTACGTGAATTAACGATCTGCAAATTCTTGTAGTGTTATGACAGAGAACTGTACTGTAATAAACATTAAACACGGTAAAGTCACCATAGCACATAAATAATGTTGATAGTAAATACTCATTAGGTTTATTTTTTATGATGGTTAATGAAGGCCCATTTCCTGGTAATGGAATTTTTTTAGAAAGAGCTGATACGATTTGATTCTGTAAGATTATTGTGTATATTCTTCACCATCTTGAACTCCTTATTGCGAAAATATTTTCTTTATTTCATACATCTCCCTCTCTCTGTTTCTCCACCATAATCTATAATCTATGTATGTGTGAATAAAGAATGCCATCAAACATCAAACATTCAAACATTCATCATTTAAAGTAATTCATCAAACATTTAAATAACAATACTATACCCAATAATTTTCTGATACTGGAATGTGATCATTTCTCTTTTTTGTCTGAAAACATTAGTTAACTGGTTTTTGTTCCTCAGTCAATGATTGTTCAAAATCTCTTGAAATTTTAACACGTCAAGTGGAACCAATTTGTTATGAAGCCAATTTCAGTGGATTCGTGGTTAAATATTTTCTCAGATCAGCCGAACGGAAGAGACAAAGAAATGAAAAAAGATTTAAATGTTACGCAGTACATGAGAAACGACTTCAGATATTCACTTCGACTGTGAACAACGTGCTCTTGGAACAGTATTTTATTTGGAGGGGAAAAAGACTCCGCTGAGCAACAAGTTGAAATGCTAGTGAGGTTTCAGTCTGCGAACATTTATCAAAGAGTCAGCACACTGAATCAGAAGTGAAACGATTTCTTCCGTGAGTTTTTGCGGTTTTACAGAGAAATTCTGTTGCTCTGCACAAACTGCCAGTTAGATCAATCAGAATAAAAAATGTAATGAAAAGATTAGATTAAATCATATTTGTTTAGAAATACCGATGTTGAAATTGAATTGAATATTTAAAAAAAAGTTCTGTTCAAAAATAATTTAAAAAGAAACTTAGTGTGTTGTTGTGAGTCGTTCAATTCGTTATATCCTAACTTTCTATGTAAATAGTAAAAACAAAAAATACAGTAATATCGATTGAATAATTCAATTCAAGTAAAATACAAGTTCTAAGTATTCATTCGATCCAAACGTTTTCAAAACGTAAATAATTTGGAAGAGATTTCTTTTCGAAAAGTGCATATACAAGTTGTATATTGTGTAATGTAAGCTACATGAGATCGAAAGTACTCATCTGAAAAATGTTTATGAGTAAATATCGTGTAAGACCTACGTGTGAATTGGATATAATTTAAACCTTCAAAAAAAAGTCACATACTAATATTTCGGAGTTCGAACGTACAAACGTTCACGTTTGTTTACAATACCCCAACATTTCGTGCACTTCATGGTCATGATTCCAGCATTAATTCACAATTGATACACCCATTGCAAAATCCAAACATATGATATATGTAGTATAGAAATTCAGTCATGAATGGCAAACACTTTTGGAAAAAATTCAAGAACACCAAAATCCAATCATTTAAATCAAATCACTAACATTTTATGCGAAGAACTGATAATTTTTTATTATATTCTACAGCTCTTTAAATATTCACAAACTTTTTCTCAATCAACAGGAGATTCGAGGTGATTTTTTTTTATAGTTTAATTTAATTTGATTCTTATTCAAATATTTTAGTAGATTCAAGAAATATTCGAAATAAAATTGAAACTTCAACAAACCGATGAATCGCACATATTAAAGAACATTCAGCTTACTAGCACCTAATTTTGCGATTCTGATGACTTTGCTTCATGTATTCAGTCATTTAGTTTCGCGATCTATACATTGTTTGGCGAAGTTTTTCACCTGATTTTTTTTCCAATGTTTGACCTTGACGATGAAAAAATACTCGCTTGAGCACAGAGAACTACGAAATGGGAATAACCATGATTCAGTCAGGCACTATGCACGAATATAAAATTGTATTTTATTGTTGTTCATTCTAGGCAATAAGATCCATTCTAATCATTTTTACAAGAGCTTCATGGTGCATTGGTATATTCAAAAATATTTCTTTCGCTTTTATCCAAAGAAAAGGAACTTATTTTCAAATAACAATGATTTACACTCGATGATCAGAAAAAATTAATAAATTCGTTATTTGTATAAAATCTGATAATTTCCTCGAAAAAAGACATCAAACCTATTTTAAGAATACTTTAACACACTTCACTATAGTTTATTAAAACTTGTTGAACTGATCCAATGCAGGTAAATTTGTAAACAGTACTGGATAGAATGTGTTTCGCATATTTTCAGCATCAGTTAAATTTTAAAAATAACGAGAGAGTTGCTTTCAAAAAAATTTTGATTTCAAATTGTATCTGAACTCGAAAAAAAGAATTCACGTTAAATGTAGTAAATTATATTAAAATATCTCGTTTTTCGTAAAATCAATTTTTAACAAATTCTCATGATCCAAATCATGGTGCTGTGTTACAACTGTTAAAAGAATATGAATGATCCGATTCGATCTAACCCATTCCAATCATCTGATTGTCATTTTTCACTTTGTTAAATTGAAACTTACTTGATGCCATACTATTCCGAAAACAATGAATTGGGCAAAAAGAAAATATCGAAATTAAGATTATAAGCATGCATTGAACATTCATTTGGTTTTCTCACCAAAAGCAATATATGTTAGACCTTTGAACGAAGGCCCTCCAATTACGTAAACTAAAATATCAAAGCTATTCCTTGATTAAAAATGGGACAAAGCCATTATTGACTGTCTCTTGTTGGCCAAATGAGACAGCCGTCATCCAGATCATTGGTTTACATAGCAGCATGCCTTGATCAAACAGGGTAATAGTGAAGTGTGCACGTATGAATTATGCTACCGATTCAAGGTCACTACATTAGTTGGCAATGAAATGAGACTGGCTACAGTTGCTTTCAATGTGTTTCTCAAACTCTAAACTATAATGAGGATGTGTTTTTTTTTCTTTCTGAAAACTCAATTCAATCAAAAGTATGACGATTTTGAGGTATAAATTTGTTGAAAATATTTTTTGAAATCAATTGATTGTTGTCATTTTTAACCCAAATCGACTGTCGCACCCATATCCATACATATAGAGTATTCCTCTTTAGCACAGTTTTTGGAAAACCATAAGTCTTCAATTTAAGTGAACATCTATAAAAAATTAGTCGTTTCGCATATTGAAAACAGAGTTGATAGGTTTAAATGTAAATTTAGCCGAAAAGTGTACACATAGTGTACACCAATCGTACACCGTATTGACAGCTAACTTTTGGCGGGTACACAGATAGTTCGCTTCGAGATGTTAGTATTGGTGCCTCCATTTGACTACTATTGTGGTCACACATACAATGACGCATTGGTAAACGATTGGTGTACACCGTTTTTAAACCAAAATATGTGTACACTTCGGTAAAGTGTATGGATGTGTACGATTTAGGAACCCTGATTGAAAATGTACTTAATTTTTGGATCGCAATAATTATCACAATAATCTGTATGTTCACTATTCGTCATGTACAATTTTTATTCCAAAATGATGACGAATGATAAATTGTAAGTGAAATTTATTGAAATTTATTGAAATCGTAGACTGGAGTATAACAATCTATCAAGCAAATTTAAGATCACATTTTAGATTTGTTTAATATTTCACATTGTTAGTGATAAAATTTTCTTTAGTATTTTCTTAATGTGGTTTTTTAGTTTGGCATGTATAATTATAGATCATTGTCCATGAAATATTTTTTCAAGTCTTATTTAACCGTTGGAAAAAATCAAAGAGGTCGAAGCTCTTGATCTTGTTCAATACAAAATTTTGACTAAGTTTTTAAATGTTATCAACTATTTTTTCAAAGACCAGTTCGAACTATGGTTTCCAAGGTTAATCAAATATTGGAATTATAAAAACCGGTAAAAAGTATACATTTTTTAAATTCTCCACCACATTGGACTATAGGTATGAAGATGAAAGATCAGAGCGTCTTCGGAAAGAAAGATGAATAGTCAACTTATAGGATGAATAAAGAGAATACTTTTTTTTCATAATTTACATAATTTAATAACCACAATAAATTCATTGCTCATCTAAATTATAAAATCTCACTAAGAAATCGAATATAATAAATTCCTTGAGCAAATATTTATTTGAATAACAAATGATCGTTCCACAAAATAAAAAAGACTTCGAAAACACATATACAAGTAATTCATTCAGTCTATGGATATAGAAGAAGTGACATAAGAGTAGGGCTTGACCTAACAGATAAATATCAACACCATTTTTCTTCTTTTTTTGCTCGAATTCATTTTCCATGCACTGAACAATTTTACAGCCTTTCCATATTATTTATTAAAGATGAGCTCCGATGAAGTTTGTTGTATGATGTATCATATATTTTCACTAGAAATTATATTGGTGATGTATAAATTTGGTTTCTCTGTTTAGTATTTGTGGCATATTAGTAAGTGATTTTGTGTTGTAGCTGTTCGACCAAAAGTGCCTGCTTGTTATAATGTCATAGTGAAAACGAAACCACCCAGAGTTGACACGAACATACTTTTGATTGAATACACATCAGTTTTCAATGAAACATTGTAGACAGAACTGCTGCAAATTCAAAATGAAAGATTTAATGAACACAATTTTATCATATAATTATGATAATCTAGTAGTTACGAGAAGTAGTTTTTAGAGCTCAGTCACAGCATAAAATTTCATGTAAATAATAATAATTTTATACTTACATATATAAATATATAAATTTATGTATTTTTTTTACAATATATTGACATTTAGTATCGCTTGCGAAAAATGTTATTTTCACGCTGAAATTTGTATAGTCAACCAAAATAACACTTGGAATTTTGTAAAATTAGCGTAAATTGATAAATAATTTCGAATTGAAGTCTCATATTCTTTAACATTCTTCATTACAAAACGTTGATACTAAGAAAGTATCGTGATTTTAACTGCTCGATTAATTTAGGCATAATAAAATTTTTTCAACGAAACGATTTCATCAAACTCTCTTAAAGCTTAACATTAATAACCAAGTAGAAACAAAAATTTAAAATTGAATAGTTTTGCAATAATGTCTTCACAACGTTGATCCCAACATATCACTTACGATAAATATATGTACATATGATTTTAAAATTGAAATCTTATTCAGAATGCAAGATCGCCAATATTTGGAACAAATATAATATGGCCTTCTTGGCATTTTTGAATATTTTTTTTTATCATTCGAATTACAAGGCGAAAAAACCGTATTTTTTGTATAAATTGATATGATTAAAGTTCATATTTATGTTTTCAGTTTCAGCTATTGAGTGATTTGGAAACCTGAAGGAAAATAAATTGTGATATCATCAGTTAGGTAGTGATATTGAAAACAACCAACAAGCAAATTCATCGCACGTTTTTCCAAGAATAGGTTTGAACCAAAATGTTGCTAAATAATAACGTAGTGAAAGAGCCGTCAATCGGTGAATTTTATGCGGGAAAGAATATTTTCATTACTGGTGGAACTGGTTTCATAGGAACAGTATTGATCGAGGCATTACTCAGTGCAACACCGAAAATTGGAAAAATTTATTTGCTTGTCCGCGATAAATATGGATCGGATACGAATGAACGTATTAAACGACTATTATCAAAACAGGTACAAAATAATTTTAATATGATATGATGTAATCACGTAGGGCTCGAATTAAGAAATGTGGACTAAATCATTTAAACCTTTTAGATCTTCGAATCGCACTCAAAAGAGACATTAGAAAAAATAGTACCTGTTGTTGGTGTTATGGATCAGATCGATCTCGGTATTAGCGTGGAAACTTTGAAAGATTTGCGTAAAAATGTGCATATTATTTTTCATAGTGCCGCTACAATAAAATTCAACTCACATGTTCGAGTAGCAATCAGAACTAATTTAACCGGAACATTACGTGTTATTGAATTTGCCAAGAGCTTAACGAATCTTGTGTCATTCGTGCATTTATCAACAGCATTTTGTAATAGCAACTATAGTGGCTTACTCTTAGAGAAGGTATATCCACCGGTGCAAGATCCGTATGACATGTTGAAAATGGCTGAAGATGATAATGCCTGGGAAAGAATAAAAACACGTGCCGATTGGAAATTTCTGACGAAGGATCATCCAAATACCTATACATTTACAAAACAAATGGCAGAAAACTTAGTAATGAAAGAAATGGTTGGCTATCCAGCGGCAATAGTTCGGCCATCTATCGGTAAGTTGCACGGATTTTTGAATCTTATTTTACATTTTTCATTCATTAAATCAATTTTGTGTTTATAATTCATTGATATCTAGTGTACGGAACCTATGAGTATCCTGTTCAGGGTTGGGTGGGCAACGCTAGCAGCGGACATCTCGGCTTTTTTGCAGGCTACTACAAAGGTACTGAATTGATACCAGTTGATGGTGACTACCATAATTTTACACAATCTTTTAAATTTTAGGTTTATTTCGCACAATTTATGGAAATTCTCAGTCAAAGATCGATATAGTACCTGTCGATTATGTTATAAATGCATCAATCGCTCTTGGCTGGTACGTTGGAACCCGGAAATTGGACATACCGGAAATAATTCATTCAACTTCTGGCGAACAAAATCCTTTATCATTGGAGCAATTCACTAATATATTGAATGATAAAGTGAGTGTCAATCCCAGTTTAAAGATGGTTTGGAAGCCGAGTGCAAAGATTCGTAATGGATTGCGTCACACAGTTTTCTTTTACATTTTCCATATTTTTCCAACAATGCTTTGGTACTGGCCTGAAAAAATATTGTCTCTCGGAATTCGACATCACACGTGAGTTTTAGCAAAAGCCACAAACATATCTAATTGCACTAAGACAAAATTTTCCTTATTTCAAATGAATAGAAGCTTAGAATTCATGCGCGTGTTTAACAATGGAACAAAGGCTTTCGACTATTTCTTAAATAAAAACTTTCAATATTCAACCAAAAATGCACTCCGTATTATGTCAACGATGCACCCACAAGACGTGAAACGTTATTGTTTTGATGCCAGTGACTGTGATTGGAGTGAATTTTTACAAAGAAACTTTCTCGGAGTTCGTCGGTTCTATTTTAGAGAGGCTGAGGAGACTACTTTCAAACACCGTTTTGTTTACTTCTTGTAAGCGAAATCTAAATTACACTTTCTTACGAAATATTCAATATGACAATATTTTATTTTTAGATTCCAAGTACTACATGTGATCGGTTTATTGACGATGTTTTGGTTCAGCTATAAATTATTTCGCGGAATCGATTTTCTATTCGCTTTGTCCTTGCCGTCATCAGTCGTATTCAGCTTAGGTCTATGCCTATGGTGCTTTTTGGTGTGGCTATAAGAGAAAAACGAAGAAATTAATAAACTCAATTCTAAATTTTGCTTCATTAGAATGGTTCAATGGAATCCAATATAATATAGATTTTATGAGATATTTCTACATAAAGTTATTCAAATTTGAGGATTCAAATTATGAGCATTAAAATGCTTAAAAACATTCAAAAAACTTTGCTATGACTACTAATATGTACGTATATTTCACATATATTCATGAATTTCATATGTACATTGTACGTGTATTTCGAAGCATTGATTAGAAATGTTGATTGTTATAAAATACATTATTCTTGGCACGCCGAAAACAGAACGAAATTGTTTCATTCACTATTGGTAAGTTGAATCCCATAAAATAGTAGCTTTTTCGAGGAAAACATTGCAACAGCACATTTCTTTAGAACATTTTCCAAAAAAATCCTAACAAATTCATTTCTGCCAAAAAATCGTTTTTACAACGTATATCATAACTTTGCAATCAATTAACATGACATGAATAATAACTTATCATAATGAGACATAGATTTTGGGAAATATTAGGCTGTATAGCAAGTGAAGTTCCTCTTAAAGGACCACTTTAGTTGCTGGCACATTGGTTCACAAATGAGAAATGCTCCTTTCAGAGAGTTGTCCTTTTATAGTGACTTTACTATAGCACGTAAACAATAGTTTTCATTCTTCACGAAACTGTCTTACAAATAAAATTGTTCTCAGAATCCATTTCTTCATATGAACTATTTTTCAAGAGTTTCTGATACCATCTTCTGAAAATAAATGGAAAATATAATCAAAAACTATGAATAACTGAAATAAATGTTACATATATTATTTAAATTCAAACGGCTCACAAGGTCATGAATTTTTGAGTTCTGAAAGCTCATGATTTATCTCAGATATTCGTACTGGGGCAAAAGATTAACTGATTTGATATGTATTTTCGTTTTTTATTTAATCTGTCAATATTTCCCAGATAAGATAAGATAGATTTTCTCATCTAAATAGTTTTGGAATTCCACAATTACGGGATCAGTGCATTCGTTCCGCTTCCTTTATCTTTCGTTTTTAGATATTTTCGAGATAGCTATGAAAAAACGCTATTTATCCTCTATATTCTGTAGTAATTCAGATTCGAAATCATTTATTTTATTTTAATGGTCGTTTATTATATTTTACAAGAAGCGCCCTTCGAAATTTCCCGGTGACAATCTATTTCTGTGAGGTTGGAACAATAGGCCTAGCAGCAACGTAGCTAGAGGGGTGCAAAGGGTGGCGGTGCCACCCCTATTCAGGTCCTCGCCACTCCGACGAAAAATTGCATGAAGAGAATTTTGTGTGGATTTTGTACATAATAAATTGAAATCATAAATGAACGTTCTGGAAATGAACGTCTTCGCAATTTAACTTTTCTTGAGTTTGGAAAAAAAAATGCTCGAAACAGTTGACGATGAAGATATGATGCGCGAGTTCGTCGTACAAGCACCAACGGAACGTCGCATCCAACTTTTTTAAAGAATCTTTCTTATATGTCAGCGTTTTTTCTAAAATAAAAATGGGACTTTAAGTCTCTCTGCTATATTAGATAAAACTGAAATGAAGTTTAATGAAATTGGAGAATAACCGAATCAAATCGAATAAATGACTTTACACTAGATAGAATTGATTTTCGAAATACGCCACCCTAATTGAAATTTTAATAACCTTTTTGGGAAGATTCTGCACCCCGTCCACCACCACAAGACAAAATCCTGGCTACGTCGCTGAGGCCTAGTGTGTGCCTAAATGCTTTAATTCGTATACCTTCGTTCGTTTTCAAAACGAACGAAAGTATATATATACTTTAATTCGTTTTTCAACTATTTTAATTACATATACTTTAATTCATGGTGCCGTATCTAATCTTGATAAGTTTCCATATTTTCCTTATTTAGCTGATATCTATCTGACGAAAACACTGTTAATGAACAATATTTTTATAAAATACGCCAAAAACTTTTGCTTCAATTAATATTCAGGATTCAAGAATTTTTAATTATGATTCATACAATTGAAAGTAGCTGTATACTATAGATTAAACGGGGTCCCTATAACGATCCGATGGGAGTGGTCAATCAAGAGATTCAAATAAAATAAATTCAATTAGGCGCTCCGGAATTCGATCAACGTAAATTCTGATAGTTTACATCAAAAACTTGCATGGCCTGGACTTCTAAGTTCTGAAGGTTTCTTCGAGATTGATAAAACTGATTGAAGATATTATAAAATATTTTACTGAAAAGTCTATGAAAAAATCAATTTAAATTTGATACGATATTTAAATATCTATCGCCGTTGACCACAATACTACATTGTTAATGGTTATTCTTCAATACAGAAGCGTTGCCGATACATATAGTGTTTCATTCGTTATTCCCGTTCAACGAAAGCATCGCTCACATTTTCGGCGCCTTTAATTTAATTTTTTAGTACATCAGCCTCAAAAATGGCGCATATGAACGCCCCAATTAGAATGAAAATGATGAAATAAGTAGTAGTTATTTTAGATAAATGTACTCAATTTGATCATTTTTCACATAAGAATTACTGTTAAAAGGTTTCATGATTTATGAGTGCCATAGGTTG
>GL501916.1:64762-87562 GCA_000149185.1 Mayetiola destructor
CGACTGAATTCTGTCTTGTTTTAGAATGATTTCACTTTTATGTGTTTGTGTAAATACGGCGCTATGTACATTGAAAGATTGGTAAGCAAATTGACAGAAGTTGGTAATATTGAATCAACTGCACAGCTCTTGGTGAAGCATATTCGAAGAGCGGAGACTTCTGTCGAAAATATTTAATGCTCAAATTTGAAATAATTTGACCGTTCGAACGCGACAATAGTAAAAATCCTTTGGGTGATCCATTATGATCAATCAGGTGATGTGCTCGACTTTGGTTTTTATGGTATTTACAATATAAGAACATCCAAATGAAGAAACGTTTATTCAGTAAATTGAACATTCAATTTTGATACATTCAGATTATACCGAAAAGATTATCTAAACCATCTTATCTATTCATTTGACCACGTCAACTAATTGAGTGTTTATTAAATGTGTTAACTACGGTTCCAATCTCTTTCATTTCTTGTTTATTTTCCTACTATGTGAGTTTTGAAGAATCAAGATAAAGAGTGAAAGATAACACCATAGTTTATCTAAAATGTGATTTGTAAGAACGTTCTATTTCTGGGACCTCCAGATAAGAGTCAAAACTTATAATGAAAATGGCAGATCAATAGGAGAAAAAAATCATCGAAACAGTTGATGCAATCACATCTAAACAATCGTATATGCTTTTTCGAGGTGATAGGTTTCGGCAGAAGAGATTTATTTTTGCAGTTCCCCTTTTTTTAAGTCTTTTATTTCAGATTAAATGGAATTGCATGCTCACTCTCCCCAAAGCACAAAAATCGTTCAGATAATTTGTACAGGTTGCTCTTTTTCCGTTGCTTGTTTACACACAGTTAACACATGGAAATGTATTGAAAACTTCAAGTTCGTTTCAGCGCGGGAACAGTTTTCAATCGTTTGATTTGGAATATTTTAACATGCGGATACTAATTCAAAATATCGGACGAGCCAAAAGAACACCGCATAAAAAATTTGAACACATGTATCGGATTATATGGTGCGGTTTTCCCTTCAGTCCACCATAGTTCAATCGTCCGATTTACAAGCTATAGTTTTATTGGCCATTCCACACCGTCGTATTTTTTCTCAGTTCTTTGTTTGCAAGACCCCAAATTGTTGGACAACATCATTTGACATAAAAAACGTTCTGAATTTTCGTCACTTTTGTCTCCGGTCGACTGTGGTTTAGTCAACGCTATTTTCGCTTTCTGGATGGTCTCTGAGTTCCACCTAAAATACGTGAACGAATCATGCATGTAGCATGAAGTTTTTTTATCCGACAATTGTTTACGGTATGTGACGCGCGAAATAAACAAACAGCATGAACTTTGGTATGAGAACAAAAATTACAAATGATCCCAAATATAGGAAATTAAAGTACAAAAAACATACCAAAACATATATATGAATGAACACGATCAGAATATCGTGGTCTGTCGTGTGGACTGGTACTTTTTTGAATTGTGCAATGACTATTTAGTATGATCCTTTTATTTCTGAATACCGAAGCAACTCAACTGCGATTACTTAAAAGTTTCCTTTAAAACAGACAAAAATTGTTAATAAAATTGTGTCTTTCTGATGAATATTCACATGAGATAAATTTTGTCCAAATGATTGATTTCTATATATAAATTCAATACTGAACATGTTTTCGTTATTCATGAGTAGTATATGTATAGATACAAAGTTAGAGCTACTACAGTCCCGTCATAATCTACATATAAATACCACCTAATAAATGTATATTTATTAATAGTTTGCCTAAAAATGGAATGGTTTAAATAAAAATGAATAATTCTACGAGAAGCTTCAAATTGATACCCACAAAAAAAAAAAAAAAAAAAAACCGCACGCCACAATTGCATTCACTCCAACCGCATTGCTGATCGGATCTCTCTATGAAAGGGAAACAAGAACAAACATAAGGTCATTCAGTTTGCTTCATTCATTCAATTCGTTGTTCACATTGAAACGGTAGTATAGTATTTTATGAGTATTTCGATTAATGGTTGCTACCGTTCTCCCATCAATTCAGACAAAGTTCCTTGTTTACTTTGCTTTTCTTTTCGTTTCTCTTCACTGTTTTGACCATCATTCTCATCGTCATGGCCTGTTTTGTCTGTACATGAAAATTGTTGGTAGAAATGGTGTCGATTTTTTATTTTTGAATTCGCTCTGATACTAGCTGTTTTTTCTACCGAAGTTTAACGCGAATTGTTCCGTATTGTATTGCTTTTTCCTTCCGATTTTTTTGGAAACACAGCTAACCCAATGCTACTGATTCGTATTAGCGATTATATTGTGTACATACTGAACGATGTACATGGTAAGCCTATTGAGGCAGGATTGTGTGAAACTTAGCAGAAAACTAACACGATTATCCGGCAATTTATCGGCACCGTTTCATTTTCTCTCTCTATCTCTTTTTATTCTTTTCATTCTTCCGTTCTATTCTACGTCCGAATTTTGTAACTTTCATTTGGTATCGCTTCATTTTTTCGATTCCTTTGCTCATTTTGTTCGAGTAAGTATACTCTATTAGTAGCGTTCGATTTTGCTAGTAGCCACAAGAATGCGTGTTGATTCAATGAATCATTAAATAATTTACTTAGCTATCATTTCATTGGCACGCATGGACAATAAAATGTAGATGCGGTAGAATATCTATGCATCTTTTGTTTTGTTTTGTTCTGTTTTGTTTTTTTTCTTTTTTTTTTCAACATTCTCAGTTGTACGCGGCTATAGAATCAGGTATGATATCCTACAGGAATAGAAAACATTCCATATTTGTTAGCTCATTATTATTACCGCATGGCATATGACTTTGAATACCTTTGTTTACAGCATTTTCTTTTCATTGCCATCAAGAGAAACGATAAAATTAACATAATGGACGGCTTTACATATATGTGCATTAAAATTGATTTCATTTTATTGATAAAACTAACATTTTCTCGAGCAAGTTCAATCAATTCAGCTGATTTCACAAACGATCGACACAGAACATAGTTAAAATAAATACAAATGATAATTGTTCGATTGGGCAAACATTATGACTAACGAGAACCTCCATGCGTACACAATTATCAATATACGTTAAATGATTTTTTCAATCGATTTTTGCTGTATTAATGAGAAGCGATGTAGTTGCCACTCCTCACTAGAATTGATTGAATATAACCAAAATCGTTATTTATTCAACTAGAGTGTCAAAAGATAAATGATTTTTTGAACACAGGACGGAAAAAAATAAACAAAAAATCAACAATGGTGTTCGGAACTAATTACTAAATTAGTGTGTTGAACATAATTCATTTACATTGTATATACTTTCCGCGTTTGCCGTAACTCACGACTCACAACTCACAACACACAAATGATATGTTCATTAGAAATCTCGGACCCAAAAAAATCATAATTACTGCTGAGATAATAATCGGTATCAACATGGAATTTCATTGAATATTGAACCAAACGTGAATAGAATGCATTTTCTACAAAAGGGGTTTCGGAGTTGGGAAATTCAATAGGTGAGTTGAAAACATTTGAAAATAATAAATCATAGGGGACCATTGATTCGATGAAATCTAAAAAATGCATTGCTGGTTGTTGAAAGATTGTTTAGCTTTTCGACAGATAGTTGGACATCTTAAATCAAACCTTAATCGATATATATATATATATATTTTAGAATTCAAATAAATCGCGGTCTTGAACTGTCAACTATTCTTTGCGATTACATTTAGCGACTTATGATCTAGGAAGTCAATTTTTATCTGCAAAATATATATATTCAGTCGTTTTCAGTTAATCATATCTATAAGAAATATCAAAAATCTACTAAATGCACAAATGGAAACCAAAATTTTACTAGTAATCAACATATGTATCCTCAATAATAAAAACATTTTTCATTCCATTCAACTCTTATAAAATTGTCGATGTCTGTTTCAAATTTGATGTGATGCTTCAATTACGAATTCATCGACCTTAAATTAACGTGTAATTATAATTTGTATTAACATTACATTTGCGTTGGTGGTGATGGCTCGGTTCTCCTTTCGTTTTATAAATTTTTGTTCCTTCATCGCCTTTGACTCTAACCAAATCAACAGTGTGGCCAATAGAAATATACTGGTTACTCAACCATTGACTCGTCCAATTCGGTGAAGTTCAATGTGTATTTAAATCTATCATATAACAATAACTTGAAATGAGAAACGAAAATAGATAATGAACGCATCTGATAAAATGCCAGAAGCATTGTTTCAATTATATGTGTATTCATATAATACATATTTTCACCCCTTTTTTTATTGACGATTTGTATGCGGTTACGGCTTTTCATCTATGGTGGTAATATATACATATTATTTCAGGTTCATGATACAAAAGTATTGTTAAGTTGTCTTATAGATTTGTTCAGTTACAGTATGGCATGAATATTTCATCAATTCGGCCTTTATTATGATACAATTACAAAAACGTATGAAGAATACGGCAAAGCGGATGGACGCTTAACGATTGTATCGAACCCTCAATTGTTCAATCAAATCAAAATCATTCGTGTACTTTTTGCAAATGTCGTTGTTGTATGCTTGAATTAATAATAAAAATAATATGAATAAATATATTTGTATAAAATGAAATCTATATTTTGTAAATACGTATATTTTTCTTGGTCGTTTTATTTTCGTAAGTTCTAGAAAGTGGTATTGGTCGTACAAATACATGATTCACCAACAGCAGTATAAATATGTAAAGAAAGTTTTCAGCTGCGGTAAATAATTTTATTTGAAGCCAAACAATGATAAATGGAAATTCGATTAGTTTTTCTCCTTCTGATATCCAAGGTCTATTGCTGAATGATACAAATGATTATTACGAGTTATTTCAAATTATTTCATCTTAAAATCAAAATCATTTTTTTTTTTAAATATAATATCAAAAATATTCAGACTGCAGCGGAAAGGGTCAAGCAAACCATTTTCCTTGAAAAAATCTAATAAAGTGGGCTGTAAGGACTTTTTTGGATAAACCCTAATGATTTCCTATTAATACCATGAAATTGAGCTTTATATTACAATTACTGCTGCTTTTTTTGTATCATTTACAATTATAATTGTTTTGCTTTAAAGTGTGATTTGAATCCAAATAAATCCACGTCCATAATGTTAATTCACTGACAATACCACGACGGTAGACGAAATCAATAGAGAATTTTTTTATTTTTTGCCTAGGCAAAATACACACCCCATGCAACGTTCTGTTCATCGAGTTTTTTTATTTCAACTTTTTTTAATTTGTTAACTTGCTGGTTCTTTTTTGTTGTTGGTTTTGTATTTAAACTCAATACTTAATTTGCGTGAAATATTTGAGATCACACACTTTACATAGCAAGGGTGTCACTTCCCCGAGCCTGTTTTTTTTAAATAGGAACAATAGAGTTTCATCACTTCAGAAGGAGTACATTAAGTAATTCGAAAAACACAACAACTTCCGAAAGCACAATTACAGTTACTAATTGTTGCAAACAGCGGCTAATTACAATTGCCATGTTAACGCATTCAACAGGCATGCGAAGAAGCCCTTATAAATTGTAACTTATTTAAAATGTGTTCACATTCAATTGTATATTTAAAATACGATTAGCTAAGTTCACTTCAATATTTGAATGTTTTCTTCTTCATCAATTCGAAGCAAAATAATCTATAGTTAAATTAACCAGCAAAAAATTTGTATACAGATTGATGCACTAATCATCATACGTGCAAACCAAAAGATAAAATAAAATAATGATATTTATTATTATTATCATTATTTTATTGATTTGCTCAACGCAATGTCACAAAATAGAGGCAAAGGGAAATCCTATATGTTTGTCGAAAACACTGTGGACATAAGATAAATTCGTTTTCTCAAAATAGTAATTGCGAAAAAAGTAAAAGACCAATTATAAAATAAATAAGGAAGAGCTTCGAATTTTTATAGTACGATTTTTAGGTATCGGCGATTTTTTTTATTCTTATAATAGTCAAATAATATAATATTTACTATATGGGTTCCTTTATCTAGTCAATACCGACAAAATATCGACGAAGTATTTTTACAATTGAAAACACACACAACAATCTATCGACAACTAGGCATAAGCTAAATATTCTACATGTATTGAATCCCCTTATTCCATTTACTAGATATTTTTGCCGAAAAATTTACAGCATATACATTTTCAAAAATATGTATAGGATATAGAAAAAAAAAAAAACGAAAACGATCAATGTTCGTCATAATGAAAAAACACGCGTTGCTGATATATGTACACATAGAGAACTACCCTCAAGCTTCTACCCTCGTCTGAACAGAAAAAATGACAATGTACGTATTTTTTTTTTTTTTTTTTTTCATTTGAATCCTGTTGTATTCGTTCTGCATGGCATGCATGCTCTGTTCTACAGTTCATTTCAGCTAAAAACTAGAAAAACATTTACACTTTGCACCTTATGAGCTGTCATGTGTTTGTATGTATATGTTAGAAAATGCTTCAAAATTGTTCAATTGAACGCGACATACAAGCATTTTTTTCCAATACATGTTAACCATTCAAATTTTTCATTTTCTGAATTCGGATTCTTAAATTTAAGTACCTTTTGAATGGGCTCGAATATTTTCTTGGCGAATTTGTTAGTTATTAAAAAGATGTGTATTTTAAATTTGGCACTTCAAGTACTACAATTTATTTCCATACTTTGATTGATGGCATATTTGGTACAAAAGTAAAATTTGGCCAATATTCTAGAAATCGTACTTTCAGTTAATGTTTTATCATACATATACAAACTTACGGTCGCTGAAAGTTCTATTGATTTGACGAGGAGAAGAAATAATAGTCGTTCATATGCATCTAAAATTATCTGAGATGCTATCGATTATTTGAGAAAGTTATTAACATAAAGTGGTGAAATATAATATTATTTTTGAAGATCGAAGCTGGCAATAAACTCGAAATTGTCAAAAAGTAATGATATCGAAGAAGCTGAAGCGAATGATTTCAATCGTTCAAATTTGCTATGTGTAGTAAAAATAAATTACATATGTACATGCGAAATTTACATAATAAGTATTGCGGGAGATTTCATTATATACAACAAATGAAAGGAAATATGCATTATTCTATCACATAACACAACGTTATAAATTCGGGTGGAACACAGAACCTTTCTTACACATATGAGCCCAAACTATGACAACAGTTATACGAACCGACACATAAAAAAGAACGAAAAGACGTTTGCGTATTTAAAGTATAGAAACGCGCATACAACGAACTTGAAAAAATGAAATGAATCAACGACGATCAAATAATTTTTTTGTGGGCTCCTACCTTTTACTAAGACTTTCAACTGAAATATGGAAAAAAAATCTGAAGCACCCTCCTGAATTGCCAAAGAAAATGGAACATATTCGTCTGAAGGCGAGAAGGAAAATAAAATGTAAATGCACAAGCAACAATAAGCTGAGGTAAACGTTTTTTTTTTTTTTTTTTTTGCAATTATCAAACGAGAAAAGATAGGGAGTTTGTTTGGAGACTTTAATTTTAAGACGTAAGACGTCTCTATACATTTGTATTTTATGTATGTGGTTTTATTTCTTAATGTTAATTCGCTAATATTTTGTAATTTTCACATTTGAATTTTTTTAATCGATCGAATCTAATCGAATCTATTGAGGCTCTATAGCAATTCGCATAATTTTAAATTTTTTTTTCTGTGTAGCGATTCTAAAGATTTCCTATGGAAATGATTTAGTTGGAAATAATTTCCATAGGAAATCTTTAGAATCGCTACACTCATGTGGTAACACAATATAAATTAACCGTTTTACTTTCATGATCTAGTCAGTATAATTTTCTAGTTTTAATATTTGACTATTATATGAATAAAAAAAATCACCGACACCTAAAAATCAATTTTGACTGCATTTTCATAAAATAAGTTGCAAAATCAAATTGGCTCAAGTTATCGAAAGGAAACTGTACATTTCGTTTATAGTATATAGTATTTTTCTCTCGGCAGTCTTAGCATTGATGTTGTTTTTTGAAATCACTGCGAATAATTATGTAGAAACTACATACGTCTGATGATTTATGTCTGTTTATACATTTATTATTTATAATTCTCTTCATGGGACATCGAGCAATTATTTCTAATATTTGAAGAATAATAAGACTTATACGAAAAAATGATGTATTTTCACCACTTTATGGAATTCCTGGAAATACAATTTTAATATCTTGAGTCCTGAGTTTTCATACGGATACCGCATAGTAACATTTGAAATAATAGACCAACTTATTCTACTTTGCTGCCACAATAGTTTAAAGGCAAAGATATAATTAATTTCGTTCATAATACATTATCGGCTCAAGATAATGTCTAGATGTATGTGCATTGTGCATCTTTCGGAGTTGTTTTGAAGGATATTTCGTCCTCTTAATTCTTCTTGGCATCAGATCTAAGCAAATTCATTTTGTTCATTTTCATATCTATTGTAAAGTTGTGCTCGTACCTAAAATGATTATTATGAAATGTATATTACATTCACAAATAACGAGTGGCCTGAAATGTTAGATTTTTTTTGGTAGATTTTTTTCCCTAACACTTCTATATTTCCAATGAATGTGTATAGATCTATAATGACATTCGAAACAAAGAAAATGTGGGGTGAAGCGTCTTTATTTGCCTTCGGTTCAAAAAACACATGCTCCTTATATTCTTTTACTCGTGTCGACACCACTTCGCAATTTTTTACGCATGTGTGTTATATGCGTGTGGAAAATTTGAACACAAAATTCGAAACGAGTGAACGCAAAAAAAATGAATTGACTAAGTAGCGCGAGGAAATGAGAAGAAGAAAAAATACAAAAAGATAAAGTAGTACCCATATACATATTATATATGTATCTGAAATCACCGGACGATGATGGAGAAAAAACAAAGAAGGATAAAAGATGAATAAAAAATACGCTAAGTGGAGCGCCTAAAATCGTTGCTAAAATATGTATATAACGTTACTGCTATCACATGCGAGTATAAAAAATGTCCTAATGAAATGTGCGCATAGATTTTTCTTAATCAAACGTAATTTTATATGGAAAAATAGCAAAAGAAGAAAAAGTCCGATGAAGAGAAAGTAAGAATCGAACATGCGTGTAGATCGACTGACATGTATAGTTTTTATTTGTTATGTGTAATCAACATATTTCGTAAAAATGAACTAAAAAGTAGCAAAAACAATAAACAGTATCAGCAACAACGGCATTCTTGCCTAATATTTTGCCCTGATCTGATAAGATCATCGTCTCATCAATCTCGTTTTACTACGATTAAAATATGTATTTTCCTTTATAGTTTAAACGTCCTCCGTATATTATTTATGTGATGGAAAAAATTCCATTTCAGTGAATAGTTCTATTCTTATTTCATTGATTCAAATTATTCAGAATAAGTTCGCTTCGATGGTGAGTCTTTGTCAACTTTTAACATTCATTAGAGTATGCAACTCTGTTCATATAGCTAAAGAGAACTCTGAAATGTTTGACATGTGAAATAGTTTAAGAAAAAAATCAAAAACTTTAATTTCGTACTTTTTTGGTGTTCAACACATATAAAATTTAACATCTCTGCTTCTTTTGAATATCATTTATTACATGTAGAACATATACACATAAATGATCTCCTCTGTATCACACATACATACACACGTTCATGCTTTTATTATGAAAAAAAAAATAGCAAATTCGATATCAAAAACACTGTACCAAATTCGAGGATAAAAAATATGCGCACCATATCCTGATACGGTGGATGGAGTGTGTATAGTGTACAGTATAGGAAAAGCGAGACACAATGTTGAATCAAGAGAAAATGAGTGATGGCAACGGTACTATCAACAATCTGATGAAGAAAATGAACGGAGAATGAGAGATGAGGATTTAAAAATTTCTTTCACTCTCTATTTTCCCCGATTCGATTTATGTGGGGTGCGACGTATGTGTCAGGGAAAAAAAAGATTTCATAATATGTATATAATTTTTATCGTAACAGTCTTTAGAATATGAGAGGAAGGGAGATGGTGAATATTTTTATTTTCATGATATGAATGCGGGCCTCTTTATTGTCTATATCAATATGAATTGGTACAGTGCGTGCTGTAACGGGACCAAATGAAAGATAGATATAAAAAAGAGAACGTATTTAAATAAAATATACGAAAAAAATCAAATAGACGATGAAAATGATGAGGGGAGAGAAATTAAGAAAGTTAGTGTATTTCTTAATCTCATTCTTATATGCATTTGCAATCTACATACAACAACATACCCTGATATTGATTCATATATAGATGCTTTACATAAATCGGTTCCTTGTATCAATAAGGACTTTTTCAAAGAACAAGACGAATGAAAATGATGAATAAAAAAATAGCAAACGGAGCACTCATATACACGAACATATAAAATATATTATGTATACACGTACACCACCGTTAGAGTTCACGGCTCACAATCGCGCAATTTTTTCTGCTTTCAAATTTTTAGCGACGTTTTTTATGAGGGGCCTCAGCTGACGTAGTGTGAAACAAATATTGGGGGGAGGGGGGGGGGCTAAGTCTTTCATCAAAATTGTATTTCATGTGCAGTCTTCATCATAGGAAAAGTAACAGTGAACTCTAACATGATACATTCTCTACCGTGTAGCATTTACATCATCTTGGTCCAATAATATTTTTACTTTTCTATTCTATTTGAGGAAATTCATGCTAACCATTAATTCCAAAATTATGAACAATGAGATTTTATAAAAAAAAAAACAACAGAAACGAGACTTTGGCGATTTTCACTATCCCTCGAACCTCATAGCGGTTTTTGACTGAATAACAATGGATGAAAGGATCCCAAACGCAATTAAATTTATATTCCTTTTGTTTTGTGATCCATTGCTAATGTCAGCTTTATACAACACGAATTTCAATATTAAGTCGAGGGGGTCAAAACCCAAATAAAAAAATCAAATTAAAAAAAATATCTGCACGCTACCTTTAGAAGTGAAACGACAATGACCAAGAGTAAATTGAAATTATCTGTGTCCTATCATGTGGTCCAGACTTATTG
Source organism: Mayetiola destructor (assembly GCA_000149185.1). Lineage (NCBI taxonomy): Eukaryota > Metazoa > Arthropoda > Insecta > Diptera > Cecidomyiidae > Mayetiola > Mayetiola destructor. The sequence goes on from GL501916.1 coordinate 75,951, forward strand.
CATTGAATATTGAATACCAACACATCTCAACAAGCTGATAAAAGCTACAAAAGATAAAGGCCAATTTTGGTTCGTTCCTTGGAATAATCGGAATATTTTTTTCATTTCGTGAATCATTTATTATTTATATATATATATATATTACATTATATGCGTCTCGTATAAAATCAAAGAATTATGATAAATCCATTGTTCAAATATCATTTTATAGAAAAAAAAAAAAAAAAAAAAAAATACCAAAACAAAAGCATAAATGCGTTATAAAAGTTTTCCATCATTTTCGACTAACACCTCCGCAATATTATACAATATTGCTATTAGCTGAATTTCGGTATCGAAAAAAATATATGTATGTATGTTAGAAAAATACGAACAATGAGAAAATGACCCATCTAAATAGAGGGAAAAAATGAATAAAAATTCAAAACAAAAGGCATTTTATCATTGGAATCTTCACAGGCGATTCCTTTGTCTTATATCAATTGAATCTTATAGCGAAGCGCTCACCGTCCACGTTTTATTATTTATTTCTAGCCGAGTCATCGAAAAATTCGAGAAATCATCATCGAAGTAAACATGTTTGTGTCCACAATTTAGGGCGATATTTACTGAGACTAATCATCCATCATATCACAACATTGTGTCTGAAATAACGTATCCACCGTACGTACGTGCTTGAGATGCACATTAATTGTAATTATCATTTTCATTATTTTTACATATTTTAACACCATACCACAGATAGTTTCACGTGTTCGATTTATTTTAATTGTTTATAAATTTTAAGTAATTTTTTCCAACATTCAGTTTGTGTCAAATTACATTCATATACTAGAATAAAAATGAGTCGAAAATAATGATAATTTTCAAATGCTATTATGAATGCATACAGTGTATACACTTACTTTTTCATCTTTTTTGATGAGGAATGTGTCGTGTCGATATTATGTCGATTTCGTTTTTCATCATCGGTTTTCAAGTCGTTGATTTAAGTTGAACGGCTGCTATTGTATCAAATTATAATTAAAGTACGAGCATAGAATCGTAATATATAATGTAGGAAAATGCATAGAATCAATATCGCTACTGTTGCCGATATACCATTAGTTCATTTACTTTATTTCATTCAAGTGATGCCTACATTAATTAGCCTAGGTTCGTGTGAAAAATTTCATTCCGTTCTAATGTTATTCTGTTACTACTAACGCAAGATGAACACCAAGTTCAGACAAATTGGATTCTCACACATTTTTTTCATTCAACAAACAATCCATTCACTGAACTTTGGTTTATTTCTTCACACTCGTACACATTTGATATATTAAAAAGAAATAGAATTATTATTCAAAAATCTTTGTTATGTTTCATCTATTTCAATTCAAAACAGTGGCATATATGAAAGAGCACGTAGCCTTGGTCGACTTGGTCTTTTAAAATTTGTTCTTAATAAATTGGACGAATGAAAAAATATTCTTGTGATTGAATAGAATAAAATCCAAAAAGTACTGGAATTATAATTATTTTTATTTCATTGAGAAACAAAACAACTAAATCTGGCACACATCTTTTCTTCTGTGGGATTCCAAACAAAAGAAGAGAAAAAGATATGCTGTAAAAGTATGTTTTATGCCAGTTTTCCGAATAATCCAATGAAAAAATTGGAAAGTTTCATATTAGTGAGTATAATTTTGATTTAATATAGAAATCAGGTATTTATTATTTATAATACCATCTGAACAGATGAATCTGATCATTCAGAATTTGAATGACCTATGAGAATGAAGTCAATGAACTAAGTTATTAGGGCTATTAGATAGAGTACAACCTCTATCATAATATAAAATGCGTCACAAAATTTTCACAAATATCAATAATCAAGCCAGATGAACAGCTCTTATTACACTAAGAAAACTACTAACTACTCAGATAATTGAAATACATTGAAGAATCACCCATAAAAATAGCCGCAATTCTTCATAATATGTATATGCTATACAATAAACCACTTTTTTTTTTTAGAAAATCTGGCAAATTCAGGCATTTCAAAAAAGTATACAAAATTCGAAACCTTTCATACCGTTCAGTTATTATCTTTCCATAATGCATTGATGGTAGTTTATGTTAAATTATAACAATAGACGTAGCCCGACGATAGTAGCATATGAACTACTAGTATGCATCATGAATACGTAGCGAATTATTCATGAATATTTAATTGCAAAATTTTTGCTTGTATATATTTTTCTATATTTCATCTTTTTTCGGGTGGTTTTCTTATTACGATTTCCGTGCATACATAACATAAAGTAACTTTAGTACCTTCATCTGAAATTGGTAAAGATATGGGATATGAGTGATAATTTAATAAATAATAACTAATAATGATAATACTTACCTATGCCTTTGAAAACTAATCAGCAATATTCCAGAATTTCATTGGTATTTGTCTCTGGGCTCGTTAGTCAAGTATACAACATCTCAAACCAATAAATGATTCAGCATTCGCAATGATTAAAATGAAATTTATGTACGTTTCTTATGTAGAAGTGAATTAGTTTTATGAAAATGTTTACTGTATTTCAACAGTTGAGGATTGAGGATACAACCAATGATGTTTATGTTCATCATTCTATTTACTATTCAATAGTACAAGGAAACATTTGTTATTTGACAATACATTTGTGCACATATCCGATGTGCGATTCAAGTATTCCGTGTTGAATTCGATGTGAGAAAATGGGAATTTTCTTCGATCCCATTTGTTGGATATTGTTAACGATTTGACTTTTTCGTGAAATGAAGTGAACGATATATGTTGTTTTTATGTTTAAATTCGATAAATAGGTGATCAGACAAAAATCAGTCTGCCGCAAATGATCTGTTGGTGGTCTGCCCAGATCTATCTATAGTTAACGATTAAATAGATTTTGGCTTGAGCTAACGAAATAATAATTATAATAATAATAATGATAATAATAATAATAAGCGATTGTTAAATGAATCTATGCATATAAGGATACCCGAATATGTTACACACACCTGAACACGAAGAACAGTTTTTGACCAAAGGGAAGGGCAGTGGGCATTAAGGTGTTTTTAAGTAGCGAAAAATCCAAAAGTGCTGACTCTTGATCGATAGAGAATCTTTCAAAATATCGCTGGAGAAAATTTTAAATCATTCAGTGCTGGTTTGTCCTCTCCCGATACTCTCAAAGTTCCGAGAATAAAAAAAAAGGATTGGATTATTTTACTGCAGTTCACTTTGAAAATCTTGTCACTATTTATTTGTATGAAAAATGAGACGGAAGGATACCAACAAAATGTGACGCATACTTCTTAGTGAACCATAATAGTAATCTTGATTCCCCTTTCATATTTCGGAAACTTCAAAGTTATCGGGAGGCATGAGGCCAACACCGAATAAGTTGAAATTTTCACCAGCGATATTTTGAAAAATTCTTTAGCGATAAAGACCAGGCACTTTTAAAATTTCCGTTACTCAAAAACACCCTAGTGCGCATATTATGACCCGCTTACTTTGCTTATTTTCTTTATTATTTAAGCTATTATTTAACACATATATTAATGAACGTATTTCGTTTGTTTTCTCCAATTAAAATGTTTTGCCAGAACAATAATTTTTCTCATATCATATTAACCACATAAATCTACATTATCTAAGTGAAACAAATTTTGATCAACGTTCCTGTGCGAATTCATATAAAAATATGAATGAAAAATCAAATATATACATATGAATCAAGAAATGTCGTTTCTAATAAAAGCCGATTTTTATTTTTTAGGGTGAATGAAAATCTTATACCCTAACAAAATAATCGCGTTAGATATTGGATCTTGTGGACTCAAACCTTTTGCCAAATACACCCTTCGGAGGTCTGAGCTCATTCACCAAGTGCGTTTATTGGAAAAGTTTTAAGTACGATCTTTGATTTAAGGATTCTCAAGTCTGTATGAATGCATACAACATACAGCAGTGAACGTCTCGCATTTTGCTTGAAAGTGAGCACTCATGGGTCAGCATTCTTCGAGAATTCTCGTTAAAGTCTCTTCAAATTCCATTTAGGGCGATGAAAGGTTTCTCAATTTTCAAAAATGAACACAATTTTTCAAAAAGTATAAACCGATTCGAACTAATATTTAAATTCGATTGATCTATGAAACCTGTGTGTTATTGCTTATTTGCCATTATATATAATTGTATATGTATATTAGAGTGATTCAAATTTCTCTTGTGTTCAAATTTTTTTTTTCAATGAATTAAGAAACCTGTGTGTTATTGCTTATTTGCCATTATATATAATTGTATATGTATATTAGAGTGATTCAAATTTCTCTTGTGTTCAAATTTTTTTTTCAATGAATTAAGAAATTCTAAGTCGTTTGGCATGAATAAAATTTTTGAAAATAAACATTAAGTTCACTTGCGATTTTTAGCCATATACTTGAGTTCTAGTCGAGTAGCTACTTCGCAAAAGCGTCATTTTTTGATAATTCTTTTGAAATCATTCCACAAAAAAATTAACATGAGCTAAATTTGAAATTAGCATCACCCTAATGTATATAATATTACGTTTATGATTCAAAACAAAAAAAAAAAAAAAATTCAAAGAAAACTCAATATCAAGAAATAAAACGAATGTATTATACAAGCGCGAAAATGGCATATCACCAATACATTGATCTAAAATCTCCTGTGGAAAAAATGAAAATTAAACTGTCTACTGTTTACTGGGATATATCGTGTACGATGCAAGTTTAAATGAATATATTTGGCATGCTCAATACTGAATACATTCTCATTTGAATTCTCTTAATTCGATTCTTAAAAATCACTATATTGAAATAGAACATACAAGTACATAACTTTTACCCTCATAAAAAATCCACCTTATTTTAAATAGATGACGATAACAAAATTCGAAAAAAAAAAAAAAAAAAAAAATTAGCCAATGTGATCACCCTCGAAACCAAACAAAAAAAATGAGTTTCGTTAGATAGTTCAAGCGTGTATTTACATGTACACAGACCGATTTTTTATACCATTTCTCTTCGATTTAGTGGTCGATCGCGTCATTTTTTTTTAAATTTTAAATGGAGTAATGATATACATAGGATATTTATTTGAAGGGAAAACATAGTGCGATATAAAATTGGGATAGTTCGAATGTTCAGAATCGAATGATTAACAACGGAATCGCAACAATGAAACATTCTGTTTATCACTTTCAAAAATACTGAAACCAAAGAAGAAAAAAATAAAAGTGGAACCTATATATGTAGACGTACGCATAAAAATACGCTAAATAAGTATTCTGATGTTTTAAATGTTTTTCTTCAATGTATGCGACATATACACACTGTATCTTCATCTCGGGATGCTACGAATCAAGAGCAAAAAAATGGGAAAATTCATATATAAAAAAATACACAATATAGTGTACGTACATACGATACACATACAGGCTAAATTTATATCTATGAATTACGCATAAACGAATGGAAGAAAACAAACTGCTGCAAATGAAAAGCAAATGAAATGAATCCACCATACATCGATCTGCTCACTAATGGTTATAATAAGTAATATACTATATGTTTCGATGTACCCTCGAAATGAAAATGAATAAAAAAAATAGCAAAGAAATCAAAAAAGAAGAAGAAGAAGAAGAAGCGGTGTTGTTTCCAGCATTGAACAAAATAAATAAAATCCGTAGAAAAAAAATAGGAATGAAAAAAGAAAACCATTAATTTCTCTTTGGGGTGCAAAAAAAGCTGCTGTATAAAAAATGTTTTCCCTGCTATTTTTGATGTATCGCCGGGATGTATGAAAGGGATAGTTGCCTACAACAGGGATATATTCTTCTAGGGTACGTTACCATTATTTTGTGTGTGGATTAGATCTCTCTTTCTGTCACTTTGAGAATACAGTATGATTTTCATTCAGGGGTTTGTGTGTTTTTTATACTGTTTTATATTTTTGAAATGCGTGAAGTGAAGGAAATTTTTTTTTTTTTCTCGTTTTGACTGAGACAAATGCAAGGCTCATACATAGTATAATATGAGAATTGCGGATACAAAAGTACATGTGCACGGTATATTATGTTAATGAATTTGAACCCTCATTTTTTTTAAATGTGCTGTTACACAGAAGATTCTTAATGCATATATGGTTTGAAGCACTACAGAGACAGAAACAATGTCCCAGCTACACTACACTAACGATTCCACATATGAAAAAAGAAACAAAAAAAATATTATAGAAACATTCATCTTTGCATTTGTAAATTATTTCGAATATACAAGTTGGAAAGATAAATATCACAATTCGATTATATTTTTAATAAAATACTCGTAAAAAAGACAATATTAGTTAGTATTTCATTGCTTCATCGTTTCGAACAATTAACGGCCAAATAAAACACAATTCATTAATAGTATCGCAATGTTTGGCGGATTTTTCTTTAAAACTATATATCTTTTTGTTATGTTATCACTGCTTTGATGTAAAATCCAAGGTAACCGAAAAGTATTGCTAAAGTTAAAATTTCTCATATTAGTTCGAACCGAGTGATTTCAAAGTTATCCGAAGTCTGAAAACAGATTGCCCGAAGCATTGATTGTTGACATAAATGAAATGCAATCCACTTACCAAAAAGTCACACTTGATTAATTCACAAATATTGATGAAAATGAACTAGTTAATCTCCTCAAAAGGAAAATGCGTTTTTCAATTTTGAAAGACAATTGCAATGTGTACAAAATGCCACAAAATGTAGAAAATACAGAAATCGTGAAGAAGGAAAGAAGGAGATCATTATCATTGACCATTAAATTATTAGCTTTTATCAGTTTATTAAGATCTCGGAAGTCTAATTGGAATAAAGGTGAATTTGTAGAAAATATCCAAAATTGAAATTATTTCACCGTACAGCTGAGTATGTAAGGCTAATTTCTTAAAAAAAAAAATCATTTTCATCTCCCAAAATCGTCAAAGAAAATCGTCAAAGAAACTGAATATCTTCAGGACTTTGAATTAATTATCATATTTCTGTAAAACATTTTAAATAAGAACTATTTTCTCATTGTTCATTTATTATGGTAATCTTATGCAAATATTCCTTATTGGTAGTTCTCGTCAACAAAATTAATAATTAAATTATTAATCAAATTAAAAGAATTGTTTACTGCGACAAATTCCTTAAATTTTAACAGACGTAATTTGAAGAAAAGGAAAAGCAGTTTAATCAGTGATCACAGACTCTGTCAATGGCCGATGCGAAATCTGTAACAAAACTTATGCTAGCCAGTGTTTATGCATGATAAGCCCAAGACTTTGTATGAATGAATTTTCTTTATCATAAGTATTGAAATCTTTTATTGACGAATCGATTGGCAGACTTTATTCTAATAAAATGCTTTAGGGTAGCGTTCGTTCGCGTTTTATCTACAAAATTTAGCAGTTCATGCATATAATGTAAAGAATATATGGATATATGAATGAATGTTTTTTTCTTTCATTTTTTTCTCGCTTTTACAAATGTACGGCGAATATTTGTTATCTTTCGTTGCGTTTTGACGATGATTAGATGGTACCCGAAGAGAATAGCATATTAAATTTCACATATTGAATACGCACACGCACAAATCCCAAGCAGATATCGGTATTAGCAACCCTTTACTATTCAATATAATAACCATAGCCTGCTCGAGAATATATTTTGTTCTATGTATTGCACAATACACAATCATCGCTTTCACTTTAGCTCATTTTACCCGCTCTAATATCTTTGCACACATGTGTGCATTTGAAAAATTAGCTTCGATTGTAAAGAGAAATCGAAATTATGGTTCAATACACTATCGGTGAAGTATTGAATGTTGCAGAAGACTGGAAACCCCAAATAAAATTAAAAGCGATGCGATTCCGTAAGGATAGAAACATACAACTACAATGGCAACATCAGCATCAGCCTAAGTAAATAGGAATCGAATCAGCCGAATGAATTGAACAAAAATTACCCAACTGTCTTGTTACGATGCCATTGAGATCATTGTTTTCAATTTTTATTTTAGATTCAAATTAATGAAATGAATAATAATCAGTAAGTATAATTTTCGGAACTTGATTATTAGAACCTTGATAGCATACATATTAAAAACGAAGGTGCGGTTTCTCAGAATGAATAAAATGAGATTGCATCAACTGTAATCTTTACTTCAAATTATATGGAAAAGTGTGTGGCAAAATGATAAAAAACAATGTGATTTTCTCCTTATATTTCATTTCTGATCTGTTGAAAGATGTTTAGATTTTGTTGAATAACATAATTAATTTTTAGATTTCATTGAGATGCACATGTATATATTTTTGCTGAAAACATCAACCATCTATCTCATGCTAAAAAAAGCTAGGTACGCCTTACTATTTGAAAACGGCGTCCATGGATTGAATTTATTACATCCCTGGCTGCTTCTTATTAAAACATTTATTATATCTATTTATGCACACCAAATATTTTTTATAAATGCGTCTTTTTAGCTGCCAACCATTCTGATTTTTTTTTTTGTAGTCATCGTTCTTTGGTCACGAACACAATTTCGATTGAATCATTTACAATACAAACAATCGATGCCGTAAGTTAAAATGTTTTGTTTCTAATTCGAGCGGCATTCATATTGAATTTAAATCAAAAAATACGAAAAGAGTAGCGATTGAATGCCGCAATAATACAATAAATTTCAAATTTGGGACTAAGAAAAAAAAATAATGAGATTATCATCGATGTATTAATGAATTTCTACATTGCGATTGGAAATATGCACGTACATCGCTCAATTCACTCTTTCGTTTTATGTTCGTAAATTTGATTACTACTCGATTTTTTATTCGTTCGGTAAAGGATTCAAACATACTGCGTATTTAGATGCGTGTGCAATGTGATCGATTTTTGTTTCAATTCATTTCTATTCATCCTCCCTCTTCGGTAGTTTTACTTTTTTCGTCCTCCGAGTTATTTCTAATTCATTGAATATTGAATTTCGGGGATATGTTATTAAAATAGTAAAAAATCGAACCCTTCGACAAACACTGGAATCCTATGTATATACATATATATATATATATATACATCGTGTATACAATATTCATACACGATTTGTACGGAAAATGCAGAATAATCGATATTGTCAATTCGACAAATACCAATTTAGATGAAGCAAATGTTCATGATGACGACGAGATCATCAACGAAAAATTTGAAAAAGAAATATTCAAAGCATTAAGTGGTTAGCTGACGCTGTATTTTATGAAATAAAAAATTTCGAAGGAAAAAATAGTGATATGCTCAATATAATTAAGAAATAATTTACCAAAAACACTGTGTCGATTATATGAATTTTGGGTGCGTTTTTCTCTTCTTCTTATCGAAAATGATAAATAACATTTTCAATTTTAGTGTTTAATAGAAATCTTCAAGATTATATTAGAGATGTATTAAACGCATCCCATTCGAATGTTCATCTTCTGCTCAAGTTCATGAACTAACCACTGAGTTCAAAATCAATGAGGAAAACATTGTGGTTGATCCGACGTTGTCACAGAAGTTAAGAGATGAACCTATATGGTGAAGATCTGAACCGATTTTGCTTACATATCTCATTTGTGTAGGGATGGAATGGATCGATTAAGATATCTTGGTACTAAAGAACATTTCATCGTACACGAAAAAGATATCTGAACAAAGAATAGAATTCCCAAATTACTCTAACGGCGTAAAATTTGCGCATAATTCTGAAATAAAATTTGCCTTAATATATGTATCAAAGAGTAATATAAGAAAATTCCATAAGATCCGAAAATTCGTAAAAATTGCTCCAGAAGATCCGAAAAAATAATTTCAGAGGATCCCAAAATCGGTTTTAACAAGATTTCAAAAAAACTGAAGAAGAAAGTGAAGAAAATCAATAGATTAAAATGTTTTGATTTTTCATTCGATCAAATATATCAAATTAAATAAAAATCATATGCAAAATGTTTAATTGAAATGAAAATGATTTGATAGAATCGTCAAAATATATTATTCTTTTTTCTTTAATCAAAATAGTTCTTGTTTACAACTCTTTGGTGAAATTCATTTGTTCTTCATCATTTACTGACTCATCTTCGTCATTTGCTGCTTGGAAAATTCCCTTGAAATAAGAAGTAGCGTAAAAACGCTATAGGTTTTGTTTGCCTATTTGATGTCGATTTGCGACAGTCCATTTCTAAAAATTTATGACAAACAAAATTGATGCCATGAAATTTGTTTCAAATGAAATGAAATTCACAAATGCATGAAATTCATAGGATTCCTAGGATCCAGATTTTGAATTCATAGTAGCATTTTTTCGTTCAAAAGATCCGAAAACCGGCAGAAGACCCGGTGATTTTACACTCTAATATTTCCTTTTCCTTATGTATTTTTTAAGTAATGGGGATCAACAAAAAAGGATCGAAGATCATCCAATCGCTTCAAATTTTGTACCAGAAGACAATGAAATATTGTGAATTACAATATACAATTATTTTTGGACGAAAAAAAGTAATGGTGCCAAATGATAGGGGAGGTATGATTTTGGGTGGTATTGTTCTAGAACTTCTTCCTCCAACCCTTCCCCACCCCTCCAGTGCCCTTTGTCCACTTTGACCGCAGCTTTCGAGATGTAGGAGGAAGGAGGGGGTGAGCCCCCTTGACCTCTTCTTAGGAAAACATTACTTTTCGTAGATCTATCTATTGGTGCCATCGGTATTATTAATGTGGGACCACTCTCCTCCGCGTATGTTACTTCTTTTTAATTTTGAGGGGAGGGGGTCCATATTCAAAGACTAATGACGTCAAATGAAAGATATTGTAGATACCAAGGGGGGCCACCTCAGACCATTCATTCGTTTTTTCGTTCCCCTCGTCCCTCGATCCGATTTTAAGCTTTCGGATCATTTTCTGCTCAGGGGAGGGGTTGTATCTGCCTATCTCGATATTGCACTCACCTTATTTTTCAAATATCTATCGATGAAAATAATAAAAAACACACTACATGGGCAAAAAAAGCTGAAACCTAGAGGGGACGAAGGAAGGTGAATTTTCAAAAACCAATGATGCGATTTGATTTGGTTTGTATGAGAGACTAATTTCCTGAATTGCAATCGATCTAAAATTTTGGATTTAAGTAGGTAGAGGGCAACTCTAGCGACTGGTAATATTGGAAGGCCATGACTGGTACTCCCATCCCGTTGTAACGAATAGAGCAAAGCGTCAAACTTTCGCGCCATCTGGATTTCTTATGAATTCTGTGTACTACGATGTCTTATAATGTGTTGATGTGTCTATCCATTTGATTTTGGTGACAAAATCAACTGCCAAGCTAAACTCGGTTGTAGTGCTTGATGTGTGATGTTATGAATCGTATGATTGAAAAAAAATTTGAAAAACAAATTTTGAAGAAAAAAAATTTTTTGAAAATTTTCCAATGGGGGAATTTTTTTTTTTCGAAATTTTCGTGTTTCTACGCCTTTCTGACCATTTCCGGTCGATTGGCGCGAAAAAAAAAAAAAA